>OY757256.1:10077589-10518733 GCA_963584085.1 Pyrausta aurata | reverse complement strand
CCAGTGACCATCGGTTATTTTTTTTGTGATCCTCGGCTTTGATATAAATCGTGGCGGGGTTTTATTTTAATTTTTGATTAACTGAAAAAGTTATGACACCAAAATGAGTGAGCAAGTTGAAGATGAATTATGTGACGCATTATTCCAGCCGCGACAGAAGAGACAGATCTAAAGAAAGGAGCGTCAAGGACAGCAGGAGGTCGAGAGACAGGAAATCCCGCGACAAGAGGTCTAGTGATCTCATCAAGGAAAGATTGGAGAAGTCAGTCTCCATACCACGGAAAGGTCAGTGAAATTGAAAGTTTAGAATGTATGTTTAAACTTTTTTTTGTGTATACTAATATACTTAACTGTATCAGTTTTGAAATAATGTATAATTTTTGCCTACAGAAATTGAAAAGTCACGAAAGAAGTCTTCTGAAAGAATATCCACCGCACGAGAAGACCGCTCCAAAGAACGAGTTATATCCAGTTCGAGCCGGGAATCGTCCGTGGCTAACGACAAATCCACCGCTCAGAATGATAGTCAAGCTAAACGTGCACATTCGTCTGATGAAGACGAAAAAGAAGACTTTATCCCAATACCCACTCTTCGGGAGTACTCTAAGAGCCTTTCGCGCACACCGTCGCCATTTTTACGAAAACACGAAATCGAAAATAACAAGAAATCTGACAGGTCTGGCGATGACGCGTCTGGAAAAGAACACCAAGAGGAGGAGAGCAAAACCAAAGAGGTTAAAAAAGGCAAAAAGAAAAGTCGTCATACTGAATCTGAAAGCGAAACCAGTGCAGAGGTTGCTAAGTCAAAAAGCAAATCGAAGCCCAAGCGCAAAGAGAAAGCATCCTCAAAGAAAGCCAAGAAACCTAAGAAGGAGAGCTCTTCCAGCGATAGCGAGTCTGAAGATTCTTCTTCCAGTGATTCTGAAGAAGATAGGAAGAAGAAGAGTAAAAAGACTTCCAAGAAGAAGTTGGCTAAGAAGTCGAGGAGAAAGCGTGCGCGCTCCTCGAGTTCGGAATCTAGCTCTGAGGAGGAAGTCAAACATAAGAGTTCTAAAAAGCAAAAGAACATTCCAGAAGAATCAGATGCTGATAAGAAGTCGAAGAAACGCGGGAAAGATTCCAGCGTCGATCGCTCTAGGTCCGAGAAAGTGGAGACCAAACAATCTAAGTCAAAGAAACCAGAAAATTCTGAAGAATCGCACGACGATAGTTCCGATAGCGACGAAAAGTCGAGCAATAAAAAGAAGGTTGCTAAACGCGATTCTACTAGCTCTGATAAAGAAGGTCGGCGCGGTAAGAAGGTTGAGCCCACCAAAGAGAAACAACCTTCACCTGAAGTCAAATCGAAGAAGGGCGAAGAGAAACCTTCTAAGCAAAAACACTCTGAGGATCACAAATCTAAATCGCGCGACGAACCTGAGAAGAAGGCCAAGAAACGAGAGAAAGATGAATCCTCTTCGGATAGCGATCAGGTGACCAAAAAGAAGCCGAGAAAGAAAATGTCAGAATCGGAATCAGAATCAGACAGTGACGAACCTAAGAAAGCTAAGAAGAATAAGAAGCACAAAAAGCATTCAAAGAAACATAAGAAACACAAAAAACACAAGAAAGCTTCCAAAAAGAAGGATGACTCTTCTGAGAGCGAGGAGGCTGAAGAAGAAGAGGAAGAGGGAAAGGTAAATAACGAAGACCTGGAAAAAAAACTTCGAGAAAGAGCTTTAAAATCAATGAAAAAGCAAACGAGCGTGTCAGGGTCTGAATAAAACGCGACACTTGGCTTTTTTCGTCCACACTTTCAGAGTAATGCTGACTTTTATGTAGTGTAACACTATTACATATTAATGTTTTATTTTAACTAAATGTTGCTAAAACATTTCCTGGAATGAATTAGCATGTATGATTTAATGATTACGTGTATGTCACATTGTTAGTAATAATAAAGTTTTGAAACTATGCAAATTGCATTTTATTTATAATATATTCTAATACATTTTATTATTATTTAAACTTATAACTACGTAACATTACTTTGGATATTACTTTGGTTAACATACTTACTTATAAACATAATTAAAATTGATTAATATCTCTATGACAATATACAATGAGTGCCGTAAATAATAGGTTTCACTAAGGTCATGATGTCATGACAAATTAATGTCTCTTAAGTACTGGCAATTTTTTACTTTACAACTTCCTTATTTGTTTTATCATAATCTATACTAATATTATAAAGCTGAAGAGTTTGTTTGTTTGTTTGTTTGTTTGTTTGTTTGTTTGTTTGTTTGAACGCGCTAATCTCCGAAAGTACTGGTTCGAATTGAATAATTCTTTTTGTGTTGGATAGTCCAGTTATCGAGGAAGGCTATAGGCTATATAACATCACGCTACGACCAATAGGAGCAAAGATATAGTGGTAAATGAGTAAAAAACGGGAGAAAGAAGTCACTATTCCACGCGGACGAAGTCGCTGGCAAAAGCTAGTCTACAATAATTATTACACGCATTGCGTCAACTGATTGTCCTGATTTTATCGACCCAGTTTTGTAATCTACTAGAAAATTATTAAATATTGATGCGTGTGATTTGATTATCTCCTCGAATATCCTCTATAACCAGTGACTAAGCTTGGTGTGATTCCGCTATTGTAAATGTTGCCAAAGCCAGGTTTTCTGTAGCCGTATCCTAGATGGCCAGCGCCCTGATAAGTAGGGTTGTTGTATCCGTAGTAGGAGTTAAGACCTCCGTTGCCGCCGAAACCACCGTACCCTCCGTAGCCAGCAGTGTTGCCGAAGCCAGCAGTGTTACCGTAGCCAGCAGTGTTACCGTAGCCAGCAGTGTTACCGTACCCAGCAGTCGCTCCGATGGCGTTAAGCCCGTAACCGCCTATGCTGTTGGTGTCGTAGCCTGAGTAACCATTGTACCCTCCATACCCAGCGTTTCCCCCGTACCCACCGCTCCCTCCGTACCCAGCGCTCCCTCCGTACCCAGTATTCCCTCCGTACCCAGCATTGCCAGCGTAACCATTGTATCCTGAATAGCCCCCGTTGTAACCTTTCACGCCATACTCGTAGCCGTTGTACCCGCCGCTATGTCCGTTGTATTTGTCGTCTAGTATACCGTATCCTGTGACGTACGAGTTGCCTGGGTACCCACCCCAGCTGGAATATCTGCGGCCATCTGTAAATTGATAAAAATATGGTATGATTCGTTCATCTTACATTGGTACATAAGCTAAACAATTAACCATATCAAAGTCAGTGAGCTGTTACTACTACGTATAGAGACGCTATGCCAAGCAAAAAATGTGCGCATTTTTTGGACGTGAACTGTCAACAGACTGACGTATTCCATAATTTTTGAATGTTGAATATGAAACCGCAGAAGTGACACAGACTGTTGTGCCTACCGAACTTATTTGTATTGAATGAATATTATTTTATCAAAATGTTTTAATCGTTACTTACTTTGATCAATAGTTATTTAAAAACGCTAAAGAAATAAAAGTTTAATAAATAAAAATCTGTAGGTCAAAAACTCGAATGATATTTATCATTTTTGAATTTATATTTTTTTCATTTTAATTTTTCATACGTAATAATTCGAGAAAAATACAACTAAAATTTAAAACACCTCATAAGAAACATCACAAAATCGCATTGTCGAACCTCTATTTATTACCTACCTACTTTTCTATTCTGTGCATGTCACTTTTTATAATCTTTGGCTTTCATATAAAATGGCGGCAATTTCATGCAAAATATTTAAAACATTTTGAAAAAATCTTTATGCTGGTTTAAGTCAACATTTTAATTTTTTAACGATGGTAAGTAACGCCGGTATCTTTTTGATTCCTGTTGGTTTTATTTTTGCATGTTTTAAAAACGCAAGACGGTATTTTTGACAAATTAGTTGACCAAATGTCACATTGGTTAACGCTACGAGTGGGAGTGAGTGACTGTGATACCGCGCATGCGTTGATGGTCTGTGACCATCAACTCATCGCGCACGAGGTTCCTTCGGGATGTCATTTCCATACGTAGTAATAGTAGTTCAATGATCAAAGTAACGAGTTTGATTATCTAAGGGAAATAAACGTTACTTTGATACATTCAGGATGTTTTTCTCTTTGAATGTCAATATTTCAGTAACGCGTCATATAAATGAAATGGGAATACGTGATTTTCGGCTTCATCAAGCCTTATGATACACCCTGTATGTGTGCAGCCACCTTATGATACTGGCAACTCCATTAGGTTTCCTAAAGCTGTGGAGGTAAAAAAGTACCTCACTAATGTGCAAAATGTAACATGTTCAAATCCCTTTGAATTAATTAGGCAGATAATGTTCAGTAACACCTGCGCACACCACTGTAGGTCAGCAGTGTAGCAACCTTCGCGTTAAAGAAAGCATTTGCAAAATTCAACAGGCTTGCTAAAGTATCGGTTGCCGAGTGGCATAAGCATGCGCCCGGATTGCGCACAGGGTTTGATTCCTTGTCAGATACAGTTGCTTTATACAAGTGTTATTCATACAATGTAGGTCAGTTACAAATTCTTTTCTATATGAGGTACCTAGGAAGACAACCTATTTCTACTTACACGTCGTGCTAGCATCGGCTTTCAGGTCACTGTCGTCTTGTATCTCTTGGGTTGCAACAGCCTTCGCAGTGTCGTCGACCGCCGCGGGCGCTGCGCATACGCATCCCAGTGTGAGCACCAAACACGACAATACACGAAGTGCCATTCTGTAACAAAATACACGAGTTTAGAAATATGTTAAACCCTCGTGACGTCGTTAAACAGCGCCTGAGTTAAGGTAGGCGATCTCGGAACTTGGTCACCCGGGTTCGAATCTAAGTTTAAAAGTTTTTTTAAAAAAATTTTATTGTTTTTTTAAAGGTTTTTTTTTCTTCAACAAAATGCTCGGTCATCCAGATATATTTAAGTGATAAGCGGCGTTCAATAATTATAAACCTAATAATCTAAATCAGATTTCATGCCATTATAAGACGCATGTCAATTTTCTTTACAATTTATCAGTCAGGTATCAAACGACACCCGGGAGTCGCATAACAATGGAATTTATATTGTGTCTCGTTTACACATACTTGACGAGTTAAGCTAAGGGCCCTTTTACATGCCAAATTTATTATAACTTGGTAGATATTATAGATTTGAATTCAACTGCTAGTTGCTATTGATGATGCCACTGATGCCAGACTAATGCTAAATTGGTTCCGAAACTGCAATTAAATTAATAAAGTTTATCACCGGGGACCCATTTGCATTAAAATGGTCACGTACGAAAACTCGATTAGGCATAATGACTTGGGTATTGTGAACAATGGATTGCCATTGTTAAGTATCTAGCATCCATCATACTTTATTAGGATAGATAGGAACGCAGCGCGTGTGATATTGTCATATTGTCTGCACTTCCTAGCAATAAAATTGTTTTATGGTAATGTAGGTTCTTAGTACACAGTAATTTAATGTTGGTAGGTACTGTAAATATTTTCTCCATACCTATATAGCAGCTTTTATTTTTTTTATTGATTTAATTAACTATATCTACACAAAGACCTTTTCGAAACAATAATATAATTAGTTTTTTTTAATTATTAGATATACATAGAATAAGTTAGTGAAAAAACGACTCACAGAAATGGTGCTACGTGCTAATTTACCAACTTGTGTTTCACCAAAGCATTTTCTCTTAATTAAGTGCCATTCGATTTAGTTAGAGCCTTATAGCAAACTTTTCATTTCGAAAAACTCAATACAATCCACTTTTATCAAGTCCGTTGAATGCACGGTAGACGGAAGAGTTACAATATTGGGAAACTAGCGGTCGCCCGCGGCTCCGCCCGCGTGAATGTCGGTTACCGCTGCAAAAAGGCTACCCAGGAAAGACACGGTCAGCAAACAAATGATTCCCATGTCAATTCACAGACACCGACACTAACTTCGACGAAGCAGTTACTATCCGCAGGCTGAACAGATTTTCTTTCTGTGGGTGTTAGTTGTTAAGTCCCGGAGTGCAACCCGTTGTTTTAGGATAGAAAACTTAAGCTATTATTGTAGAGCTTCTCTATACACAACATTTGACGTTACATTATTTTCTGGTAACAAAATATACTGATGCTCGGGAGCCCCGACCCCATGCGTAAAACATTCTTTTCGTAAATAAATTCCTACTAATTTGAATGTTTGGCCCAGGGATTTGTTTATCGTGAGTGCGAAAGAAATTTTTACTGAAAATCGCGCCGCGCGGGTACCTTACTCATAGATCTAAACTCCCCCTCCCACACGCTCACCGGGCCTTGGTAAAGCCTACTTCGCAACGGGCCGGCCGTGCAGCAGAAATCGTAATATGTATTTTAATTTCGCTATAACTTCAGAACCAAACGTCCAATTTAATATCGCTATAACTTCAGAACCAAACGTCCAATTTTAATCATTTAAAGACCAAATATTATTTACATTAACTGTACTTAGTGATGAAATAATTAATTTTGATAAGGATTAATAGCATGAGTAAAATAAACGCGTTTAAATGTAGTCCAAAAAATAATCAAGATTTTTCAATAAAAAAAATGGTTCTTGTGCCTCACCCGACATAGATAGGTATAGTATGTCGCGGACTTTTTTGTAGATATTTATAAGATCTACAATTACTTAGAACATTTTATGGTTCTATCTTTAATAGTTTAGGCAGGGTACGCAAAATAAGTAACTGTTTTGGTTGATTTTTTACACCTTGTGTCCGAAAAACCCTAATATCTTACGGAACCCTATTTTTGTTCAAAATTAAATATATCCTATATTACTCGTGGATAATGTAGCTTTCGAATGGTGAAAGAATTTTCAAAATCGGTCCAGTAGTTTATGAGCCTATTCATTACAATCAAACAAACAAACAAACAAACAAAGTTTTCCTCTTTATAATATTAGTGTAGATTCTTTACAATCAAACAAACAAACAAACAAACAAACAAAGTTTTCCTCTTTATAATATTAGTGTAGATGTAGATTTTGATAAGGATTAATAGCATGAGTAAAATAAACGCGTTTAAATGTAGTCCAAAAAATAATCAAGATTTTTCAATAAAAAAAATGGTTCTTGTGCCTCACCCGACATAGATAGGTATAGTATGTCGCAGACTTTTTTGTAGATATTTATAAGATCTACAATTACTTAGAACATTTTTTGGTTCTATCTTTAATAGTTTAGGCAGGGTACGCAAAATAAGTAACTGTTTTGGTTGATTTTTTACACCTTGTGTCCGAAAAATCCTAATATCTTACGGAACCCTATTTTTGTTCAAAATTAAATATATCCTATATTACTCGTGGATAATGTAGCTTTCGAATGGTGAAAGAATTTTCAAAATCGGTCCAGTAGTTTATGAGCCTATTCATTACAATCAAACAAACAAACAAACAAACAAAGTTTTCCTCTTTATAATATTAGTGTTAGATTCTTTACAATCAAACAAACAAACAAACAAACAAAGTTTTCCTCTTTATAATATTAGTGTAGATGTAGATTTTGATAAGGATTAATAGCATGAGTAAAATAAACGCGTTTAAATGTAGTCCAAAAAATAATCAAGATTTTTCAATAAAAAAAATAGTTCTTGTGCCTCACCCGACATAGATAGGTATAGTATGTTGCGGACTTTTTTGTAGATATTTATAAGATCTACAATTACTTAGAACATTTTATGGTTCTATCTTTAATAGTTTAGGCAGGGTACGCAAAATAAGTAACTGTTTTGGTTGATTTTTTACACCTTGTGTCCGAAAAACCCTAATATCTTACGGAACCCTATTTTTGTTCAAAATTAAATATATCCTATATTACTCGTGGATAATGTAGCTTTCGAATGGTGAAAGAATTTTCAAAATCGGTCCAGTAGTTTATGAGCCTATTCATTACAATCAAACAAACAAACAAACAAACAAACAAAGTTTTCCTCTTTATAATATTAGTGTTAGATTCTTTACAATCAAACAAACAAACAAACAAAGTTTTCCTCTTTATAATATTAGTGTAGATGTAGATTTTGATAAGGATTAATAGCATGAGTAAAATAAACGCGTTTAAATGTAGTCCAAAAAATAATCAAGATTTTTCAATAAAAAAAATGGTTCTTGTGCCTCACCCGACATAGATAGGTATAGTATGTCGCAGACTTTTTTGTAGATATTTATAAGATCTACAATTACTTAGAACATTTTATGGTTCTATCTTTAATAGTTTAGGCAGGGTACGCAAAATAAGTAACTGTTTTGGTTGATTTTTTACACCTTGTGTCCGAAAAACCCTAATATCTTACGGAACCCTATTTTTGTTCAAAATTAAATATATCCTATATTACTCGTGGATAATGTAGCTTTCGAATGGTGAAAGAATTTTCAAAATCGGTCCAGTAGTTTATGAGCCTATTCATTACAATCAAACAAACAAACAAACAAAGTTTTCCTTTTTATAATATTAGTGTAGATATAACCGTGTGGATTTCAACTGATTTTCATGCGAAAATTAAACATTAATTAAAGTAAATCACACGCCATATCGACGCGATTCATTCAAAAATAGGGCCCATGATTGTTAACTAAAAATGAGTTGTTGTCCAATGTATTGTTAACACGGTGTCTAACAGGCATTCTTTGAATTTTCATTGCGTTCATTTATGTAGGTATTTAGGCAGTTGTATTAATTGACAGTAATTAGTTAGGTGACGATGAAGGAACCTCTGTAATGGTGACCCTCAAAACAATAATCGGCAGTTTGTTAGACCATTCCCACGCTAATGTGTTGACCTACAACTGTTATGCGTGTATTCAACGATTCATTACCATAGTTCAAGAACGATGTCCAGTCTTATCATCTTTTCTTTAACCAAGTTGCAGTAGTTACTTTATTTAATTTGTCTGAATGATTTATTGCCTGCGATTAACCTTCTTGGCTACAGCCTAGTTGTTATTGGGCTCCCTTGCACCATATTTCTTGATCAAAGTATAACAATCGTCAACTCCATACAAAATAGAGTCGATCAGTTAAAAACGTCGCGAAGTATAAAGCGTGCGAAAAAGGTTTTCTTAAGTAAGAAATAAGTAACGGATATCATTTATACAAGCGTTGGGCTTTTTTGGTATTAAGCGTATGAGTTGACTACAGATTATAGCTATAAATCAGTCTGATCTATATTTAAACTTATATGTAACCTGTAACGCTGTTATCATCCAAATGAATACTCGTATTATTGATTTTTTTTAATAGAATGAGCGAAGTTTCACGTTTTCATACCCTTTTAGTGAAAATGTTAACGTAGGGCGGTTAGTTAGTTATCAATCCTCTCATTTGCTAACTTTAAAGTATTTTGGTTTTTGGTTTTATTAATATTGGTTAATATGTTTGATATATAATTATTTTATAAAAAAAACATGTAGTGAACAAAATAAATAACTGAACTATACTTAAAAATAGCTAGTGACGTCTAATATAACGTGGATTTTTTTAACGTTGCCGAAGTCTATTGATTAGTGCTGAAAATACAGGGTGTAATAATTTTCTGTCTTTTTGAGTAGGATTCCTAGACACCTTATGTACATAGTATCTTTTCAAAATAATAAATAACTACTAAATATCAGAAAAAAATATTTAGGTATCTGATAGATTCAGTATTATATTTATAAGTTATTACTTTTCCAGCAGGTTCCAAAAATTCAACCCTTAAAATTTGATCAACAAAACACGAACCACATTTAAAGAGAACTATAAAAGCACACACTACACTCTCACATACACTTATTTAATTTGTTGTTCGCAGGTGACTTACTTAGAATTGCGTAGAATCTGCACTATTGTTATCCACAACACAGGCTTTGGGCTTCGAGCGGAGATGCGCTCTGCGTGAGCTCGCGTGAGTCCGAACCTTATAAACCGTGTGACTTTTTGTCTTGTAATTGACAATGGTCACTGGGGAGGTAATCAGTCCGTTTGTAGGCACTACGTCCTTCTTCGCAGACGCTATGACGCATCAGCAAACGCAATTGTCACCCTACACGTAATAACGGCTCTATTCTCTGGGATGCCGTGATATCACAATTACAATTGCCGGAACCGTGTGGTTAAGCAAATATGATTAATAAGTTTTATGTAATTAAGTAGTTTAGTGTTTTCCTATTTCCGGCAAGCTACCTACTCTGAATGCGTTTCAGGATTTTCACGTTAGGGTTGAAAGAGAACCCAAAACCATGCTTAAATTAAAGCATTTAAGTCAGCGTCACATCAACACGGAAACTTTTATCTGTTTCATATTATAAGCAACGAAATGACATGGGCAAAAATCTTCATCAAGTATTCTTCTACTTGTATTGTCAAATTAACTGTTCGCAATTGGGGAAGTTTGAAATCATAATCTGGTAATGAAAATCTAGTGAACTTTTCCCTCTACATTACAATGTCACGCTCATCTACTCGTACCTTGACATGTGTGAGTAGGCTTAAATGTAAGCCCTTGCTAATTTAGGTGATATGTAAGTTTTCAAGGCGAAGCGAAATAAGTTTGAGTTAAACATGAGTTCGCACTTTGAGCTGTGTTTTTAGATGAGAGTTTAGGAAACGGTCTTAATGTTGGGCGTTTACAGAAGTGGTGTTTTACTGCTGCTAATGGCTACGACGATCACAAATTGTTACAAAATTACACCTGAATTCACGGCGCTATGCGGAAACGTGTGGAGTATGACAAATTCGGTGAAATGATTGCAGTTACGTCTTGAATTACTCTCACGCTCGGTTGGCTGAAGGTTGCTCTTGGAAGGTCGTTTGTCATCTTTATCTTTGTGTGTTTGTTTCTATTATTAATTCTGACTATATCTGCTTCGATGGCGCAGCGGTTGGAGGGTCGCATTTTAAAGCGACGGCTGCGTCAGAGGTCCCGGGTTCGATCCACGGGTCGTTCCAAATATGTACCTGGGTTTTTCTGTTCAGAAATTTTGAGGGTGGCCCGGAGTTTGGAATTTGGCGGTGATTAACCCCCGTGCCTCGAAAAGCACATAAATCCGATGGTCCTGCGCCTTATCTCTCACCGCTAGTGTCAGAGTGCTGTCCCATCGGGCTATGAGAGTGAAAGGAATAGAGAGTGAACCTGTGTTTGCGCACACACTTGTGCACTATAATATGTTCCGCGCAGTCGGATAGTCGTTGTGATTGGCCTCCGTAGTCGAAAATTGGCTAAGGGGACTATTATTATTATTACTATATCTGAGGATACTCACACACATAGTAGCTGTTTCGAACAGTTGCCAAATTGTTGTAACTGTCAATATGTCTTGTAGTTACATCTTTTATGATTTTATATTGACTCTTCATAGAAGAATCATTTACCATTGAAGTTACAAATTTATTCCCATGAAATAGTTGAATTCCTTTTATTAATATCGATTATGACTCCTTACTTTAAAAGTGTTGGTACCTAACAAACGAGACATACAACATTCACCAACTCAATGAAGACTTAAAGATCACACCCTGTATTCATTCATTGACTCGGAATTTGGTATACAAAGATTCGTCTTTCCAAAATTCGACCGATTAATATATAGGAAGTTCCTATACGAAAGTATAGGAACTTCCTATATTTTATTAACGATGTTCTTCCAACAAAGCAACGATGAAATTGTACGAGTATCCTTGCCATAAATAATAATTAAAAGTTAAGTTAAGTATAAAGTTCGCTCGTTTATTTCGCCTTTTACATAACTTTTTCGCTGTGCGAGTAAGTTTTTCGCTGAAAGAAAAGCCTTTTTTATCTAAATAGATAGATCAAATACCAAACAAGCTATTTGAGGAGTAAGTAAGGTATTTTAATGGAAAAGTTTTAACATCGATCCGATTACTATCTAAGTAAAGGCTTACCAACTTTTGAAAGGGTATAGAATTTCCGTGTAACGGCTGAAACGTGCTACCTTTTAAGAATTTTCAAAATTACTATGTTTATTATTGTATTAACTCGTCAAGTATGTGTAAACGAGACACAATAAAAAATCCATTGTTATGCGACTCTCGGCATTCGTTTGATACCTGACTGATTAAATAATATATTTGAGTTTGTAGAGATAGCGTATCATCGGTTCCTTACCACTTGGAGCAAAAATCTTGCATCTCGCGTGTTCCTTTGTTTGAAGTGACGCCCGTTTTGTGTCCCGTGTGCAAGCGTTTTTTGTTTAAAAGTGGTTAGGCGCGAGAGACCTCGACCTTACAAATACCTATAATTATACTATTCTAGCCGGTTGCTCACTAAGATTCTATGCTCTTTTCATAGTACCTTGTATGTATGTTAGCCTGTAAGGTATTTATTCTATGGGTCTGTATTGCACTTTGTAATCCGCTGCCTGATTTAAATAAATAAATTAAAATTAAATTATATTAAAATAAAACGCTGAAACCTTATGCATAAGTTTAAATTAACAAGTTTTTTGGAAAACTACGACACTGTTCCCACTAGACCGTTCCGTCACCCACCAACACCGTCGCCTGTCATGCACGTAGCGTAAAGCACCGGCAGAATACGCTCTCGCTCCGAATAACGGAGAGAAAGAACGCTGTAGATCCGTTCAGCAGTGGGCATAGTGTCTGATATGATCCTAGCATGGTCATGATATGATACGGTGTGTGAGCCCAGACCTTAATATAAACGTGAATAAAGTGTATGTGGTAGTATCAGTAGTAGCTAAGTGATGTAATTGCCCTACCTAGTTGTGGGATTGTAAAAGATCTTTCCAGTGTTTTATGGTGCCACTATGAGCAAGCTTGTATTTCTTCAAGCCACTAAGTATGTACCTTTTTTACGTTTACGTAACGTACCTTACTTAATTGCAGTACAAGTAAAGCGTTTAAGGTGTGACCGAGTTCATTAGAATAACCCGTAATTGTGTTCTGTTACTCGAGCCCGGCTGATTGTTAAGCTCTATTGTTTCTACATTGGAGGCTTTATAAAAATCTCGTTACTCGGTAAGTAAAGAATGTTTTTATGAATATAATGCTGTAAGATAAGATATGTCAGAACCTTATTCTATGCAGTAAGAGGTGTGCGAGGCCCTCGCACTGACCCGTGACGACGTAATTGAGTCACGGTCGTAGTCGTGGTATATGCCTTATTCTAATGGACATGATACCTTAGCTGCATGTGTCATTCATGACTCTCATGAAAACGACAGTAAATACCCACACTTTGCATTCAACATATACTTAGAGAGTGCTAGACACGTAAGTTTAGATAGCAAGTGGTGATTTTTTTCATTAGATTTTAATTGAGTTTTTCTTATGGGTTTCAGCAATTGTGTTTTGTTTTCATAGCTAGCAGCACTTACAAGTTAGTTGACTGGCCTCATTATGAAGGTTTGTATTGTTTGATGATGTATCTGTAACTATAATTCCAGCAGGAAATGTATGTTACGACATCAGTTTTCTTAACTTTATGTAAAGTTTTGGAGGAGGTAGGAAAACCGGTTAAGTGCGTGTCGGACCCGCGCACTGAGGGTTCCGTGCCACCCTTAACTGAATTCAGGGTCCACTTACTTTCACTTAACGAAAACATCACAATATATTGCGACAGCAAAAATAACTTTGTTTTTCATAGTGTTCGTATGAAAGACAAAGTTATATTTGCGGTTGATAAAAATGTGCAATATCTCAAAAACTACTGGTTCGATCTCCTTCAAACCAATTTTCGTTGCAAGATTTTGTTGAGATCTACATCATATATTTTTTTCAAAATTTTCACTTTCTTAGTTCAAAAGTTAGAGGGGGGGGGGGACGCCCATTTTACCACTTTGGAAGCGTCTATATCTCAAATCTTACACTTTTATAAAAAATGGTTTTAGAAACCTCAACATCATTTTAAAAGACCTACCCATAGACACCCCACACGCATATGTTTGAGTAAAAAAATTTTTTTAGGTTTTAGTTTCATGTATGGGGGGCTCCCCCTTAAATATTATTTTTTCTTACTTTTTGTATCTGAATCGGAAAGCGGTAAACAAAATACACCTACCTACCAAGTTTCATCTATGTAATGCTTATAGTTTCAGAATAAAGTGGCTGTGACATACGGACGGACAGACAGACAGACAGACAGAAAGACAGACAGACAGACAGACAGACAGACTTGACGAAACTATAAAGGTTCCGTTTTTTGCCATTCGGCTACGGAACCCTAACAAACGCTGCTACGTGAAAGGTCACCTCTTCGTGGCTTTACTATACCAAGCATAATATTCATAAAAGTATTCATATTAGGAGTAAAGTCGTTATGATTGATCATTGCCATGCTACTCACACAGTAACTGAATAGCCAGTTAAACATACCCTCTTAAGGAGCGGGGACACATCGAACGGTGTATTGTTGTATCATCTCGTACTTCCTTAACTAAATAAAATAAATTTATGTTAAATAACTTGACGGTTTCGCGACTTCGCCGCTGCAAATACCTGTTTTTATTACAAATTTCCCGTCCGCCTTTCTGTTACGTAGGGGATGATGTCCGAAAATATGTCCTATGTCCTTCTTAACAGTAGATTTTACCTACAGCACAGTATTTTTCATATGTTTGTGTTTCATTCTCGGCTAAGCAGATATGTGACCTCGATCTAGTGAGTTGTAACTACTACGTATAAAGAAGCTTTGCGAAGCAAAAAATGTGTCGCAAAAACGACGACAAGATTGTGATGTTTTCTTTTGGGAATTTCGAATCATGATTTGTACTACGAGTTGATGACCAGGCCATCAATTTAGGGAGTACAAAATTTGTTCGTGATGTCAGTTCCATACGCTAGTAATAGTAGTTCAATGCCTCGATCGCACCCGATTTGATGAGGTCTAAGGTGGTGCATATCTGCTTAGTAGCATAATTATACCTATACAACCCGATTTCAGTGAAATAAAAATAACGAGCACAAAATGAAAATTTCAATTTTCAATGGAAGCCAAAATATTTAATTAAAAAAATACTTATCTTTTATGCATAATTTTAGCTCTACTTTTAACTTAAATTCTGATTATAAATTCTATTTATAAATTTAAAAAACAATGAAACAACATTAACTATTTTATTTAAAAAATCTCAACCATTAATTACCTAAGTATGTAGGTTTTATTAAGTATTGTATTTATTTATCCTATTTAAAAATGATTAATATCTTTGAAATAGAATGATTTGTTTTACAATATTCGACAAGCGAAGAAAACGGTCATTACATGATGTTGTGTCTTATTTGTTTTATTTGATTTATACAGGGTGTCCAGAAAGTCAAGGTCAAGCCGAAACTGGGTGATAGGCTAGGCCATAACAGTTACTAGAAAAATAAAATAAAAATTCTAACTTTGTACTTTTCGAGTTATGGACTTTTGAAAAAAAAAAATTACACCTTGTATTGGTTTGTCGACTACTGTGGCCACAAATATTAACTTTCTACAGATATTTCTTTTACGTTGTTTGCCTGAATAGTCCTTTTATCAACGTTAGCCTAAAATTTAAGCACAACTCTAACCATTTTCATTCCATGACACTTTTAAGTCAATCCAAGAAGTCAAACTTATTGCAAGACCGAACTTTAACTCACTGTACTGAAAAAAAAATGTACAGGGACTACTGCGGCAACTTACTACAAAAGATGGCGCACTTAGTCCAGATTATAAAATGGTATAAAACTAACTAATTAATTTAATAAAAGAGATGTTTTTATTTTTAATTTTGTTAAGTAACCTGCTTTTTGCCTAATTTAGTAAACACTCTTTAAATGTGTTTAAAACATACCAGTATGCCCCCTGCCGTCATAATAATACGGACTTATGTGTTTTAATCGATTTCAAAATAGGAGGAGGTTGTTTATTCAAGGAAAATTGAGGGAATCCCTCAAATTTTACAAGCACAGTTTAAAGCGTTTTAAGGCTAGTATCTTAATTCTGACAAAGATTAATGATCTAGACTCATCTTAATTTGGTTTCATGCTGATGGTGGAACTCCTTAACGCTTAGGAGTTCAGTGATAATGACAGCAGCAATTGTGTGAGGTGACTTTAAAACTTATATAAAAATATCGTTTTTGATACAATTTTCGATATTGGATATTATATATTTATTTATCGGTTAACAATATATCGGCAAAAAATATCGATTTAAAAAAATCGAATATATCGATGTATCGATATTTTTTCAACAAGCCTACTATCTTCCTGATTTGTATCGTGTGTGTTCACTGTATTATTATTAAGCTACAGGCAGATTTCCCCCCATTACTTATTATATTGAGTAGATAAATCTATGTGATAGGATCCTGACATTCTGCCTTCCAAGACACTAAGAATTTAAGGAATATACGTTCCGTTATATTTCACTAAAACTCTGCAGTTTTCTTTTCGCCCAGAATCCTAAAACCTACAATTATGATGGCAAGGGCATACTGGTATGTACTAAACACATTTAAAAAGTGTTCAATAAAGTAGGCAAAAGCAGGTTAATTAACAAAAATTAAAAATCATCTTTTTTATTAATTAAATTAGTAAGTGTTATACCATTTTAGAATCTGGACTAAGTGCGCCATCGTTTGAAGTAAGTTGCCGCAGTAGTCCCTGTTCATTTTTTTTTTAGTACAGTGAGTTAAAGTTCGGTCTTGCAATAAGTTTGATTTCTCGGTTTGACTTAAAAGTGTCATGGAATGAAAATGGTTAGAGCTGTGCTTAAATTTTAATAACGTTGACAAAAGGACTATTCAGGCATACAACGCAAAAAAAAATCTGTAGAAAGTTAATATTTGTAGCCACTGTAGTCGACAAACCAATACAAGGTGTAAATTTTAAGATTTTTTTTCAAAAGTCCATAACTCGAAAAGTACTTACAAGTTAGAATTATATTTTTCTAGTGACTGTCATGGCCTAGCCTATCACCCGGTTTCGGCTTGACCTTGACTTTCTGGACACCCTGTATATTGTAATGTTTGTTTGACCATTTTTACTGTGTGACTAGCATACTGACCCTTTGGGCAACTGTAAGTCAGTATGTTTACTGTTAAACTAAATTAAATTAAATTACAGTAAGTCACGGTTAATCTTAGCTCTGGGTGGACCTTTTAATTATTACATTATTAGTTGGATCAATGAAACAAAATTGCATTATTTTTAATTATTTATTCTGGCAATTAAATCTTACTAAAATGGCATCAAAGTAATTTTAATACATAATAAAATTATTTTATAATAACAAATAAATCCGAGACGATTGTTCTTCTGTTTTGTAAATATTACATACTTACATTTATTTACGTATATTACAAGTGAATTTATGATATTCATACATTGTCTCATTCATAAATTTGATGGGTACATTACGTCATACTTAAAATAGTTCATAAATAAAGGCGTGTGGTACCAAAATTTTGAGATCGTCCAAGAAAATATTTATCGGGCAATCTCAAAATTGTTCTTAAGCATACATTTTGCTAGCTGATAGAGCCGAATCTATCTATTCTTTGCTATTCGCCTTTTTCTTATCGTTCGTATCATCTTCTAGTACTTTAGCGCGGACTGCTATCCTACGTAGACTCTTCTTCATCGGTTTGATTTCATGTTTGAGAAGGTTCTCAAGTTCTGTCAAAGATTTGATTTCCTTCAGATCTCCGAAATTGAAGTTGCGTCCTCTGTTGAGCCTGCTGCCTAAGTATACGTCTCTGTATGCTTGGCACTGCGAGCAGGTGTATGGCACTGGGACAGCCTGCGGGAAGTTTTGTTGGGCGGAGGTCATTCCTGATGCGTTCCCTGGGCAGTATGGCACGAATACGACTGGGACGAAGCCTATGATGCCGTAAGGGGCCTGTGCTGGAGCCATGCTAGTAGGTGGGGCTTGAGGCTGTTGGGGTTGGCCTTGTACAGTTGTCGAGTCGTTTTTCCCAGGGTTCAGAAGGTAGCAAGGGCACGATGAGGGGCTGGGCACGATGGGCAGTGGGTAAGGAATGACGTAGATGGGGAACGGCGGCATTTGACCTGAAGGTGGAGGGTAGTATGGCGGCTGTACTCCTGTGCCAGAAGGCGCGGGCTCTGAATCACCACCTGAAAATAAATGACAATATTTAAAAATTGATAAATTTATTTTAAGCTTCTCGATTATTTGTTTTTTAACACAAATTAAAGTATAAAGTAACAATAATAAATGAATAATGTGGCAGTCACTAAACTGTAAAGTGCTAAAGTTAAACATGAGACTTATAAAAATAGTACAAACCTGGGTATCCGGGCTGGCCAGGTGTGCCAGGTTGTCCTGGGTATCCAGGCTGTCCTGGTTGTCCTGGTGTACCGGGTTGTCCGGGTTGACCGGGCTCTCCTGGATATCCTGGGTATCCAGGCTGTCCTGGTTGTCCTGGTTGACCTGGTGTTCCGGGTTGGCCTGGTTCACCTGGGTATCCAGGTTTTCCTGGGGTTCCGGGTTGTCCTGGTTGACCAGGTGTGCCGGTCTGTCCGGGCTGTCCTGGGTATCCGGGCTGACCAGGTGTGCCAGGTTGGCCTGGTTGTCCTGGGTATCCAGGTTGTCCTGGTTGTCCTGGGGTTCCGGGTTGTCCTGGTTGACCTGGTGTGCCCGTCTGTCCGGGCTGTCCTGGGTATCCGGGCTGACCAGGTGTGCCAGGTTGGCCTGGTTGTCCTGGGTATCCAGGTTGTCCTGGTTGTCCTGGGGTTCCTGGTTGTCCTGGTTGACCTGGTGTGCCCGTCTGTCCGGGCTGTCCTGGGTATCCTGGCTGACCAGGTGTGCCAGGTTGGCCTGGTTGACCTGGTTGTCCTGGGGTCCCGGGTTGTCCTGGTGTGCCCGGCTGTCCTGGCTGTCCTGGGTATCCTGGCTGGCCAGGTGTACCTGGTTTGCCGGGTTGTCCTGGGTATCCGGGTTGGGCTGGATGACCAGGTTGTCCTGGTCCACCGGGTTGTCCGGTCTGTCCAGGTGTGCTAGGTTGACCTGGTTGTCCTGGGGTTCCGGGTTCTCCGGGTTGGCCTGGTTGTCCTGGGTATCCAGGTTGTCCTGGTTGTCCTGGGGTTCCGGGTTGTCCTGGTTGACCTGGTGTGCCCGTCTGTCCGGGCTGTCCTGGGTATCCTGGCTGACCAGGTGTGCCAGGTTGGCCTGGTTGACCTGGTTGTCCTGGGGTTCCGGGTTGTCCTGGTGTGCCCGGCTGACCTGGCTGTCCTGGGTATCCTGGCTGGCCAGGTGTACCTGGTTTGCCGGGTTGTCCTGGGTATCCGGGTTGGGCTGGATGACCAGGTTGTCCTGGGTATCCGGGTTGTCCTGGGTGTCCAGGTTGCCCTGGTGTCCCTGGGTGTCCGGGTTGGCCTGGTGTCCCTGGTTGTCCTGGAGTGCCTGGCTGTCCTGGTTGTCCTGGATATCCTGGACCTCCGGGTTGACCAGGTTGCCCTGGATGTCCGGATTGCCCTGGAGTCCCTGGTTGTCCTGGAGTGCCTGGCTGTCCTGGCAGTGCAGGTTGTGTTGGATACCCTGGTCCACCGGGTTGACCTGGCTGTCCCGGGTATCCAGGTTGGCCTGGTGTACCTATAACAATACAAGATTAATTATTTGATAAATTATATATTTTTTCAAAGCGGCATGTGATATTGTCTAACATGGATATTTTATTTCATGAGCGCCGGCGAGCCATGCTTGTGTGTGTTAATATACTATTGTATAAACACATGTTTATAAATAAATAAACCGATAGCTTCTGCTAACTATACAGATATTTATTTTTTTTATTTTATTTTTTCTAACAATATTGTACGATTACTTTAATCTGAAATCAATGTTATTATTATAATAACCATCTGGCTGAGTAAGGTAACGCTCAGAGACGACCACTCATCACGAAGTTACAGTGGGTTTTAGCAAGCCCTTAAAATAATTGCCGAGTATTGTCAGCATATAAATTTAAAAAAATATATCATTATCAAACAAGCATGTCATGCGTATGCGGTTTGAAAACTTTAATCCTCTCTTGTAAATATTATTGCGTCAAGCTAAAATCGATCACAAGGAGTATTGCTTAAGTACTAAGCCATAACTACAGGGTGGATTTTTTACAATACAATAAAAACTCGAGCTAACAATTCCTACCTGTATACAACTTACATGTAACTTGATTAGAAAAAAAAACGTAATAATTAAAAAAAAACATGTACTTAAGTATTATTTACTTGCCTTTCCCTAAGTACCATTTCTATGAGTTTAACGCTTTACTTGAATTAAAATAATGATACTTATGAGCGAAAACGACATGGGTGCATTTGAAAAATTCCCTAAACCAATTGATCAACTTAAGGTGACTGCAAAATAATCTGATTTAATTATTTTTAGAACTCAAAAACTACCTATGTTAAAGTTGCATATAATCGATCTAGAATCTGATCCTGAATACAACTTTGAGGGTTTGCTAATTATTTTACAAGTTACTAAATAATTAAAATAAAAAACTAACCTGGTTGACCTGGTGCGCCTGGTTGACCAGGCTGGCCTGGGTATCCTGGAGTGCCTGGTTGTCCTGGGTGTCCGGGTTGGCCTGGTTGTCCTTGTTGTCCTGGTCCTCCTGGTTGTCCTGGTTGTCCTGGATATCCTGAGCCACCGGGCTGACCTGGTTGGCCTGGGTATCCTGGTTGTCCTGGGTGTCCAGTTTGCCCTGGTGTCCCTGGGTGTCCGGGTTGGCCTGGTGTCCCTGGTTGTCCTGGAGTGCCTGGCTGTCCTGGATGTCCAGGTTGTCCTGGATATCCTGGGCCACCGGGTTGACCTGGATGGCCTGAAGTGCCTGGCTGTCCTGGCTGTCCAGGTTGTCCTGGTCCTCCGGGATGGCCTGGCTGGCCTGGGTATCCTGGTTGTCCTGGGTGTCCAGGTTGTCCTTGCTGTCCTGGAGTGCCTGGCTGTCCTGGTGTGCCAGGTTGACCTGGTTTACCTTTAACAACACAAGAAGCTTTTTTATAGTATGGACGTCTCATTACATGTGCGCTAGCGAGCCATGCTTTGCATGGGAGCATGAATACAATGCTTGTAGCAATTTATGGAATGCCGTCGATCTATCAATAGCCGAGGCATCGAATGAAATGGCTAGGCTAATTTAGCCAGATGGCTGTGGCATATAACATTATCATTGCACTATCTGCGTAAGAAAGGTAGCTCCCACAGACAACCATTCATCACCAGGTTTCAGTGGTTTTTGGTGAGCGCTTAAAATATTTGTTAAGTTTTATGGTCGCATATTTATTATCTGGAGCTATCGATTCCAACGTGTTAATTATCTATGTAAAAAATACCATAAAAAACTAACCTGGTTGTCCTGGCTGTCCTGGTGTGCCTGGCTGTCCAGGTTGTCCTGGATATCCTGGACCTCCGGGTTGACCAGGCTGCCCTGGGTGTCCGGGTTGCCCTGGAGTCCCTGGTTGTGCTGGAGTGCCTGGCTGTCCTGGCTGTCCGGGTTGTCCTGGATATCCGGGTCCTCCGGGTTGACCTGGCTGGCCTGGGTATCCTGGGTGTCCGGGTTGCCCTGGTGTCCCAGGTTGTCCTGGAGTGCCTGGCTGTCCTGGCTGTCCGGGTTGTCCTGGATATCCTGGTCCTCCGGGTTGACCTGGCTGGCCTGGGTATCCTGGGTGTGCGGGTTGCCCTGGTGTCCCTGGTTGAGCTGGAGTGCCTGACTGTCCTGGCTTTTCGGGTTGTCCTGGATATCCTGGTCCTCCGGGTTGACCTGGCTGGCCTGGGTATCCTGGGTGTCCGGGTTGCCCTGGTGTCCCAGGTTGTCCTGGAGTGCCTGGCTGTCCTGGCTGTCCGGGTTGTCCTGGATATCCGGGTCCTCCGGGTTGACCTGGCTGGCCTGGGTATCCTGGGTGTCCGGGTTGCCCTGGTGTCCCTGGTTGTGCTGGAGTGCCCGGCTGTCCTGGCTGTCCGGGTTGACCTGGATATCCTGGTCCTCCGGGTTGACCTGGCTGGCCTGGGTATCCTGGGTGTCCGGGTTG
This sequence comes from Pyrausta aurata, assembly GCA_963584085.1. Taxonomy (NCBI): domain Eukaryota; kingdom Metazoa; phylum Arthropoda; class Insecta; order Lepidoptera; family Crambidae; genus Pyrausta; species Pyrausta aurata. The sequence goes on along the minus strand of OY757256.1, from coordinate 10,496,698 downwards.
CCCTGGTGTCCCTGGTTGTGCTGGAGTGCCCGGCTGTCCTGGCTGTCCGGGTTGTCCTGGATATCCTGGTCCTCCGGGTTGACCTGGCTGGCTTGGGTATCCTGGGTGTCCGGGTTGCCCTGGTGTCCCTGGTTGTGCTGGAGTGCCCGGCTGTCCTGGCTGTCCGGGTTGTCCTGGATATCCTGGTCCTCCGGGTTGACCTGGCTGGCCTGGGTATCCTGGGTGTCCGGGTTGGCCTGGTGTCCCAGGTTGTCCTGGAGTGCCTGGCTGTCCTGGCTGTCCGGGTTGTCCTGGATATCCTGGTCCTCCAGGTTGACCTGGCTGGCCTGGGTATCCTGGGTGTCCGGGTTGCCCTGGTGTCCCTGGTTGTGCTGGAGTGCCTGGCTGTCCTGGCTGTCCGGGTTGACCTGGATATCCTGGTCCTCCGGGTTGACCTGGCTGGCCTGGGTATCCTGGGTGTCCTGGGTGACCGGGTTGTCCTTGCTGTCCTGGTGTGCCAGGTTGGCCAGGTTTACCTTTAAAATACAAGATTATGTAATTGCTGATAATGAAAGGAATATGATCAATTAATTCTTAAGGTGTATGTGAAAGCAATTTTATCAGATGGCTTTTTATTATCAATGGCCTTTGCATCCAATAAAATGGCTTGATTAATTTACCCAGATTACTGTGACATATTTTGCACATTGCATTATCAGCATAATTTTTATAGCGCTCACAGATCACCACTCATCATCACCAGTTACAGTTAACAGTAGTTTTTGGTAAGCGCTTAAAATGATTGTTAAGTTTTGTCAGCATACAACAAAATTAGAAAGAAAGGAAATGAATTTATTAATAATTATGCAAGTATGTCTCCCTGTTGCGCATGCTGAATGAGAACTAAATATGTTTACATTGGGGAGTGATTTTAAATAGGTATTTCTAATAATAAGTATAGTATAGGTAAGTACAATAAATACTGGATCTTACAATTCCAACCTGTGTATGTACTTATCATAATTATTAAATACGCGCTGCTTGGCTGGCATTTGTGTACCTATCTGTTGCATTTTTATATAAATGTATTTTTTGTTCTTTTTTCTTTGTATGATATTTGTCTTTATGACTTTGTTTTCTTCTTTTTTATTGTAAACTTGTGTGAGCGTTTGTCTGTTTGCGTATGTGTGTTTGTGATGTCCTTAATCAATAAAAGCTTTTACTTTCTTTCGTTCTTTCTTTAAAATTATATAAGGAACCAACCTGGTTGTCCCGGCTGTCCTGGGATGCCTGGTTGTCCGGGCTGGCCTGGTTGGCCTGGATATCCGGGTTGTCCTGGGTGACCGGGTTGCCCTGGGTGTCCTGGCTGTCCTGGTGCACCTGGCTGTCCGTGTTGTCCTGGTCCACCAGGTTGACCGGGCTGTCCTGGGTGTCCAGATTGGCCTGGTTTACCTACAACAATACAGTGTTTTCTGATGACAAAATAATTATGAAGCTAAAGTGTTCCCAAAGTTGCGCGTAAAGTATTTTTTTATATATTTGACGAATGTGTTGTTATGTTTAGTGCCCTTTTAAAAAAATATATATTTGCATGTCTGACATAGACAAAACATGCTGAACTAAAAGTGTACCTACCACCATTATCTTGACCATGTTTTAGACAAATAAAGATATTTCATTTCATTTCATTTCATTTCATTTCATTTCATTTCATTTCATTAGTGTCATTTCATGACCTAAATTGAAATAAAGATTTTGATTTTGAATTTCAATTTAAATTTTATAAATCTCATTGTATTTTTTTCTACTGTAGACGTTTTATTTCATGCTGGTGTGCATTAATCATCCGATTTGAAAAAAAGGTAGGTAAGGTTAAAGGTTAGAAATAAATAATATTTGAGGATCGTGATCTATTGAGGGTTCTGAACACGTGTGTAAAATTATGTAAGTGTAGGTTGGTACGTTTGTATATTTCTATGTTTGTCCATGGATTTCTTTGGAACTAATAGTTATATCGTGTTTTTTGGTCAATCAGGTATATTCTAACTTAGGGTACAGTCTAATTTCATTAAAATACGTCTAGTAATTTTTGAGTACTCGTCGACGCTACGTTTTCACTTAAAAAAGAGAGTTTTTTTAAAGCGGATTTTATTTTTCAATCCTTTTTCGACAATCTCCTTTCGAGTTTTGCGTATTATATTACACCTTGTATATCACACAAACAAGCATTGCTCGCCGGTGGTGACTGTCTTAGAAACCAACCTGGATGTCCCGGCGTGCCTGGTTGTCCGGGTTGGCCTGGGTATCCTGGTTGTCCTGGTTGCCCCGGTTGACCTGGGTATCCTGGACCTCCCGGCTGACCAGGTTGTCCTGGCGTGCCTGGTTGTCCTGGCTGGCCCGGGTATCCTGGCTGTCCTGGGTGTCCAGGTTGACCCGGTTGTCCTGGCTGTCCTGGTGTGCCTGGCTGTCCTTGTTGTCCTGGACCTCCCGGTTGACCGGGCTGTCCTGGCGTGCCTGGTTGTCCTGGCTGCCCTGGGTATCCTTCCTGCCCAGGTGTACCGGGTTGACCAGGTTGTCCGGGTTGTCCTGGGTATCCTGGCTGTTCTGGGTGTCCGGGCTGTGCAGGAGTGCCTGGCTTTCCTGGGTATCCTGGCTGTCCTGGTCCTCCTGGTTGTCCTGGCTGTCCTGGTATGCCAGGTTGTCCGGGTTGACCGGGCTGGCCTGGTTTACCTATAACAATATAAGTTTGTATATTTGCTGATGACAGTAAACAAGTGAATAACGAAACTTTTAAAGACAGGTCTTTTAACGTTTTGTTGGGATAAAAGAAAGAAAATATATTTTTTCAACTCGAGTAAGATAACATTAATATAATAAAAATGACAAAATCGATTATGTGCTCAAGTACCTAATTTGTCTATGTAAATATTATTCGCTCATCATTTATCATACAGCAGAGCGCATACCATGACGCTGATTTACAGCAAGTGCGCCTTTGTGGATACAAGCTATATAAATTATGATTCGAAATAAAAAAATATAAATGTTGCATGATATATATTATTCTATTACCCAGAGTTTCGCCTGTCTGATTAGTCTTTTGATAGTAATATACATCTTTTTAAATTTTTTATTGTTTTGCGCTCTGTAGTATATTTTATTTAATTACAAAAAATGACACTTACCTGGTTTTATTCTTAAAAGATGAAATATGAAACCAAAAATTGCGCACGGGCGGGATGCTGGTTCGAATCCCGCCCGTGCGCAATTTTTGGTTTCATATTTCATCTTTTAAGAATAAAATATGACACTGTAAGTGTTAAAAATATTGTAAAACTTACCTGGTTGCCCTGGTCCTCCGGGCTGTCCAGGTTGGCTTGGATATCCTGGCTGTCCTGGTTGCCCTGGTTGTCCTGGTGTTCCTGGTTGACCTGGCTGGCCTGGGTAGCCGGGTTGTCCTGGGTGTCCTGGTTGTCCTGGGTGCCCAGGTTGGCCTGGTTGTCCTGGTTGTCCTGGGTGCCCAGGTTGCCCTGTTTGACCTGGCTGGCCTGGGTAACCGGGTTGCCCTGGTTTACCTAAAATAATTAAAGGATATAGACTTAAGGTTCCATTATTTTTAACTTTTAAAGCCGCATGTCCTTAAATATGTGTTAACACAAATTTTCGTATGTAGGTAGGCGTAAAATGACAATACTTTTAGAACAATATCCTAAAGTAACGAGTTGGGCGTCAAAATAAGAAGGATCAAAGGGAGATTACAGTAATAAATATAAATTGTGTTTGCCCATTTCTGTTCATTACTTTGAAGCTGTCGAATTTTTTCAAAACTTTGTATATTTTTTTTTTAAATATTTAATTATAGAAACAAACCTGGTTGTCCTGGCTGTCCAGGTTGGCCGGGGTATCCTGGCTGCCCTGGGTGTCCGGGTTGTCCAGGTGTTCCTGGTTGTCCTGGTTGACCTGGCTGTCCTGGGTATCCTGGTTGTCCTGGTTGACCTGGCTGTCCTGGGTATCCTGGCTGTCCTGGTTGACCTGGCTGTCCTGGGTATCCGGGCTGTCCTGGGTGTCCGGGTTGTCCTGGGTGTCCTGGCTGTCCGAGTTGGCCTGGGTATCCTGGCTGCCCTGGGTGTCCTGGTTGCCCTGGGTGTCCTGGCTGTCCAGGTTGCCCCTGTTGTCCTGGTCCTCCGGGTTGCCCTGGCTGTCCAGTTTGGCCTGGGTATCCCGGTTGGCCGGGGTATCCTGGCTGCCCTGGATGTCCGGGTTGTCCAGGTGTTCCTGGTTGTCCTGGGTATCCTGGCTGTCCTGGGTGTCCGGGTTGTCCAGGTGTTCCTGGTTGTCCTGGGTATCCTGGCTGTCCAGGTTGGCCTGGGTATCCTTGCTGTCCTGGGTGTCCGGGTATACCTTCTACGCCTGTCTGGCCTGGCTTACCAGGTTGATATCCAGGTTGTCCTGGTTGACCTGGCTGTCCTGGGTATCCTGGCTGTCCGGGTTGGCCTGGGTATCCGGGCTGTCCTGGTTTTCCGGGATGCCCTGGTGTTCCTGGTTGCCCAGGCTGACCTGGGTATCCTGGTTGGCCGGGTTGTCCAGGTATTCCTGGCTGTCCAGGTTTACCAGGCTGTCCTAGTTGTCCTTGCTGTCCTGGAGCTTGAGGTTTGCTAGGTTGGTTTGGTTGGCCTGAAAATAAATATTCTTTGTTATAATTGGTTGTTTTCTTTTAATAACAGTGGAATAAAATCTTTATCAATAGAGAGTGATTTGCGTTATTTGGAAAAATTATGGAAGCCGTATTACCTGGGTAGTAACTGCCTGGAGGTCCGCCTGGTCCGCCTGGGCCTCCGGGTCCCCCTGGCCCTCCTGAATTGTTGATAAAATTGTTAAGTCAACTAATTAAATCAGTCTTGTATGTTCTATTTATCGATATACGCGAGGTACTGTATTCTATTCATGAGATTAGGCAAAATGATCAAATTACCATGGCATACGGTGGTCAAGTAGCTATAAAAATTGTAACAAAATCGTAATTGAATAGAAAGATAGAATGGATAAAACAGTCATAGTAATCGTTAATGATTAGTAAAAATAAAGAGGGCATCGAATGAAAAATGTTCAGGAGAGTCTTAGAGTTCTTTTTACATAATTGGTAACAAACAGCCGTCAGTCATGAACTTTTCAACTTTTTTGTTATTTATCGTTGAATGAATAGCTCTTTTCTTATCTAAATCACAGGCCTAGTTCGGAGGAACACCTAATAGTGGGTAGAGTGTCTTTAGGTTTAAGTTCCGTTCGTTACCATGTCTCCGTTTTGTTTTATAGTTTATTGATTTGACTTGATAAGGTGAACTATGAAAAAGTATCGGCGCAAAATAAACCAAACGAATCAAATTCTAATTTGTAACAATTTTATTATCAGGCTCGACATCAAGTTTCTCATCTACATTAATCTTACCTGGTCCACCCGGGGAACCTGGAGTTCCTGGTGTGCCTGGTGAGCCTGGGGTGCCGGGTTGTCCCGGATAGTAGCCAGATCCTGGTGGACCAGCTGGGCCACCTATAATAAACAGGCAAAGTTGGTGTTTAGATACGCATCGTATAGTAAGAGCGAAGCTTAGATAAACAAATTTTTCAAAGCTAATGTTATATTTTGATCACATAACCTGTATTTATACATATTATTTACAAGAGAAGATCACGCGTGCATATTGAAAAGTGGTTATGGATTTAATATACTATATTCTAAAGATTGTTAATATTTGTTTAGCAAATAAATTGAAGTTATTCGTAGATTAAGAAAGAAAGAAAATAAATTTATTCGACCTTAACAAAAAAAAAATAACATTGAGAGATTAATTAAGATTTAGGTGCCTACCTGGTGCATATCATTCTTTATTGGCGATTTCAAAATCAAATTAATTATTTTATTTTGCCTATTGAAACATTTCTCTCTACTTTAGTATTTTACAAGTGCTTCTTTCTTATTTTTTTGACATACAAATTCATACAATGCGACAAAACGTACCTATTCCACCTTGACCTGGTTTTCCTGGAGTGCCTGGTTTTCCTGGTGTGCCTGATGATCCTGGTGTGCCTGGTGATCCGGGGGTGCCTGGTGAGCCTGGAGTACCGGGGGTACCTGGCTTGCCTGGGTAAGGTCCTCCTGAAGACAATTCATATAAATTATAGAATATGAATTAAGTTACAAAGTATGTTAATAACATAATTAGATACCTATGATTCATGATGTTTAACATTTAGAATTATGGGTGTGCAGTGCAATAAAGTTTGTTTTTTTATTTTGTTTTTTATCGTGCAATTATTATTGTGGACTCTAAGCAGATAAAGGGAACATAAATGGCCATTGGGTAAAAAAAATCTTAATGAATGATGCTTGATGATTTTACTATTGTTTTGTAAGTGAAATTAAAAAAAAGTATATACACCTTTTATTCAATTGATGTACTCGTATATTGCTTATTTAATTTAAAAAAAAACACCTAAAAAGGTTATTCCTTCGTAATATAAATTGCACTTGTAAAAGCTCACGGTTGCTTTTTACAAGTGCAATTTATATTATTAAGTTTGTATAGTGAAAAAACACTATAAAAACAAACATCAACGATAAATTGGCTTTCTTCATCTTAATCGATTGTTAAAATATTTGTAAAAATATTTTTCTTCGGATATTGTGAGAGCAATCTCGCAACAGTGATGATGATGAGGGCAAGTAGCCTACGCGTTAAAAAAAGTGCTTTCAAAATTCAACAGGCTTGTTAATGTGACGGTGGAATAGGCATACGCCCGGATAGCGTAAGACACGGGATTCGATTCCTCGTCTGTCACAGAGTCACGGCTTGCTGTTTAAAAGTGCAATTAATTTAACATTGTAAAAAAACATACATCAACGATTATTCCTTCGTGTCCCAAAGGTCTCTTGCTGAAACAGAAGTCATAAAATTTCTACATACCTGGCTGTCCTGGGTGACTTCCTCCGCCAACGGCAGGTCCACCTGGACCGCCAGGGCCGCCAGGACCGCCGGGGCTGCCGGGTGTTCCAGGAGTTCCAGGGGATCCGGGTGTGCCGGGGTAGTAGCCGCCTTGTCCTGGGGAAAAATATTATAACTGTTAATTATGAAACGAAATGGAAGGCATTTATTGAAAATGGGACTTCAATTAAATACATAGTTACATCATAATCATAATGGTAAGAAAATAAGGTTGTAAGGTTAAAAGAATGAAGTTCATTATATTTTGGTTATGTTGGATGTACATTTGTATTATTTTTATTGCACAAATCATGGTGTACAAAGGTGAACGTAATACTTAAAGCATTACTGCCTGTCAAACTTTTATGTTATGCCAAGATGGCAATCAAATGGGTGCAGAGAAAGCGAAAGAATGTTGGGGGCCTTGGGGGTTGTTTACTACTTTATGACGCACTTTTGTGTTATAAGTATTAACAAGGATTTACCTGGGTAGTAACCACCTGATCCTGATCCGGGTCCACCAGGACCTCCGGGGCCACCGGGTCCTCCGGGTCCGCCGGGTGAGCCGGGAGTGCCGGGACTGCCTGGGCTGCCGGGAGTGCCAGGGTAGTAGCCGCCTTGACCTTTAATAAAATAATCATAAATTAGATAATCTATTTTTAAAGGTACAGGTATTTTATACTTATTTGTAGAAAATAAATGTGCGCGAGTGTGTATTAAATATTATTAAGAGCCTGTGGTGTGGTGTCCCACTGCATGGCAAAGGCCTCCTTATCCTTTTTGCAATCTTCACGGCATAGGGTAGCAGCTGTTCCCCAGTCTATGTTTAAAGAGCCTTGCTCGTCACGCCACCATCTTCTGGATTATTTATTATTTAAACTTATTTTATGTATCACTATTTTTTTTTAAATTAAACGATACCGGGTTGTATTGACAGCTATTTATAGCTAGATCAATGTAATTACCTGGTCCGCCTGGTCCAGATGGTCCACCAGGTCCAGATGGGCCGCCGGGTCCACCTGTGTGCCAACAAGTTTTTAAATTAAAACACAAATAAAAATAGAATATTTTAGTCACCAACGTTATACAAAGTTGGTTATAAGTTTAACGTTTTCTGGGTAAGCAAAATAGGTTACATTTTCATCGACAGTTACGTTACCAGCCATTGAATATTTACGATTAAGTGTGTGTTTTGAAGAAAAACTACTAGTTGAAGTCAGAATGGCTATTATAAAGACCATTGATTAAGGTATTTTTTCTTCAAAACACACAATCGTAAATATTCAACCACTGGTAACGTAACTTTACCATTGCTACGGATCAAAAAACTGGCCCTAAGCAACATAGGTTAAAGAGATGCTCCATTTTTAATAGGACAGTATTTGAATTCAAATTTTTGATATGAGCTTTATTAATAATAATTAGGGCGTTTATTTACCACTGACAATATTTTTATAGATATAGGTATCTACTATAACATAAAATTTCACGCAGGTGGGCCCCAAACCTACGACCCTTCGTATTCCATGCCATCGCTAAAAGAAATTCTTGGTCTCTTTTTAATAGTAATTATTATTGCCTGACATGAAACTTTTACAAGAGTAACTCGAAAACACAACACAACACAATTGAGCACCAATTTAAATTCCAATTCAATTCCAATTGGAAGGGTAATGGTAAGCTACCAAATGCCGTAGGTTCGAGTTCGGTAGAAAGTAAACTAAGCTTTACTATCGAATACTAGGTTATGAATGTGGATGGAGTCTGTACCTGGGTAGTAACCACCTGAGCCAGGGCCGCCGGGACCACCAGGGCCTCCAGGGCTACCAGGTGTTCCAGGGGTCCCGGGGCTGCCTGGAGTACCAGCTGTGCCAGGGTAGTATCCTCCTTGTCCTAAACAATATTGGATATCTCGTTAATTTACTGACATTATTAGAAATAATATTCTGATAAATAACAGAGGTAGAGTATGACACAATTCATACAGATGAACAGTTTCTCGCAAAATGACAGATTTAAGAATAAAGCCCAAGTGGACGAAGAAAATCACTAATTATTAAGTAATTTCAGCAACAACTTAATTATAGAGGTAGAAAAGTCGTGATATATTCTTACTATGGTACCCTTTTTGCGGATTACTTATTATGCGGATTATCACACATAACAGCCTCAAATTCAAGCAATCATTACAGAAAAATCACCTTTGTTAAATAATGAAATATATTTTGTTACTGTAAATTATTTTATCATCTTATTTTACCAGGGTAATAGCCTCCTTGACCCGGGATGCTGGGTCCACCAGGTCCGCCTGGGCCACCTGGGCCGCCAGGTCCACCGGGGCTGCCAGGACTTCCCGGAGAGCCAGGAGATCCAGGCGTGCCGGGTGTGCCTGGGTAATAACCACCTTGTCCTGCGAAATTTAAGTTGATTTTTACTTGCTTGTTACATTCCAATAGCCGTAACTGCCTCGTGTTTATGTGATACTAGGTACAGTCACCGTCATATAATTTGTAGCATATAAGGTGACTAAATACTTCAGAAATTTTAAAATATCAATAAGTTCCATTACAAGCTTCCGTTAATATCTGAATGTTGATTGCTTCATTAATATCTAATCAGATTCTAGTCAATAACTGAACTTCTTTTTAGTCACTACAAAAGTTATACAAATTATGTACCTGTAGTACCTAACAAAAGGTCAAGTATAAGAAACTACCACAGATGTGAACAAGCAGTCTTCATAAGTAGCTGTGAAATTACCTGGTCCACCGGGGCCATTCGGTCCACCTGGTCCATTCGGTCCTCCAGGGCCATTTGGTCCCCCAGGGCCATTTGGTCCCCCAGGGCCATTTGGTCCACCTGGTCCATTCGGTCCTCCAGGGCCATTTGGTCCACCTGGTCCATTCGGTCCTCCAGGGCCATTTGGTCCTCCTGGTCCATTAGGACCGCCAAGACCTCCGGGGCCACCAGGACCTGATGGTCCTCCAGAACCGCCTGAGCCTCCTGAAATACATTAAAAATATAACATAAACACCTAAGACAGACACCCTTTACATCGATACATATTCACTGTGTCCGAAGTACCTAGGTGGTGGGAGAAACCAAATCGATGACAGTGCTCGCAGTGACCAAACAAAAACAACGTTGGCGGACGCCTGTCACCATTTCTCTAGCCATTTTAATACAAAAAATTACGTAACCGTGCATCATATTTTAATTAATAAATAAAAATTGACACGGATAATAATATATTCATTGAAATAACTTTTGTTACTTTTCGTAATGACAGCCAGCCATTTCTCATTTCAACATCCTCCAATAGTTTTTGGGGCTATCGTTGCGGACGGTCCCAATATGTATTACAAGATCTATTATTTTACTCGTAGAATAGATTTGATAAATATAGTTCCCTGGCTATAGTAATAAAAGAACGAGATTCACATCTAAGCCAGATTGCGGTTTTCATTACGGAAGGCGTAACTGAATTTATCTATTGTATTGTTGTCTGTTGTTGTTGAAAATCTACATAACGAACAAAACACTGCCTAAACAAATTAAGCGAGAAGTTAAGTTGATGGATCAGTGTCGGTGGCATAGTACGGAACTTTTCTACGCTAACGGAATTTTAGGCCAACTTAAAATTGGACGTCCAAAGTTTCAAGCCAGTGAATTATTTCACAATCACCGAGTTATTTATGTCTTCGGCAGATTTGGTAGGGTGTTAGGGGGGTATTTATAGAAAACGTAAAGAAACACAAATGTAAGATCGGGGTTTATGTTCTTTTAAAAGGTTATCATCCTTGAATGAACATTAGATACGCGTTGCTTGTACATAGATACTTTAATCTACGCTTTAGATAAAACATACTCATTCCAAAGATTCTACTAGGTGTAAAGTATTTCGGAAAATTTACAAAAAAATACCATCTTACATTATTTTACAGCGGATACCGATCTCGTTTTCAAGTATGATCAGTTAAGCAAATAGAAAATCTCTCTTTCTTCTTACTTTACTTAATAAAGCTGTACGGAATAATGAAAAGAGCTTTCTCTCTGTTTTTTCACGGTATAAACACGGGCAGTCTTTGAACCACTTGTTGGACACAACTTCAACATTACTCTTCTTTAGAAGTTTGACAGATGAAAATTTATTTTGGATAATAATATTTGATGAACGATTACAACCACTAATCACTGTATGCTCTGATCCATAAGAAAGATGCACGTTTCTTTTTGACTGACTTAAAAAAAGAGGTTTTTGTAAGAATAATATAGTGCAAACGAGAAAGGCCTTGAAGTCATATAACCTACCTTGTCCTGGGTAAGCAACACCCGGATGCGGGTTGCTGGTCTGTCCCGTGCTGTCGGTGGGCGGGCGCGGCGGGCGCGGCGGCCTGGGCGGCAAAGGCTTGGGCGGAACCCCACCGGGCGTGCGACCACAGCCTTTAGGGAAGTAGAGCTTCTGCCAGGGCACGGTCTGGCCTGGAACCTTCTCCGTCACTGCGTTAGCAGATCTGAAAAAGAAGTGGTAATATTTTTTTATAAGGATCACCGCAGCCTTGCCACCTAGTCGCTTGCTTCTGGCGTCGTTTTTTGTTTGAAGTTACGCTAAGATAAGATAAGATAACCATTTACGGTCTCAAAGCTGTGTACAATAGTTCATCATCATTCTCTTGCCCTGTTCCCAGTTATCTGGGGTCGGCGCTCTCTTTTGCTTTAGCTCCCTTCCATTTCGTTTCTTGCAGGAATGCCAAATTTATCCTCCTTTTCTTCAGAACATTCGCTAACTCTCTAGCTCTACCCGTCATCGTACCAACATTCCAACTAGCACACCTCAATCTCACCTCCATTTCCCGGACTCGCTTCTTACGTTGCCCCCGCCCGGGGTGGTGCAACAACCCTTGTCCACTTTCCACAGAAGCCGGGTGCTGCTCCTGCGCGTCGCCTGCAGGGGACGCCCTAGCCCTATCGCGCATCTCAATTAAACTTTTCATACTGCAAAGGATTTGGCTTATGATTTTACAGTTGGCCGCTTGCCTGACACCAACCCTCATTGGGAATGCTGTTGTTAGTGGTTTTCCCTCCACTGCTAGGGTGCCCTATGGCGTTTGTTAGTATGCACGGGGCTTATTACCCTTAGTCGGCTTTTACGACACCCAAGGATCGAGCTGGGGCTGGCACATTCTAAGTTTTTCTTTCTCTCCCTGGCCAGCAAGGAAGGTATACAATAGTTGCATAAAATAAAATAATTATAAAATATAATAAACGCTCGTTTTTATGTCGTGTGTGCTGGAGATTTTCGTTTGAATGTACTTAGGCGGCAGAGGCATTTGACCACGATCTCACCTCTATCTACCTGCCTGATGGAAAGTAGCCATTCCACCAAAGTTTTACCATGTCTGAATAGTTATCAAAACTCAAATATGACAAAAACTACATTTCAGTTCTTCTGAGGTATGACTTGTAGAGAATGAAACACGGCGTTAAGCCCATGAATGAATGAATGAATGAAAAAATGAATGAATGATGGCTTTATTCGACACAAAATTCGACACAAAATAGACAAAAAAAAGAAAAGAAAAATACAATTAAAAATATAAAATGAAATTTGTGTGACCTTCAGCTCAGCAAAATTCGTGACAGCGCGAGGCATGTCACGATACTGGTATTCTGCGGGAACCCTTTCGAATAAGTTAATAGAAGATAGTTAGTAGATGTGTAAAGCTTTAAATCAGGCATTTAAATTTTCTCCTCATTCTGGAATGACTGGTAGACACATGCATACCACATGGATTTAACAATTTTCTGTATATGGTTGTGTTGTGTTGTGCAATGTTATCGATCCAAAACAAAACATGGTAACAAACAGATATTTGTTGTGCTCATTGGTGTCAGTTGCGTCATACTTAAACATGTTTTTAAAATTATTATCTAGCTAAGCTTTGTAGTTGTAGGTATTATTACATAAAATACGTTTGGTATGCCATAGCATACGAAAATTACCTACGACTCACTCGATAAATTTTCAGAACTATTAATTTGTTGGTATGTTTTGTTTAAAGCGCAGTAAAATAAAGCGTTTTGCTTTACTGCAAACGCTCATTTGAGCTTCGTTTGAGTTACGCATCGTCCAAAACTATTAGGTAGGTACGTATTTTAATTTTCGTAGTAGACATCCTTTTGATTTCGTAGCGCGTGTACACCTATAGGATTCTCGTAGTAGAATCAAAAAAGGGTTTCTCATGCATTAGATAGAAGTAGCTCAAATTTTCCAAAGTCTAGTTTAAAACTCATCAAGTAAGAATGCGTTCGAACACTCACTGTTCGTCATATTCATGCTTCTCTTCAGGCCATACTTCGACGGGTTTCTCTGGCTCCACGACTCTGTACCCGTGGCTGTCAGCTACGTAGTGGGTGGCGCGGAGGTACCCATCAGGGTCCACGTAACCATAGCAACCGTACGTCACTCCGTCCGGACCTCTGTTTTCGTGGTGGAACTGACCGTTCGGCCCGACGTCGTAACCGAAACCGTATGAACCTGGAAAAAAGGAGATGAAAACCATTAAACTACTATTAATTAATAGTCCCCCTAGCCGATTTCGACTACGGTGGCCAGTCACGACTAACCGACTGCGCGGGACATATTATAGTGCACAAGTGTGTGCGCAAACACAGGTGCACTCTCTATTCCTTTCACTCTCATAGCCCGATGGGACAAACTACTATTACTAGCATATGGAACTCACATCAAGAACAAATTTTGTGCTCCATGAATTTGACGACACGGTCATCAACTCGTAGTACGTAATTCGAAATTCAAATTTCGAAGAAAAAGTTCTTGCCGTCGTATTTGCAAATCGTTTTTTGCTTGGCATGAAAAATAGGAAATTAAGAGAACAGTTTGTTTAATATGGCATGCATTCATAAAGCTCATATTAATATTGTTAAACTGTTTGCATGATTCCAATAAATAGAATAAATTTTTACCGAAGTAAAATTTTACTCAAGCAAAAATGCAGGCCCGCCCGAAAACAAGAATTGATTTTAATTAACTTTTAATGGTATTGAATTATTCCGTGAAAACTTTTCCAATTGAGAGAGGCGATGAAGGAAAAGTGGCGAAAACCTATAAAGAGGTCACAAGTAGATACCTTACAAAAAAAAGAAAACTTTTTTATGTTCGCCTTCACTTCGCTTTCGAGAGAACAGGAGTTTACTCAACTTCGTCTCGTCTCCGTACGGCTATGATGATATTAACTAAAGTTTGTGTGCCGACTTTGTCTTTGATAGCTTATATCAAAGACTAACTCTAAAGAGTCTCTTATGTTCTTGTTAAATAGGTCTTATAGATTACTCATTTCGCTTAACTTACCTAACATAGTTAACGTAGTTTCTTAATAAACATACACTGCTTTTGTTATTTATTTGTGGTAACAAATAAATAAACAAGGTTTGAACTACGCGGCTTATGTGAAATGTATGGCACTTTCATGCCATTTGCCTTGATTATCGTTGGTTTGTAACTAGCTATATTATATACCGTGCATCCAAACCTTGTTGATTTATTTGTGGTAAATTAGTAAGTACTTAAGTAGCCACTTAGATATACAGAGATAGATAATTACCAGGCCAGGAGCCTGATTACTTACGTTAGTAAAACTTTACGCTGTGACTTTAATAGCCTGTTATCTTTTAAGAGTGATCATTAGCATCACAAAGCAAAATATGTCAATAAAATACTGCTTTATACGGTGTACGTATACCTATACAAGCTACCCAAATTCAAGTAGAGTTTTTGGTAAGTATCTTTGTAGAACAGGCAATAAAATACTGAGTGTTTTAAAATTTTATGTCAATCTTGCTATCACCATTAATAACCGGTTTGTTTTACCTATAGGCAATTTAAGCTATTAATTAGCGATATCTAAAAGTATATTTCCGCAATCATTGAAATATATCAAGTTATACTTAAATAGATATTCACGATAGATAAAAAAAAACTAATTTTTACCTACTACTTATAAGGCGAAAAACCTACTAAGAAGTTCAATATTAATTTTAACTCCTATTTCAACTTCGTAAAGGAGAAGGCACAACGTAGGTACGTCGCGTAATATTGAGTCCAGCACATAATACTTTTTTAGGGTTCCGTAGCCGAATGGCAAAAACGGAACCCTTATTGTTTCGTCAAGTCTGTCTGTCTGTCTGTCTGCCCGTCCGTATGTCACAGCCACTTTATTCTGAAACTATTAGCATCACACCGCTGAAAGTTGGTAGGTAGGTGTATCCTGTTTACCGCTTTCCGATTCAGGTACAAAATATTTGAAAAAAATATATTAAAGGAAAATACATACATGAAACTAAAACAATTTTTTTTTCTTAAACTTATACGTGTTGGATAGGTATTTCAAAATGACATTGAGGTTTCTAAAACCATTTTTTCTAAAAGTCTAACGTTTGAGAGATGGACGCTTCCAAAGTGGTAAAATGGGTGCCCCCCCATCTAACTTTTGGATTAAGAAAGTGAAAATTTTGAAAAAATACATGATGTAGATCTTAGCAAATACTTTCAACGAAAATTGGTTCATTTTTTTTCGTTAAGTTAGTTATGGTCAGAAAAAGGTTTTTATAAAAGAAAAAGAAAGAGTGATACGACCGATTTTCATGATTTTTACATTATTAGATTCGTCACCGTCCGGAATAAGATAATAACTATTACAATAACGGGGTCGGGGCGGGACGACTCCGGGGGCGAAGCAAAGCTTGCTAGGACCGCTAGTTATTTATAGTAGGCACTTACTAGTGTCATAGTTGGTTTCATAATACTGATTCTTCTCGTCGTCTTGAATATCGACGACAACTTCGTTTTCCGTCGAGCCATAGGGTCCGTAGGGCCCGTACTGACGGCCCTGTCGGGCGTCCGATACTAGCGTTGCCTCAGTCTTAGTCTCGATTGGTGCAGTCTTGTTTGCTGCTGCTTCGTTTGCTGGCGGTTTCTCGCTAGCTTGTATTAGCGCTAGCGATGCCTGTAACAAAAGAAATGACAATAATCATTATAGTTAATATTACTGTACACTATTTAATACGCAATTTTAGGCGCAGTGTAGGATTTCCACCGACAAGACGGACAGGCGACCTTGTAAAGATCGCAGATCGGCTTGGATTCAGACCGCTCACAACCGGTCGTTGTGGAAAGCCGTGGGGGATGCCTATGTTCAGCAGTGGACGTCCTTCAGCTGATAATGATGATGATGATGATTTAATACACTTTTCCACATGAAATTTTTGTCAATAGACATCACGCAAATATTTTATTTACTGTGCTTTCATACTCTGTATTCACCCCTTAAAAGGAGATGATTTTCCGGACAAAGCTTTTGTACCCATTGTCCTTTTCGAAGTCGGAAACTATTCGCATTTTTTTTACATCATAATCCGAAAGTTTGGTTGCATCGTCACTTAGGTACTATGAGAAAATTGATAATAACAAAGTTTAATGTTATCATCATCAACATTATAGAATTTGAGACAGTAGCAGCGGCTGGAAATTATCGGATACCTAACAACTATAGGGTCTATTCTATTAAAATGCCTAATGAAATTTGCCCGGTCTAAGGTTTCAGCTGAAATAGGTCTGGCAGCGAATTAACGAATTAGAAGTTTTATTAGCTTAGCAAAATAGTCTAATTAGCGCTGTAAGATTTGCACTTAACATAAATAAGTAGCTAAGTAGGTTGCTGCCTGTAGAGTAAACCCTCTTTAGGGTTCCGTAGCTAAATGGCAAAAAAGGAACCCTTATAGTTCCGTTAAGTCTGTCTGTCTATCCGTCCGTATGCCACATGCAGCCACTTTATTCTGAAACGATAACACTGTTAAAACTTGGTGGGTAGGTGTATTCTGATAACCGCTGTACGATTCTCATATAAAAAAATATGTTTGAAACTTAAGGTTAGGTTATGGTTACTCCCATACATTAAACTAAAACTAAAAAAAAACATTTTGTACTTTTTACTTCAACCTATGCGTGTGGGGTGTCTGCGCTATCTATAGACCCCAAGGATAAAAACCTATGTCTTTCAAATGATGTCAAACATTTAAAAGATAGACGCAGTCAAAGTGGTAAAATGGGCGTGCCCCGAGAAAAAACTTGGTGGTATTAGGGCTAGATGAAAGTAAGTAGATCCCTAATTCAGTTAAAAGTTGTCACGGAACCTTCAGTGTGAGTCCGACTCGCACTTGGCAAGTTTTAAAACTAAGTACTTCACCCTCTTAGTAGGCGAATTTCGTAAAATCCGTTCTAAGCTGAAATTGCCTAACCACCAAGTAGCTAGTTAATACAGTCAATATTGGATGTAAAAAGATTACTGGATTCCTTAAAAAATATATAACTTTCCTATTCTAAAATTCCGCACAGTGTATTGTACTGTATTTGAGCAACAAAAACAGTAGAAAAAAAGTTGTTTTTGTTGGGCCCTGTTTAATGTTCTTCTTCTTCTTTCGTGTCGGCAAGAACACGGGCTAAATCCTATCTTATGTTTGATGTTTATTTATATAGATATAAAGTAGTTTTCGATAAATCATTTGAGACAGTTAAGTAGGATTATTATATACGGTGTACTCGTATGTCACCTTTTTTTACGTCGTGTATCTAATAAAAAGAACCCAGAGTTCCTTATTATTCGTATAGGACGAGAAGGATGTGCATACTCTTTCATCGATTTCAGGGATGTTGATATATTTTAAGAGATCTGACAACTGTGTAGAAGATATTGAATATGTTGATACGTGTGCAAGAGACAGTCCGTTTCTTTACTTTTATTACTTTGTGAGAAGGAAGTCCCATACGACTGGAAAGACTTTCAGTTACCTAATCCGTGATTATGGCACTGTATAATTCAGTGCCTTGAATAAAAGTGGTTACAACAAGTTATTTTATTAGCTTGTAACTCTATATTTTATGTGATGATACCAAACAAAACGTCTTTCTAACTAAATATTGGAAACTCATAAAGCTTTATACTAGCCACTACAAACTACTCTAATAAATGTCATAAAGTACGAGTAACTCTATCTGTACATAGTCTCTTATCGATAAAAGATTAAGACCACAGCTAAGTCATATAAAAAGAAGTATACGTACATTAGTATGCACAACATAAACGCGTGATTAACATTGATAACGATCGAATATTTTCGCGTTGAATATTTTCATTACATGACATTTTAGCAGTGTTCAGCTGTTAGTAGACCTTTTGTAAATATTAGTAATTCTATTGACAGAATAAATCAGCTTTGGCCTAGGAAGATTGCCTAATGGCTGCATCGAGCTGGTTTCTTACACAATCGGTTACTAAACACATTGTCTCGAAGCATTAGGCACACCTTTGCGATGTTATGTTTTCAGATTTTAGACATATTGTTACAAAGATCCTGTATTAAAAGAGACTGACCAAAACTTTTTTGATGAGGTAATAGTAATAGTAGTTGACAGCCTCATTGGTGTAGCGGTTAGCACGCTGATTGCTATCCAAAAGGTTCCGGGCTAGAATCCCGCGCTGGGTCGAATTTTCTGGGTTATTATGTCAATAGCTCGGAGTCAGGAAGATGGTGGTGTTGACACCTCCGTGTCTCAGAAAGCGCGGTTATTAGTTGTGGTACCTACCCACCTTAGAACAGGTACAATAAACTCTTTTTAGTTGTCTTATGATCTGTCGAGCGAGACTGAGGGTCTCATAACATAAAGGTGGATCTACTTGCAAAAATAAATGACTTTTTTATAATAGGCGTGATATATGAAAACGAGGAATAAACCTACGTATTTTTTCTAAATATGAAAATTATGTTTCGTCCAGCACCATTATGTAACTAAACTTCCGTCCTTCCGTCCCTTAATATCACACATACTGAACATGTTCTTGATTTACGAACATTGTATTGTGACAAACAGAGTTCTGAATGTAATTTATGGCCCCTTGAACTAACTTTTGCTTATGTGATTAATATACAGCCTCACAAAGTTTGCCAACGTTGATTTATATTCACTTAATCGATAACAGTTTTCATATTTTTGAACGAATAAAGGATGATGTGTATTTCTTTTACGTCATTAATTAGTAAGGATTCAATAGCAGTAGAGTTAAATTTTAGTTAATTGATGAGATACAGGTACAATATTTATTTTCTTTTGTCGTTAAAAGGTAAAGTTAAAAGTAAACTTAAGGAACGGCTGAAAACTTCTAACTCCTGATGGATAAGAACAATTATTTCTAATGAGTCCAATCTCAATGTTAATTTGTGAGACAATAGGCTTTTTTACAAGTTCATTAGAATTAACGTCACTTTCACTTGGCTAAATTAGTTATTTTAGAAAACGTTTGCAAAAAATAGGTAAGATGATGCAACTAAATTTCAAATGTCTAAAGATGAAGTTGTTGAAGTAAATAAATAAAACTGAGAAATAATATTATATTTCTCATATAACAGAATTGCGAGCACTTGCGAGAGATCCCATGTCTTTTGAGTTCATAAGATTATTTCATCCAGTACAGTTGAAATGTCGCTTGTACCTACAAAGCCATATCCGCCATTCTATTACAAAGAATGTATTGGTATTTTTAGATAGATAAGTTTGCGTCACCGAAGCGTTAAAATATCGTAATTCGTTTATGTTTGCCGTCTCTTCAACGCAGATTGGTAAAGCGTTGCAAAATTGTCAAGGAGCCATTTAAGAGTAGCATTAAGCCAAAACATTAATTTGATGGCACATATTATAATTTGGGAATTTAACTTACGATGTTTTTGTTGCCTTCTTGAAGGCATGTGCCTTGTGGCATTAGTGATTGGTAATTATAATATTTAATTTGTTAATCTCTAGCAAAAAGCTCGTAATTAATATCTCTTGTTGAGAGTGTTGCCAAATATTATTTGCTTAGTTGCCAAGTTAATTAATTTTGAACGCTTTATTTCGTACGAATTTCACATTGAATAGCTAACAATGACGATTGTGAACGACTGTTGACATGTTGAATGCTGTTCTGTCTCCATTAGGTGTTATATTGGCCTGAAAAAGTGGCGTAAATAGTAACCAAATACTTTAACAATCAATAAACTTTCACATAAAGGGAAATATAATTTCGCCGCTTCGAAAAAGCAATTTTGATATTTTCAATTAAAAAAATAATTACCTACCTAATAGAGAAAAATTGACAGTCAAGAAATTGTATATTCTTTCCATACATTTTCAATCATTTTTTTTTATCAAAATTGAATACGTCTAAATATCATTATCTGAATTTTAGCCAGTTGGGTATTTTGGCACTAACATATAATTAGGTTATTAATCTATTGTATATACTAAGGAGGTTCAAGCTCGTTAAAATTGGTTTGTAATATTTCTTGCTGAACTGACTGATTTATCCGTAAATTGCTTTTGAATCTACCTATGATGAAATAAATTATTACAGTGAATCATTCATCAGTTTTTGGTTGATGAATGTCCAGACCCCAGTTCACCTTTTTTACATAAAATAAATATAAATGATACATGTTAGTTGATAAAAGTTTTTTGAGTGTAACTCATATAAAATAACTGAATCAGATAGAGATTAGGGTCACAAGGTCTTACTAAAAATAGTGTTCCAAATCGCTTCGTACGATTTACAATGCAGTCCGAGTACAAGCGGTTAGTACCTCGGCCCGTGACCGTAACATCGCTCGTTTCAAACTCACGTACGAGACAAACATCAAAGTAAATTGTTTTTTGATCTGGGACACGGTATAGTGCCCAAAAGCAGTCAAACCATGTGCGAACGGCGAAAATTCGCGACACAAAAGTGCTGGCATACAAACGAAGCGCGCGCGGAATACTATGCGGATTAGTCAGCCTACCTTCGGATTCCGGCCAAACATTGTCCGCACCTGGAGCTCTCTTTTTGAATCACTCGCTTGGATATGGCGTGTGATTATCGATCGAAAACAAATAAAAAATCAACGAAAACCACACGAAATATAGACGTGAGTGCTCACAAAATTGTTTTTTCAAATCCTTTTTGTGTAGATTAAAACTGGTTTTCATTCCAAAATTCGACTTTAATCATTGAATATCACTCGCCGTCTTGACGCGAGTGATTCAAAAATAGGGCTCCTGATCTACAGTCGAATCACTTTTATTTATTGTAAACAGGTGCTAGTTGCCTACATTACATTTCAAAACCGGATTTGTCAAATCTGTCTCAGTTTTTAACAAACACTTAGGCCCAGTTGCGTGATCGATAGTTAACTCAACTAATTTTAAAATGCCGTTACCAGCGGTTGAATATTTACCATTTTGCGTTTTGAAGAAAGCATACCTTGACCAAATGTTAGAATGGCTATTTTGGTGACTATTGGTAGGGGAATTTGTCTTCCAAATGCGCACAATCGTAAATATTCCTGGTAACGAAATTTAACCATTAGTTGAGTTAACTATCGATCACGCAACTGAGCCTTATTATTATTGAAAACTTGTTTATGACTTAAATAGGAAGCCATTTGTAAGCAAGCGATTACCTCGTACCTTTAATATCCCAAGAAAGAAATTAGTACGATTGAGAAGATTTTCCGAGAAAAACCCTTCTCGTTCGAACTGAGAGTTGAAGAGGTAACTGCTCCCTAAGCAGTAATCGAAAACTCACATTAAAACTTTTCCGCTTCACGGCGTAAATATTAAATTGGAAATCAGAATGATAAATTAATTTGAATTTAGTGTGATACAGAATGTGCATATTTTGCTCAAAATTTAAGAATGTTCGTGATAGAGATTTTCGTGCCGCGATAAAACGTTACCTGCATCGCATCGTGGTTTAGGCACACATAATTTCCCGGACATAGTCGAGACTTTGTCACATAAACCTGGCTTTTAATACACCTAAGTGTGGACGATGCGTGTCATGACATCATTGTAACCAGCTTGCATATCAGACTATACATTCTAGTGGAAAAATTACTCCTAAAACAATCTGCCTAAGACACTGTAGCGTTTGCTTTGACGTGCTGTAGTCCGTACCATTGGCTTGGAAGCTTAGCGGTTGCATTTTTATAACAAACGGACAATACTCACTGCCCTTGTAGCACCTATTGCAGTTAAATATGTATTTAATAGACTAGCTAGAGCTATTCATAAGTGATAAGATGATATTGACCATCGTGTCTAATTAAAGTTAATGAATTTATTCTTATTACAATACGGTCAAGAGGATATTACATCCTGAACATGATGTCATATCTATATATTTTATATTATTCAATGCGGTAGTTGTTTAGATGATGCATTTATTTAGACTAATTTATTTAACTTAACATTAAAATCATATAAAAGTTATGAATAATGTACCAATGCTAATTGATGACATAAAAAATGGTATTCAAGTATAGCATGATATCCAATATTTTCACGCAATGTAAACAACTGTAAGTGAATTGACTATTTATAAATCGCAATGCAGTCGAATTGAACAATGTTTATTTAACTTCGTGCACAGTGAGATGGCATCGTTCGAAATACAGACGCGGAATAAATTTTTCGATGTTGAAATCTCCACATATAAAGTGTGTTATAATCTTTTTCATAATAAAATTTATGTTGGGCTCTCGTCAATGTTGCCGGTGGGTTGTCCCTGTAAGGATTTGCATACTTATTGTGTTGTAAGATGAGGTCGTCCGTGACGAGGATAAAATAACAGTGATTTGTGATGAAACGTATAAATTACTAACAGTCCCCCGCGACTTCATCCGGAAAATTGGGAAATATTGGAGTTCCCATACTTTATAATATTAGGTCACCTCGTTTTAAGTGATAATATTTAAAGGGCTGATTCGGCACAATAAATTAATATTTTTTTTAGAAAACATTTTGGTGTTTTGTCAGGTAGTTTTTTGAGAAAATTGGAGACTAAGGTATTCTTTTTACAGATTTTATTTTTTTATTAATTAAGGTTAAGCTTAGAGAAAAAAAAAATGAAAATATTTTGTTTCTGTGATGTTTACGAAGACACTGTTAACACGTTCCGGGACACTACTCCAGACACAATAGATATTTTATTGTTTTCACGCCTGTAGGCGGTCACTGTCCCGGAACGTGTTAAAATATTATCACTTCAAACGATTTGACCTTAAGTATCCCCTTTTCACCCCCATATCTATTATTTCTAGTTTGTTAACTGTCGTACATCCTTCCTTACCCGGGACTTTCTCTATCTCTATACTTGTAATCTCAATTAGTTAACAAGTTTAAAAGCGCGAAGAAGAGGTAACTGACGGTCAAATTCACTTTCGTATTTATAATTTAGTATGGTATTGATCGAAACCAAAATCTCGATATTGCTTTATGTTTTAGAGATAAAAGGAGTTTATTTTTATTGGAACTTTTATCTTCGGTACAAAAGAAAGATCAAAAGTCAAAAATTCTTCGTATTGTAGATGTTATGAACTCTTCTGCTGAATATAAGTGTAATAGATCAGGAATTTATTCATGGTTTATCTCAGAAAAAAGTGCTTTTCCATTTTGGGCCGTATTTTTCCATCCGTTACATACTTAATACCCTTTTTGTTCACTCGATTTATTTTCATGGTTCTGAATTACATCAAAGTTCCGTTAATCGATTACACATTTATAATGGATTAATGAGAGAGATGTATTAGAAGACGTGATTAAATTGAATTTTAGTGAAAAGGCTCAGCAAAACCTTTTGTGTCCTTGTGGATCGGATTTATCACGCGAGCGGGCAATTAACATTTTATAATACTACTCGTTAAATTTTCTGTTTAAAGCAATGATGTAAAAATGAAAATGTAAATAACTCAATCTTTTATTATAATCTAGCTAGGTATGCTTTTTTGACACTATTGAAGTAATTGAACCTCTTAAGTAAATCAAATGTGAAATGAGACTGAAGTTGAACCCATAATTGTGATTGCTTTGTATAAATATAAATGTACCTCTACTTTCGATGGCTTCGCAGTTAATAGAAAAGAGTACCTACTTGTGTACCAATTCCTTGTAAAGAAATTGGGAAACCTTAATTTCAATCAAAAGCTATATTTTGTTCTGATTGTTTATGTATATTCAATGTAATATTGGCGATAAAATGTTTTATTTTGATGTATATCATGTCAAGGCGCGGTCGATGACGCCAGAGCGGGTTATGTCACACGTGCCGAGTTGAATCTAGGCGCTAAGTCGTAGTGCACACAGGTGAAGGTCGTTTGAATCCGGCACCGTAGTTTACCAGCGAAAGTGTTTCTCTAACCTTTGTTATTGACCACTTCTGAGATCAACCGACCGTTTTGTGGGTCGCGTCAGTAAGTGTCATCATCATTAGCGTTATTTAATCCAACGTCAAACTTGTCATCACGCTTTTCACCTTAAAGTTTACGCTATTGTATCGTTGTATGAAATCAGCAGAAGGTGGCAGGTTTGCGTCTTCTTTTGATTGTTACCTACTCCTATTTACCAAATTGCTCATTACGTTTTAATAATCAGCGTCAAATTGTCATCTCCCTTGTCACGGGATATGGCGTAAGCTTCAATGAAAAGTTAAAATTTTTAGTGCAGTTTTTTGAAATCTTTAATAGGTGAATAGGTCGTAGTATCTGCACTTTATATAATTGTCAAATTGTTACACTCATATTTACGGTAAGTGTTCAATGCTCATTAGGATTGAATATGTAAAATGTTGCAAAATTACACTTAGACACTTCTCAAGTATTGTAGTGTTTTGCATTAGAATATCAGGTTTCAAATATTAGACGAGTAAAACAGCAATATAAAGTTGCATTGGGATGGCAAAATTCTATGTAAATACATTACTATTACCCAATCCTGTGACATTCCACTAAGTATTTGTTTGCGTATTAATCAGTTATTGTCATTGGGGAGTCATTAGGACCTACGTGTTAATTTGGAGAATAATTAAAATTTCACAACTACTTAGATATGAATGTTTGCACACAATCTGAGAGGTCTCGTGATGTGAAATGGAAGTGATTGCCAAAGTACTTAATAATGCTCAAAACCATGCTCAATTCGCAGAAAATTTACTAATTTTTAAAATTTCAATTCTTTTACAAAATATCTAGGTTGTTATTTAATTTTGTGGTTTTTATCAGTCTTTAAGGTTTTTCGAATGATTTAAGAAACGATTACCTACGATTACTTTCATTATTTGGCGAGGCAATAGGCGTATTGATATTTTGGACATTTAAAATACTCTTTGAAATTTTACTTTTTATAAACCCCTCAGAAATTTTAAAAGCTTCTAGCTAGGCCAACGTTTTTATTAAACTTTGCTCTCAACCGAGTTTAATAATAAATCAAATTAAACAATATGCTAGCTAGGGTAACATTTATTAAATCATTGTCAAACAAAAATCTTCTCTTGTTTCTTTAGGGATAGAAATTCCTAAACAAACGTGTAAGTTTTGTTTCATACTTATTTTTTTGTTTGAGTTAGGTAAGGTTAATAATATCTTTATATATATCTCTTAGGCTATTTAGACAGTATACGTACGTAAACTGAGTATTTTAACCGTTAAACATCTCAATATTTTATGATTCCATTCAAGTATGCCTATAACAAAAAATAATGTCCTTATTTTTTTGGCAACGGCGGTAAGTAGGTGAGCATTCGTACACATTATTTGGATTCTATGTAGGCAGTGCATATTAGCAGATTGTAAAAATAGGTAGCCAAGTGCCATTTCCTACTATGTTTGTAAATTACGTTGCGTGTTATTGTGAATAATGGAAAATAAACCTTCGCATGGCGAGTTCCGTGAAAAATATATTTCGAGGTCTATCGACTAGAAAAGAATGAATTCGTCAGGTATAATTAGGACCGAAGTTATAGGCGTTAAAAAAATCGAAGAAACTCTCCGAGATAAGGTAGGTAGTGTGCCTTTGCTTTTCGCTTGGCTCGGTTTTGGCGGGGCTCACTTCCGAGGCCCCAGATGTATCAGACAATATAATGTCGAATGGACGCCATTATATCGATTATCTAATTAAGTCATTTATGGCCTATCATAAATCAGAGCAGGTGATTATTTATTTGTTATTCCTCATAAGGGAAGGCGGTGGACTTGACAAATGAAAAGGTAAAAACCAGAATTACTGGACATATCCGTCCTGTCATCGCGACATTTATGGTATATTTAATTATATTATTATGTAGATAATCATTATAGATCCCATTACAAAGTTGCTCAATGGAGTAAAAACTAGTTAAACCGTATAAAAGTTTTCCTATAACTTGATAGAAAATATCAAAGGGTAGATGAGTAGATACTCATTGCGGACATTTGAAATTGAACTTTATTTTCACGGTGTTAAAGAGTATTAGTGTTGAGGCCGTGAAAGAATTTGAAGGTCTGTCTCGTGGATATTATATCATCATTTATGCATAAAACCAGTACCTACCAAGTCAAGCTGGAATGTGTGAATAATATTATTGTTTGTTCATATGACCTAGCTTAGGTTAGACATTAATGGTGCTTATGTTTAGCCAACATTGTTTGTAAGTAAATGTATGGCTCAATCGGTGAATGGAGCAGAGAATCGACTCCGGTGGACTACGTCGGACATCGCGTGAGAATGGGACCGAGTTGCTTAACTACCCTCATTATCCCTGATATACTTTTTAATCGCTTAACTCTATTGACTCTAGGGTGAATTGAGCGGCGATTCCGCTTTATTTTAAGACCTAAAAGTAAATTGACCCACCGAGGACTACTTACGTTTGAATAAAAGCTGTCATTGATCCTATAGTGTAGGTCACGTGCTGATTAAAATATTGTTTTGACAAAGAAATACAAATAATAGTTCTTGCTTTTAAATAGTCATAGATACTTTGAAAATTACTAAGGCCCAATTTCTTCATCGATATTAATAGTAAGGTTACGTTACCAGCGGTTCAATATTTACGATTGTATGAGTTTTGAAGACAAGCTTCCTTAGCCATATGTCAGAATGGCTATTTTAATGACCATTGGTTGAGGTATTTTTCTTCACACACACAATCGTAAATATTTAACCACTGGTAACGTAACTTTACCTTACTAACGATCTAGAATATTGGGCTTAAGATGCTAATAATGATGTAGAAGACAAAATACACTGTTATACTAAAATAAAATTATATTTTGAAGAAGTCTGTTCTGAGGCGTAGAGATTATGTAGAGTTTGGAAGTCTCAAAGGGTTTAAGTTCATCGGCAAGGAAACATCGAATTAATTAATTCATTACTCAAACATGTCAACGTTGTTGGTTTCAAACTTTTAGGGTAGTTAATTGAGAATTCGGAGTGGATGTAAATCACGCGTGTTTGTCTCTCAAAGAGCTTTTAGGCAAGTTATTTAAAGTCGCAAAGGTAATTAGATGTTCAATGAAGCTTAGGTTCTATACTTTTGGTATATGAAAGGACGCAGCCTGACGTCATGTAGAGCTACCTCGCCTGTCTAAGGTGAGCATGTGCGAGGGTCGCCACTTTTTTTATGATACTAAAGTATTTTTTTCCTAGTCATAAAAATAATTATGGTGATATGAAAAAGGCTTTTTTTAAAACTGCATTGATTTTTTTATATGTTAATGATGAATTTATTTTTATTTTATTAGGAAACCACTATCAATATCTTACTCAGTAGATTTGTAACTAAAATCCATTTACTTGATTTCACATATAAATTCTAAGAGCGACTTAAAGAATATTGTTAAAATCTGTAATATTTTTTCGAAAATACAAAGTATTATTGACTAAAAGATGCCCGACTATTTTTTTTTATTGTACTACGGTTAGCAACCCTATCGCATCCTCAACCTTTAAACTATTCTCCTAGGTAGGTCCGACATTGCACAATGCCCCTGAAGCTCTCATCTCGTTTGTAACCGGTTGATTCTATCGACTTTAAAAATGGAAATGACTCATCATCATAATGTCATTCTGTAGTGAGTAAATAAAGCGTATAAACAAAGACTACACATTTTTTTGACAAAGGTCGTAGAGCACGGTTAGAATATTTTTTAACCCGTCTCCCGATTTTTACAAGGGGGGATTTTACCTCTCCTAACTAATGCATGTTATCTAAAATGGCTGATGAATTTAAAAATAAGGTGTGTTGGTCCATGGATGGAATCTACAGAAAGGATGCTCCTTCAAAAAGGGGATGAAATTTGAGCAGAAAATCTAACAATTGGGCGGATAAAGTTCTGGTGAGCCGCTAGTTTTTGGTACATACTCCTTTGAATACATATAAAATAAACATTTGTTTTCTAGCTTCGAAATTGGTATGAGATCTTACTACTACTACAATATTGAGATCGTAATGTTTCTTACTTCATGAATTCACGTGAATGTATAACAGCTCTGTGAATGAGTCAGAATAGCTCTTCATAGGGCCGACGACAACTCTATGTTGACCTCTTAATTCACTCATCTACTTGAATTGAATCGTCACAATCACTGTTCGATGGTCTTAAAAAAAAAAGAACAAGATCGGCAGAAAGCGGACCGTTAAGATTAGGGTTGTCAAACACATTTTGATACGCCCATAGCTAAGTTTTGATTGACGGCACAATGGACTGAAAAACAAACTATTTGGTTAACAGGAACATCCGTGTTTCAGATTATCGGTTCAAAAGATGTCAATGATCCTTTGAATGTTTATTGTTACACTGGGCACAGTTACTTATAAAATATTTAGGTCAGAAAGTCTGTACATTATGGATAGTAAAAAAATATTGATCTAGTCTATGAAATATAGTTATCAGAATTAAAAATTGATCTGGTAAAATAATTGAATCTGCTAGTGATATTTAATCGACGACGCGTTTGGTGTATTGGTTAGCGCTCCTGACTATTACGCCGGCCGTCGCGGGTTCGAATCCCGCAAGGGGCAAATGTTTGTGTGATGAGCACGAACATTTGTACCTAAGTCATGGATGTTATATGTATTTAAGTATTTATGGGAGACGCCCCCGTCATAATCGTTGTCTGGTAATTCGTAACACATGGAAGCAAATTCCTTACCACGAAACCAGACATTTGGTGAGTTGTCTGGCGCATATTTATATTTATTTATATTTATAATCACCTACTCCCGTTCTATGGGATATGGGATGCACGTGATTATTTAATTTATTTATTGGATTTAAAAAATGCAGCAAATTGTTTTATTTAGTTTTTCTAATTACGCGCTCTGATTCTAACCCCTGTTTTAAATTCTAAAGGTCCCGGGCATTGCTATTGTTAGTAGTGGTGTACGTGAAGATAAAATAATAGTACTTACAGGTTTTATTCGATTTTCATTTCATCACCTACGTCATCTAGTTCCTTACTTGGGGCTCTTTCAGAATTGAAACAGTATTTCACAGTCGATTTTTTTTGAGCAAGTGTCAACGATTTCGATAGACGTTTTCATTAAGATAATAATATTGTGTTTATTTCATACGACATAACACTACCTTAAAGTTGCAAATTAACTTTATGAATTTAGAAAAGCATAGTGATCTCAAAAGCTTATAATTGTAATTCTGACTAAATCAATAATTATGTACCTAAAGATTATACCAATAAATTATGTACCGTTTTCGCATTGTGAAATGAGAATTCAAATCGTATGAATAAAAATCGTTCGCTTTGGTACTATTCGAGGCTAAACCTGTTCAAAGCATGAGCGTTTCAACTAAAAATAATAAATAATCACCTTCTTGTACGGCTGTCACAGTACAATTTATATGTCCTGCGGGTTTATCGGCCGATTTCGGCTGTGGTATGCGGCATTCACGAAATAATTTTAAACTTTTAATTAAACAAACCAAACTTTTTAATTGGTATTCAAAAATTATCTGTAATATTTAAAGCCTAAAAGCCTACGTAAATATGAATTAAACTACGAATTAAGATTTCAGAGACGTTGGATGTAATAAAGGCTCAACATTATAGCTTTAATAAATAATATTTAATATAGGCAAGTTGGGACATCATAAACTAGGAAGATTTTAGCGCTCCACAATATTTAGGTAAAGCTTTGTGAAATACGATATTAACTTTCTACAATATTGACATTACCTATTTTATAAGTATCATAATTTACTTGTATAAATATGATTTATAACTTTCGTAAACTTTTACCTAATTTTATTTAAGTAACAAAGTTTTAATTTTTAAATACTCTGTAGTGAGTCTCCACAATCGAAACAAAGATTGACAATGGAGTAATTACATCGTGAACTTGTAGTCAGTATGGAAGGAGCTAGGGCGTTAACGATCACAGTATCAATGGATGGCGAGTGATGTCCACTAGCATTAACAACCTGCAGCTCTATTATTGAATCACTCGACTTTATTTAATGTTCGATCGATCGATCAAAATCTTTATATTCCGCACAGTGGTCATTTCAAAAAACGATATTATTTTTTAACTTGTGTCTACATTTGGAGTGATTTTCGTTGACTTTTAATTCACTCAGGATATTGACTCGGAAGATTGAATCGCTAGTGTTAACACGGCGTGTGATTTACTTACACTAAAGTTATATTTTTGAATGCAAATCCATTGAAATCCACACGGAAGTTAATAAAATAATATATATTTCAAAATCCTAATTTAGTATCTACTTCCATCTTTTAGTTAAACTTCAATTGAATTCCAAACGAAAAATAATCGGAATATTGACGCGAGTGATTCCAAAATAGGGCCCTTGGCTTTTCCTGACTCACCAGACGTCACGGCATAAGTTTCATTCATCTATTAACGGACCACTTTTGTCATGATCTCTTTCTATACGGTTCACGCTAAATATAACCGTTTGTTAAACAAACTAAACAATGAGTTTGGACCACGTTAATGATGTCCCCAAGTCAGGTTGCCACGGCGACCAACCCACTTCTTTCTCTTTTGTTTTCACGACAAATGGGTACACAAAAAAAACAAATGATTGAGTGATCCAATGTTTTTTAATTATTCATTTATTTAAAAGACTGCTGTTAAGTTCATTTATAGTAATTGATTCGACATAAAACGCAGTGAAATTGGAATTCGAATGTATCACCGAAAGCATTGAAGTTTTGATAAAATAAATACAGAGAGGCATTCAAAATTTATAAATCCCTTAATGGAATACCAAATGCTGTTTATTTATTTCCAATAAGTATGGCCAAAGCTTTTCACTGATGCCTACGCGTGACAAAATGAAGTCGAAGATGGCTTGAGGCTGATAATCCCACATTGTCCATTGAGCTGATGTCATTTAGTGGCTCTTAGGACGTTCAACTTAGTGACTTTCAGATTATTGGTAGAAATACCTTCGGTATGTGATGAACCTGTACAATCAGCTCAGTCAGGAGGATTGATTTCTCTGGTGGTCTCCAAAAGAAGCCACACACACACACCAGTTCCATCTGTGTCACTAGTAATGCATCATTATTAAAGGTAGATAGGCAGTAAGATAGGCAATGCCATAGGTATTATGATAAGCACTGTTATAATATTACTTAATTATGTTAATTAATTTAGGCGCTTATTAATTTTGACTCTAAATTCCTCCTACTCTATTAGGTATGTACTATACATGTTCCGTTTTAGACGTTTAAAATCTTCAAGGAAAAAAATCCCAAAAGAAATGAAACATTAAAAAAAATGTGTGCAGAAAATCAGATATATGCGCCAGGGAATCTGGGTAGAACCGTTAGTTTAAAATAAAACTGTTTTCAAAAATATGTAAAGTAATAAAAAACCCATTTAAGCGGCTCGATGAAACGTGCGATATCAAACAGAACTTTTTGAGTAGGTACCCAGTAATTTACAAATTGTTGGCCAGCTTCATGATTTGAATAAGCTTTTTTATTTATAATTAAAAAAGTTGCTCGCGTGAGATAAGCACGAAAAAGAGTATTATGGCGTCTGCGAGGGATTAAAGAAAAATTGATACGGTGCAAAGTGATTTATTGCGGGAAGGTAAAATTTAATTTGAATATAAAAATGTCGTTTGGCAAAATTCATTATCCTCAATTTCGTGTTCAAATAGAGAGTACCAAAGTATATTATCTGCGTATGATACTTATTACGAGTAACAGTATCTATAGGTATAGATAAAACTATAAAAAGATTTAAGTAACCTATGAAATACAAAGTATTCATCACATAAACACAGAGTAAAAAAAAAGTTATCTTAGTTTTCACAATGGTTTCAGTAGTTGTTTGTTTTATGATACTTAAACATCAGTACGCGCGTTGAATTTCTGCCTTTATTGAAAATAGGTTTGGAGATTTTCAGCACACGGTGGTTATTGCTTCTATCTAGCAAACGGAAGAAAAGTAACCATTTTCGTTCATTACTTATTGCAATGGCCGATTTTCTGAGTTCAGGAGCCCTATTTTTGAATCACTCGCGTTAATATGGTGTGTGATTTAGATTTAGAGCGATGTTCGTTGACTTTTAATTGATTTACGAACAAAAATCCTAACTCTCTCGTGAATGAGCACGCTTCGTCGATCGTTTGATAGAACCACCGTACTTTGAGAGGCAAATCTATAAGTCCTTTTTTGATTACATTTTATACAAACTTGAGTCATGAACGCGACCTTTTTCGAGAGGTTTTATTCTATTTTTCACGGTCGTGGGCGGAATGTACAAATGTGGCTTTCAATAATGACATAATTCGGATTTATATGGAGCTGAATTATGCATTCATGCTTACCGGTTTTTAAGGAAATTCAAGGGTATAGCTTTTAGCACATTGTTTAACGTAAAAGGGTCGTTTAGCATATCGGCCGTTTTTCGAATAAAAGTTAACGAAATCCTCTACAATGGGTCTGATTTGGCTGACTACTAACAAGGGTATATCAGTGTTTCCGAATGCCCTTGAATGGAAAACAGTTGATCTTGTAAGTGACTGAAAGCGAGTATGTTTTGTTACAAGACTTTTTTAAGTTGATCGCACTTACAAAGTCAGTTATTGCAGTTTTTTTCTTTACCATTTAATTTGTTCCAACTACCTGTTTATTAATCGGAAAGTAAGCAATACCCATCGAAAAGAAAGACTAATTCATGTCGTTTGAATTATTTCGTAAAAAAACATTGAGACTTACTAAGCGATTGTGAGGCCCTCAGAAAAGTATGGTAAGCCCTTATAGTACAAGTATGCACGATTGCTAATAATGAATACCATCTACGTCCTGAAAACAATTAAATTTCCTTGGAATCAGGGAAAAGTGTCTACAAGGCGTTCAATTTTTAAACAGAGTATATGGAAATTAAATTGAAATAATAAGTACTCACTTTCTGTAAAAAAGTTTGACAAATAATAAATAATATTAATTCTACTTAATTTTAATGAGAAAAGTTATACTACAAAAATGAAACCATTTTCTTTATTTACGATAATGTGTTTTTTATAATAAAAAGTATGTACCTAATAACTTGTTATTTATTATTTTATTTCATGTTAATATTTGTCATGAAATTATAAATCAAAGAGTAGGCGAAGGCTTTTAAATTCCTAAATTTCTGCGAAATTGATGAGCAAAACTGTTCCAAAAAAGTTTTATTTTATGACTTTTATCTAGCTTAGTAACTTTTCCATACAACTTATCACGTACTTAACTATTCCTTAAACTGAACACTTACCAATAAATAAATAATAGTTCCCGTCCCCATGACGGGATTGGCCCTCCCGGCCGCTTCCCTCTACCAGAATCCGCAACACTAGACACCGATCGCTATACGCGGCCGCTCGTATTCGCTAACATCACCCGCTCTCCGCGGCCTTTCAAACTAAAATGTGCAAACTTGAAGATGCGCCTCTTATACCTCCTATGTTAAGACCGATACCGCAACGATTTTGGCATATACCGCCTTCGCATGTGTGCGCACGATTCGATGTGTGACGCGCTAATCGGATTCAAATTTCGAACCCTACGGTCATCACTCGCGTTCGTAATTCAGAACCCTATCTTTCTTATTAATTACACATCGTTTTTCCTCCATGTTATATTACTGTCGCTAATCTCTTTAAAAGCTCCCGTTAAATTTGTGTAATCAACGATTTAAAAAGTCGAGTTCAACCGCCTGTTTATTATTCACGGTGCGTGTTCTTTGTGTGATATGGATGTTTATATAGGGAATTATGATGTTTTTGTAACTACTTTTAATAGTTGAGCGGTGTCACATGTGAACTTATCATACATTCTTTGGGTGTGCTCTAAGCATGGAGGCATGTTATAGGCTCGCTCGAAGGTCGTCGGTATGGGAGCTACCAGTTTCCCACCACAAGCCGGAACTCGAAATCGAGAATCAGAAGTATAACTAATTTATAGAATCCTTTTTGCATTACCTTTCGTATGGTAAGGCCCACTTGTGCATGATGATTTAACCCAGGATAACGCTAATCCTGGATTAAATTATGATTCTGTCTCTATCAGTTTATTTGACGTTGACAGAGACAGAAATAAGACTTCATCCAGGACTAGCGTAATCTTGCGTAAAATTATCATCACGCGCAAGTGGGCCTTATTGCTGCAATACAGTTTTTAAATGAATAAGGTAAATAGATAATATTTACCTTTTCTAAAACTTATGTTTTAGGCTTATGCCTGACCACTGACAGACAAGTTTAGTTTCCGACCCTTGGATCGGAAAAATTTAGGGTAGGCATAGTAATTTAGGTAGGCATTATGCCAAGCAACCGGGATAGATAAATAAATAAAAATCATAGGAGTTAATATATTCGAGTACAACTTAATAAATTAACGAGGCCTATTTGGAAATTGCTTCGTTCATTACTGAATTTAGAAAAGAGCCCGTAGAGCATTTGTGTTTAGCATTAGCCGAATATCACAATAGCAATATAATTACTATATAATAATGACAATGATGATGTTTGGTTTTAACTCGTCAAGTATGTGTGAACGAGACACAATAGAAATCCCAGGGTGCGTCTCATTTGTTATACAATCATTTCATATAATTCAACTTTAATAACGATCACTTTACATAAGAAACATTTGTTATAAAAACACATGATATAATTTTGTTTATCATAACGTTTACTTCACATAATATTCATTTTATATAATACCATTTAGTATAACGTTCATATCTTATAAAAACATTTGAAATAAAACTTATTTTATGTATCGTTCATTTGATATAATTTTGTTTGACATACGCATTATTTCATATAACTATTATTTGAGATAATAACGTTTCAAATAATGATTAAAAGAAATATACGTAAAATTAATATAACTTTCACTTGGTATAATTTCAATTGTTTTTTTAAAACTAATTATCAAAAATCTGAATTATGTTAACCCCGACTCGCCGTGGTCACTTCGCCGTGGTACTTGTCTGCCCGATACTAGAGTGTAATTTAGAAGCCGGAGGCGCGGAGGGAGAGCAGCCTCCGCCCGCTGTAACAAGGGGCAGGCACCCGTGCGAGCCGGAGCGGCTGAGGCTGGTCGCCGAAGGCCGAAGGCCGAGGCGACCAAAAAGCCGAAGCTGTGGAGGCGAGCGTGGGTGACTGCGCTTTGTTGCGCAAGGGCGGAGAGGCTGCACTTCCCGCAGCGCCGGAGACGTGGAATTAATGATGCATGTGTGCTTGCTTGCATGCTGCATGCCTGCTTGCATGCTGCATGCTTGCTTGCATGCTGCATGCCTGCTTGCATGCTGCATTCCTGATTGCATGCTGCATGCCTGCTTGCATGCTGTATGCCTGCTTGCATGCTGCTTGCCTGCTTGCTTGCATCATTTCCTGCATCCTGCAAGCCTTGAATAACCTAGCAGCTGCATTTTCTTTGATGTAATTGTTTTTATATAATATATGATATCATATAAATTTGAGTTTATATGAAGTTATCATTATATGTTTTAAATATTATATAAAAAGAGTGTTATCGTACATGAATGTTATACTAAATGTTATTATACGAAATAAACATTATTTGTTTTAATTATTATATCATGTAAATGTTATATTAAATGTTGTTACATCAATTGATTTTAGCTCAATCGTTTGTTATACGTTTTAAAATTATATCATTCAAAATTATATCATTCCATCATTATACTAAAAAAGTGTTATATTAAACAAAATTATATCATGTGATTGTATATGTTTTGAACTTTATATGATATGTTGTTATATTATATATTACACACCCGAAATCCCATTATTATGCGACTCCCGGCAGTCGTTTGATACCTGACTGATTACAGTGTTTTGTCACTATGCAAACTTAATAATATAAATTGCACTTGTAAAAAGCAACCGTTACTTTGTGACAGAGGAGGATTCGAACCCCGTGTCTTACGCTATCCGTTGTTTTTTACAAGTGTTTTCCGGTTATTTTATAAATCATTGTTGTATGTATTATAAAATAACCGGACTACACACACTGGTTGAATTTAATTAGAACTAACGGTCCTAAAAGAGTTGGGCGGAAAATTTTAAGCTATACTTAACATGATTAGTTATAATAAATTGGTATATTGAACCTAGATTAGGCGGAAACAGGAGTTGATTCGCCGGTGGCGTCGGCAAATAAATAAACCAGAATCATGCGACGACGCGATATTCGTGAATCATGCGAAACAGGAATATATCGAACCAAGCTTTTCAGAATTTAATGTTCTAGCAAGCGAGTATCCCAAAAATAATTGTAAATACATATTTTACTTAGTAAATCCTTATTCAATTATAATTTTTATCTGAAATCCGATTTTTTTCGATATTTCATCATTATTTTATCAAATTTAAAAGCTAGGCGAGAGCCTACGAGACTTCACCGTACGAGAGTACGGTGAAGTTATCCATAAAAACTCAAAATTAGAGAAGGTAGTGTGTTGGTTTCTGGGCATATTCCATACTTAACCCCAATACGCATCCTGTTCCTTAAAATACTTTTAAAATATCTTGTTATTTGAATCAACTCAAATCATGATATGAGTAATCGATTGTAAATAAAACAATTTATTTCTACCGGTTCCAAAATACGACATGTCTGTAGTATCTACTATTTTACGGCTACATTTTTGCAACCAATACATGTTTTAAATTGTTTATTTATACACATGTAGTTTTAAAGTTGTACCAAAAAATATGCCGCAAATATTTCGATGCTATTTTAAAACGCTATTGGCTTTCACGGATCGATTCTATTTCAAATTTGAGTAAGAAATTATTGAGGCTTCATAAAATGGCTTCGAATTGCGTCCTTCAATCCGACTTTCAATCGACTAAATAAGCTTTTCGAAGATTAATCAGATTTTGAGACTGAATTCGTATTAAATGTTTCACAGTCTACCGTTTGAGACTTTGGTGACAAAGTGATACCTCTCGCGTTCTAGATTTAATCAAAACAATTGAAATTAGGTAATTCGATAAAGACATAATACTAAGAACACTGGTAAAGCTGTTAAGGCGATGAATGTATTCGTTTATAGACACCTTCAAAGTTTGTTACTCGAAAGCTGAATATTAATCAGTCAGGTATCAAACGACTGCCGGGAGTCGCATAATAATGGAATTTCTATTGTATCTCGTTCACACATACTTGACGACTTAAACCAAAAAAGTAAGTAGTTACTTTAAGCTTAGATATTAATAATAATAATAATAATAATAAATATACTTTATTGCACACTATAAACAATAAAAATACAGAAACATCTTAAATATGAAATAGGAGTCCAATTCAGGATATTTTCGTTATTACGCTGAAAAATTTTGAACACAACATGAATGGTGTGCGACAAAGTTTCAAGCTTTTCTTTGATAATACCGTAGCATAGCCAGAATTTTCAACTTCAATAAATGTCACAGGTAGGACGCGCTAGCAATTTTGTTGGAAAATGAAACGATACTTTGTAACACGTATAATATTTTAGAGAGTTTAATGAACACTGAATTATAGTTTTATTCTGACGGTATGAAGCATGATAAGAGATCAAAAAGGTATTATGTTTCATAAAGTCAGAAAAAGCAGTCATGTAGCCAAAGAGTTTAACGCGTGAAGATAACAATGTTGAGTAAACAGTTAAAAATGCTACTAAAGGTGTTTATCCGTTACATTGTTAAGTAAACAATCTGCCCGAAGGCAAACTCGCAAAATGTCGTAAAACACGTAATGCACCGTAACATTATTTGGGGAGCAGCCGAGATAGCGGTAATCTGCGACAAACACGAGTATTTGGCCCATTCTTCGAAGGCAGCGGGGTACAGGAATTGCGAGATTCGATACTTTAAATGGAAAGATTTTTTCCTCGTCCTCATTGGGTTCAATGAACCGGCACCTGAGAGCGCATTCCTCGGCATTTCGCAGGTAACCTGTATCCTCGTTAATAAAACAAAAACATACAACCGATACTTTCTTAATTGAGTGTCGTTAAAAATAGTCTGAGATGCTACCGCCAGAATCATTGTGCCACGCACGATAAAATTATTCGAAAATACTACTCTGATTTTTGGTTTGAAAATTTATCTTATTTAATACAGCATCGTTGTTTGAAAAGCTACCTATATCAGCATTAATCATGTCAGCAAGATGCCACACTGATTTTCAGCTGATCTCTTAAGTTATAAATTTACAACTTGACTAAACAAATCTCATCTAGCGCAACCTTTATCATTTCATTCAAACAATGTAACTCGGTCCCTAAGCTAACCTTTTTCTCTAATCACAAGAAACTTCTTACGATAGTTCAGTAGTATTCCCCTGGTACTTGTTGGGATAGGATAGGGCAGGGGTCGCTGCGGTCGGGTCTCGGTCTAAAAGATTATTGCGTGTGTCGTGTGTTATGTAAACTCGATCAAGTTCAGGGCCAGCTGCAACCTTCTGCTCGGGCTATGAACCTGTCTCTGTTGGTTATTTTGTTGAGATTACTTCTTGTATTCTTTGCAGCTCAACTAATTGATATATATAACTTACTTTCTTCTATACCTACCTACCCGTAGTTTAAAAAAGAATCAAAAATAGTTCAGTGGCGACGTAGGCTAGCTAGTCAATTTTAGTATAATAATATAAATTGCACTTGTATAAATTAACAGTGTCAGACAAGGAATCGAACCCTGTGTCTTACGCTATCCGGGTGCATGGCCATGTGATAATTTATATTATAAAGTATGAATAGTGTCAAAACACTTTAAAATCAAAAATATAATTTCAGTTTAATTAAAATAAGAATGATTGTATTTACATTACATAGTCGTACAATTTTGATTTATTTGCTTACTGAGGCGTAAACTTATTTAAATAAGTATTTTATATAAAAGCAATTTTCGCCAAAAGCCATTAACATGGATCCTGCCTGCCTTAAGTACTTTTTAGAGGAACACGTTGAAAGAAGGAAAACACGATCTACAGTCATTATTCATGTAAAGGAAATAAAACATCTGTATGTCGGGTAATGCATGAATTTTGATAGGACATTATTTATGAATGACGCCAAAGTGTAGGGAGGCTGTTGTGGGTTTTGCTTAATTAAGCAGGCGTCTCTTGAGGTTAGGCAGTGTAATGTAACAGCTGTGCTTATAATAATAACGCCTCTAGCGTTTATTGTTATTATTAATTCATCAAACTTATTCCAGATCTCTAAGTTATGAAACGCCCCGTTAGATCCTTACTTTGCGAATAACTAATATTTTACTAAAGTTAAAACGTAAGGTTCTGTGCACACCACGTATCATGAAAGCACCGTCTACACTAGTTTTATACCCGATACCCGAATACACTCTGTATTGGGGCTTTTCGCACCACGAGGTCTTTCAGACCGCGGGGGAATCGCCCAAGTGCTGTGTCAGAATGGGGTTATTCACACCGCAGTACCCGATGAAATCGGTTGATTCAAAAGATTCCTTGGGCGGTTTGCATCGTTTAACCTGCTGCACTGGCGGTGCAGATTACCCCATTCTGAATCAGCACTTGGGCGATTCCCACCGCGATCTGAAAACCTTGAGTTGCGAAACGCCCTAATACTCGTTTTAGATATGCATGTCGTTAAAAATATATTTAAACTAACTTATTTTCCTGTTGATCCTAGCTATGGAGAGCTGTTGCTTTGCGTTTTTTTATGATACACAAGCGCTTTTGAAACAATCATAAGGGCGTGTTGCGATTCGAATCAACACGCATCACAAACGCGCCTAAAATTCTGGCGGAGGCTAGAGGTAGTATGCACAGGACTTTAGGGACTTGTTTCAAGGTATCTGAAACACTCCAACTAATACATTTACTAATTAAATATATGACATTTGCGGTGGCTGGGAGAAAACAAACCAATATTGCGTTGAATGACCGTTTTATTAACATTGACATTTGCATAAGTCTATCTTAGGCATACGAGGTGAGTGCTACACAGATGTCGAGACAAGACAGTAAATTAATATACCTAGATACTTGAGTATTATTCATGAATGATAACAATTTAAAAGGTGGAAAATTAATGAAAAAAAAATATTAGGTAATGTGGCGAGATCCCACATATTATATTTACTTATTTAAAATATATACCCATATTATGTATTACACTGTACATAAATAATTTACATATAAATAGTAAAACATTTAATAAATAAACATCACTTTCAACATATTTATCTTACAATTAAAACTATACAAATTAATTATTTTTCTCAAGTATAGCAAACCATCGTTATCGCATCACATCGCACAGCAAAGCTTTAACTGTACACGTGACCCATAGTTCGCCGGCGTACGCATGCGCGCCAACTGACGCATGCGCGATAGCCCCGGCCGAATGCGATTAGCGACGACCGCCGAGCGCCCGCCGAGCGCCCGCCGAAGACCCGCCGAATGCTCGCGAAGATTTCCGATGGAAGAGGATTGTTTCCATGACAACGGGAAAAAACTATCTACGAAATCTACGATGGCTTTTGCATGTTACTTTTTGCGTTTTCTAATATTTCGTTTGCATTAGTTAATTTGTGCGTTAATTGTTATTATCTTGTTGTACCGAACATGAATTAATATTGGAGTCGTGTTTTTATTGCTAATCCAAGGAGTAGCACACATAGGTACACGAGCAACAATTTTGTAGGAGTGACCAACTCCTCATTGGTGACCCCGACGTGATTTGAACACGCAACCTTCTGATCATTGGAGTGGATTTTTTATCACACTACAATCTCGTAGTTGATATAAGAAACAAACGCCTGCTAGATCGCACGACAACATTGTCTACGTCTGCCGTGACTATCACACCCTCTGACACCATATCGTCAATTAAGGTACTTCATGGAGACTCTAAATACAATGAAATCCTTCGTGAGTTCCCGGAAATAACTCGTCCGCCTGGCATACACCGCGTCATCAAGCACAACACTGTCCACCATATAAAAACAACACCTGGCCCACCGATTTACTGCAGACCTCGAAGACTAGCACCGGATAAGTTGAAAATAGCTAAAGAAGAGTTCGAGTCTATGTTGAAGAACGGAACTATCAGACCATCTGAGAGCCCCTGGTCGTCAGCACTCCACCTAGCTCCAAAAAAGGATAATAGTTGGCGACCTTGCGGCGATTATCGTATGCTCAACGCTCGAACTGTTCCAGACCGCTATCCAATACGTCATATCCATGATTTTAACCACAGCCTGGCTGGATGTAGCGTTTTCTCCAAAGTGGACCTCGTAAAAGCGTATAATCAGATACCGGTTCACGAGGATGATATATGCAAGACTGCGCTCTCCACGCCTTTCGGATTATACGAATTTCCTTTTATGCCGTTTGGCCTGAGAAATGCTGGACAAACTTTCCAACGATTCGTTGACGAAGTCACTCGTGGATTGGATTTTGTCTACGCTTATTTGGATGATTTTCTTGTTTACTCGCCAGATCGGATTTCCCACGAAAGTCACCTCCGCCAGCTATTTACACGACTGAAAGAGTATGGAATGTCAATTAACCCCTCCAAATGTATCTTTGGCGTCGAGGAAATAGATTTTTTGGGTTACAACATCTCGGTGAAAGGCACAAAACCTTTGGACGTTCGAATTGAAGCAATTCAATCCTTCCCAGCACCCAAAAACATCAAAGAATTGCGAAGATTTTTGGGGATGATAAATTTCTACCGGCGATTTCTACCAAACGCAGCAAAACTCCAATCACCACTACACAGTCTTCTTAACGGCTCAGTCAAAGGTAACCACCCAGTCGACCTCAAAGGTACAACTCTGGAAGCCTTTGAAGCATGTAGATCAAGCCTCGCAGAAGCTGCGCTCCTGGCTCATCCGGACTGCAATGCCCAGTTGGCTCTTGTCACTGACGCATCAGACACTGCTATGGGAGCAGTTTTACAGCAGAGAAAAGATGCGCAGTGGCAACCACTGGCATTTTTTTCGAGGAAATTAAACTCAGCGCAGCAAAGGTATTCGCCGTACGAC
The DNA here is from genome assembly GCA_963584085.1 of Pyrausta aurata. Classification (NCBI taxonomy): domain Eukaryota; kingdom Metazoa; phylum Arthropoda; class Insecta; order Lepidoptera; family Crambidae; genus Pyrausta; species Pyrausta aurata. The sequence goes on along the minus strand of OY757256.1, from coordinate 10,454,311 downwards.
CGTGAATTGCTAGCAATATACGCAGCTATACGGTATTTCAAGCATATGCTAGAGGCACGCGTTTTCACCATATTCACTGATCACAAGCCCCTTTGCTTTGCTTTCGCCTCGAAGAAAAATGACTGCTCGCCGAGACAACACAGACACCTAGACTTCGTTTCTCAATTCACAACGGATATAAGACACATATCAGGAAAAGATAACGTAGTAGCTGATACCTTATCCAGAATCGAATCTCTAGAGGAGCCAGTCAATTTGGAACTTCTTGCTGAGCAACAAAAGCTCGATCCAGAGATGAATACGATTGTGAACGGAGACACAACTTATTCCCTGCGTTTAGTCAAGATGAAGATGCCTGGAACTGACGTCGAACTATTCTGCGATGTTTTGAAAACACCAAGACCTTACGTGACCCCTCAATTTCGAAGAAAAATCTTTAAATGCCTTCACTCGCTTAGCCACCCTGGAGTTAAAGCCACGACCAGGTTAATATCCGAACGCTTTGTGTGGCCAAACATAAAGAAAGACTGTCGTGAGTGGACGCGAGCATGCACAGATTGTCAACGATCAAAGGTCACGAGACATGTACACTCACCTTTGGGCACCTTCAACCTACCCAGAACCAGATTTCGCCAAATCCACATAGACATCGTCGGCCCACTACCAGTATCCGACGGTTACCGCTACTGTCTTACCGCCATTGACAGATTTACTCGCTGGCCTGAGGCAGTTCCGATGGTTGACATAACGGCCGAAACTGTGGCCAAGACACTTTTATCCGGATGGATAGCACGTTTTGGGTGTCCTCAAGATATTACAACAGATCGTGGTCGCCAATTTGAGTCTGCTCTTTTTGGGTACCTATCTCAAATAGCAGGTTTCAAACATAAAAGAACGACGGCGTACCACCCTGCTTGCAACGGACTAGTGGAAAGGTTCCACAGGCAGATGAAAGCAGCTATTATGTGTCATGGAGATAATTGGACTGAATCTCTTCCCCTAGTTCTACTCGGAATCAGGAGCTCTTTCAAAGAAGACCTACAGACTTCTTCCGCTGAACTGGTATACGGCGAACCGCTTAGATTGCCCGGGGAGTTCTTCGATCCCATTATCAATACCACCACTGACATCACGGATTTCACTGCCAGACTGAGGAACGTTATGCAAAATCTTAAACCAGTACCGACTTCGCATCATGGTCAGAAGAAAACATTTGTATTCAAAGACTTAGCTTCGGCCACACAAGTTTTCATCAGAGAAGATGCTCTTCGTGGTGCACTACAGTCTGCCTACACTGGACCTTATGCAGTCTTACAGAAAAATGAAAAATACTTTACGATTTTGGTGAAGAATAAAACTCTGACGGTATCGATAGATCGACTGAAACCGGCCTACATACTCGAAGAGAACACACACGCCGAATCTTCAAAAGAAAATAAACGTCCTGAAAAAGATGATCATAAAAAAGCTGAAAGCAAAGAAAAGAAATGCCTTGATAAAAAAGATGATATAAAATATACTAGATCGGGACGCCAAGTACGCTTCCCCGACCACTATCGCACTTGACGCCTCTGGGGGGGAGTAATGTGGCGAGATCCCACATATTATATTTACTTATTTAAAATATATACCCATATTATGTATTACACTGTACATAAATAATTTACATATAAATAGTAAAACATTTAATAAATAAACATCACTTTCAACATATTTATCTTACAATTAAAACTATACAAATTAATTATTTTTCTCAAGTATAGCAAACCATCGTTATCGCATCACATCGCACAGCAAAGCTTTAACTGTACACGTGACCCATAGTTCGCCGGCGCACAGTGGATCGACGCCATACTAGCAAAGGGACATAGGCAACTTAAATATACAAGTGTCAGTTTTTGAAAAACAAATCATTCCATCGTATACGCCTACTTATAAGCTGTAAAAAAGATAAGTAGCATTTTCTTATTAGAAACTTATTTTGAGAGCTATGGCACCAAACGTGATTTATTTGTATGGGAAATGGCATAAAAAATAGTGTAGCTTCCGATTTTCTTCGTGTTTCGATTTGATTTTTTTATATGTTATTTAGGCATACATTTGCTAAATTTTCTTCAAACAAACATGGTGCGCCACACGCACCCCTTAAGAGGTAGGGGTCCACTCACTTGACAACAAAAATAACTTTGTTTTTCATAGTATTTGTATGAAAGACAAAGTTATATTTGCGGTTGTTTAAATTGTGTTCATTGACAAGAATACCGGTTAAGAGGTACAAGCGTTGACTGATGTTTTCCTTCTTATCGACCAATTGATTCATAAGTTATTATTATTTCGACATATTTTATCTCCAAATCTCATTTCAATGGTGACTTACTGAGAAATGGTCAGGCCATAAATCATCGGTGCACTGATAAAAGACTACCAGAAAGCGTTTTACCACGGTCTTAGTGCACCCAATATTTGGAAACAATTGTGTTGTTAACCACAAAACTATAGATTTAGTACAGAAAAAACCGGCCAAGTGCGAGTCGGACTCGCTCACTGAGGGTTCCGTACCAACTTTTAGGGCTTGCTTGACAGCAATAATAACTTTGTTTTCATAGTATTTGTATGAAGGACAAAGTTATATTTTGCGGTTGTTGACGTAGTGTTATTGGTCATAAACTAACAGTTCTATCTCGTTTAAACCAATTTTCGTCTAAGGTATTTGTAAAGATATACGTTATGTATTTTGTTCAAAATTTTCACTTGCTGAGTTCAAAAGTTAGAGGGTACACTACAAATCTTACAAATGTTTGACTTTTAGAAAAAATAGTTTAAGGAACCTCTCCTCTCACCTGTCATTTTAAAAGACCTATCCACGGACTTTGAGAAAGAGGTCAATCGACGAATCTAACTCGGCTGGACAGCGTTCGGGAAAATGCGCAAGAGCGTCTTCTCGTCTCAATTACCTCAGTGTCTGAAGACGAAAGTCTTCAACCAGTGTGTGTTACCAGTGATGACATACGTATCCGAAACGTGGTCTCTAACTATGGGCATCATAAAGAAGCTTAAAAATCACACAACGAGCGATGAAGAGGGCTATGCAGAAACGAGGAGATATACATAGCATAGCATATACATAGCATAGACATAGCCCTGCGAATCAGTAAGCTCAAGTGGCAGTGGGCAGGGCACATAGCGCGTAGAACTGATGGCCGTTGGTGCAGAAAAGTCCTAGATTGGAGACCCTTCGACTAAAGGCGCAGCGTAGGACGTCCGCCGACAAGATGGACAGACGACCTTGTAAAGATCGCAGGATCGAACTGGATGCAGACCGACTCGACCGCAGTGGATGTCCTTCGTCTGATAATGATGATGATGATGATGATGATCGACAGACTAATGTCTAGGACACGCTTAGGTTTAAGCAAAAAAAATATATTTTGTTTTAGTTCCATGTATGGGAGCCACATTTATTGATAGGAAGATTAGTTTGTAGAACACATTTATTGCACTGTCTTGTCTTTGCATAAGACCAGGAAGGTTTTCATGATGATGATGATGATGATATGACACACTGTTAACTAACACAATCGTTTCCAGAGATAGGTACAATAAAAAAGAACCTGGGAATCTTTTATCAGTGCACCGATGATTTACCTCTATGGTCTGACCATTTTATCAGTGTCACCATTGAAGTCGAAATAATAACTTATTAATCAATTTGTTCACAAGAAGGAAAACATCAGTCAACGCTTGTACCTCTTAACCGGTATTCTTGTCAATTAACACAATTTGAACAACCGCAAATATAACTTTGTCTTTCATACAAATACTATGAAAAACAAAGTTATTTTTGTTGTCAAGTGAGTGGACCCCTACCTCTTAAGGGGTGCGTGTGGCGCACCATGTTTGTTTGAAGAAAATGTAGCAAATGTATGCATAAATAACATATAAAAAAATCAAATCGAAACACGAAGAAAATCGGAAGCTACACTATTTTTTATGCCATTTCCCATACAAATAAATCACGTTTGGTGCCATAGATCTCAAAATAAGTTTCTAATAAGAAAATGCTACTTATCTTTTTTACAGCTTATAAGTAGGCGTATACGATGGAATGATTTGTTTTTCAAAAACTGACACTTGTATATTTAAGTTGCCTATGTCCCTTTGCTAGTATGGCGTCGATCCACTGTGCGGCGTACGCATGCGCGCCAACTGACGCATGCGCGATAGCCCCGGCCGAATGCGATTAGCGACGACCGCCGAGCGCCCGCCGAGCGCCCGCCGAAGACCCGCCGAATGCTCGCGAAGATTTCCGATGGAAGAGGATTGTTTCCATGACAACGGGAAAAAACTATCTACGAAATCTACGATGGCTTTTGCATGTTACTTTTTGCGTTTTCTAATATTTCGTTTGCATTAGTTAATTTGTGCGTTAATTGTTATTATCTTGTTGTACCGAACATGAATTAATATTGGAGTCGTGTTTTTATTGCTAATCCAAGGAGTAGCACACATAGGTACACGAGCAACAATTTTGTAGGAGTGACCAACTCCTCAGTCATAATTTTCATATTAATTCTCACGTAAAGTATAATATTGAATGCATAAGTCATTTTCAAAGTATAGTCATTCATGGAAGCTCCATTATTTTCAATCGAAAAGTCAACGAAAATCATAAAAGTCGTTAATTTTTGCATGAAGACCCACTGGGGGGGTACTTATATGTAAAGCAATTATCGTATTCTTCTTCTTCTTCTTCTTCTCTTTTATGGCTTATTTGATTAATGTGTTAGTTTATAATGTACGGTGATTTGACATACGGCAAAGAACAAAAGGTTTGAGAGATCATACCGTAAGTTTTGAACTGTCAAATTTTAAGGCTCTACCTTTAATCAAGTATGTATTAGATTTTGTCATCATCACAAGTTTAAAATATGGTACCGGAATATGCCGTAAGTTTTGAACTGTCATATGAATACGATTGATTTACATAATCGCCCTCTGATTTTAATTTGAAAATCGATGATTTATGAGAGAATATTATTGTATTATTATTTAATGAAAATCACACGCCTTATTGACGCGAGTGAAAAATTAGGCCCCTGGGTTATGGTCGATGCCACGAGCCCTAAAACACTTTTACAAACATCAGTACCCCAATCACGAACATTTGACGTATTCGTCACGTAATCGTAACGAGTTTGAAAGCATTACCACAGATGACGTCATACTAACGTAAATATGGCGTGTCCAGGAATAAGTTAAATAAACGATCTATGTAATTAAAATTATTATTGTAATATATTATTTTATTCGAGTTTTAGTTTGTTTTACATCCGATAGAGGCGCTTTAAAATTCTCATTCAAATGATTACGTTACAATACGAATTCTTTGACGCAATTATTCGTGATAGGGGTACTAAAGTACAAAGTATCGGCGAAACAAGATCACATAAAGTGAAATGAGATGGCACTAAAACAAAGTTAATTTTATTATCTTCGGCTCCCACTTATGGGTAATAATCTGACGTAATGTTGCAAGGCTGCGCATTTACGATAAAAAGAGTTATGGTAAAAGTTTTACCGTGCGCGCTTTGCATGCGTATTTCAGAAGCAGCGAAACACAATATCATCGGTTTTTTGAATATTTCGAGGAAATCGTGGCAGTTTTAAGAGGATCTCAAATGTATTGGCCCAACCTGTACCCCGGTAAAAAAGTTAGGCTTATATATAAAACTTTGTTACCTCACTTTGTTACTTAACTTCTTTAAAGTGGCTGCTATTATTGGCGTGAACAGTATAGTATACAAGATTGCCGGTTAGTTTTTTTTTATAGAAAATAGCACAAACTTAAAACAAATAAGATTGATAAGTGGGTACTTAAAAAGAGCCTATATTTAAAATTTTTGCTCTTATTACAGGCTATTACTATTACTCCCTGGGACAGGCTATTACTCCCTGTAGTGTTTTCAAAAACGGTTCAGTATTTACTTTCAAAATTGAGCCTCTTTAATCAACAGTTTTTTAGTAATGACATGAAATGGCATGACTTTGGCTGAAATAAACACATTACACAAGTTGCTATATTATTAAACGCTCGCGTTTTAACACATACTGGGTAATGAAAATTTTATAATTGCAGTCATAAATTTTCATGATAAATTGATAATAAATAAAGACATGGATACCTTTTCCCTCCTTCTTCAATTATGAATTTAGAAGTTACATGCGTGTACTGTGGTATACGTTCTTTAGTATACAGGGAATGTATATGAAATTTTTAACGTAACAAAATACGATAGAATGTATTTGAAACATTGTAAATTATACTAAATAAATTTAATTTCTTATCAGATTTTTGAACATAAAACATATCATGGGGAATTGAACCGAGACTTTTAAAAGTATTTACTCTATATTATTAATTGTATTGGACCTTTTCACTTTTGGACCTTTTCTTTGTTTTTGTCATTTAAAGATTATATTAAGTAGGTATTTACCAAGTTGCTCTATTGTATTGTTTCGTAAAGTTTTATCTTTAACGGTAAAATAATATTGATGAATGAATAGGTCAGTATTCATATGTATGTACCTACCCAAAAAAATATTTGGTTTTGCTCACGGATTTAGTTTAGATGTTCTTTTTCAAAGAAACAATATTACGTAGGAACCAAAGCTCCTTTAAGAAGTTATTTTTGGCGAAATCACTTGCTTAAAGTAAGTAGGTGAAGAAAGTTCTTTCACTTTTGGCATTTGGAAACAAACAGCGTTTTAGGGACAGGCATACCGTTGCAAGCGAATTTATGTTTGGACATTTGCCTCCAAAAATATTTACTTAACATTACCCCAAACAACCAGTTACATCCTAAGTTACAGTATTACTGAAGTAAGTAGTTCTTGCAAAGAAAACGTGATATTGCTTTTTGTGCGTACTTAGGTGGCTTTTTATACAGAAAGAAATTCCATAAAGAAAATAAGTAAGTGGATGTTTATATATTTATTTAATAAACCATCCTCTTGAATCTGTTGCGTAGTTTTAAAGATTTATGGATACTATACAGACGGTGGGAAGCGAATTTGTTTTATACTATGTTAACTGCCTCGGTGGCGCAGCGTTTGAAAAGGGTCGCATTTTAAAGCGCCAGAGGTCCCGGGTTCGAATCCCGGGTCGGGCCAAAAATAGGTACCTGGGTTTTTCTGTTCAAAAATTTTAAGGGAAGCCCGGAGTTCGGAAGTTGGCGGTGGTTCACCCCCGTGCCTCGGAAAGCACGTAAAGCCGTTGGTCCTGCGCCTGATCTCTCTCCGGTCGTGTCAGATTGCTGTCCCATCGGGCTATGAGAGTGAAAGGAATAGAGAGTACACCTGCGTTTGCGCACACACTTGTGCACTATAATATGTCCCGCGCAGTCGGTTTGTCGTTGTGACTGGGACTATTATTAGTTTTTTTTTTTTTTTTTGGGTTTCATTTGCGATCACTCCGACTGACTATAAGCAGATTTGTTGCGTGCGTTTTGTCGTGAAGAGTACTGCTCCCAGTGGAGCCAGCCCCTTATCGATATTAATTCCCCTTCCAGGCATCAATTTGTGTCAAATATATCCCGGCGTTTCTTGAGCCGGCGTATGGTTTCCGGGATAGTGAGTTGCCCCGCCAGATGGTTTGGGTGCCTCTCTAGTCGTTTTCTATAGTTGGATCCATGAGTTTCTATTTCGGATTTAACCATGGACATGTTTAGAATTTCATGTACCTCTACTATTTTAATGTACCAGGGTGCATTTGATATTTGCTTTAGAATGTAATTTTGGACACGTTGGATGACCATAACATTGGAGGCACTAGCTGAGCCCCATAGTTGTATGCCATAGCACCAGATGGGCTTTAGAATCGTTTTGTATATAAGCAGCTTATTGTCCATGGACAATTTAGAATTTCGCCCAAGCAACCAGTAAAGGCCCTTGTATTTTAGGTTTATTTCGTCTCGTTTTGTTTGTACGTGTTTCTTCCAGGTAAGTCTACGGTCCAGGTGCATACCTAGGTATTTCACTGTGGTTTGGTGAGGCAGTTGAACGCCATTTAGGGTAACTGGTGCGCAGTCATCCTTTCTCAGTGTGAAGGTTATATGCACCGACTTGGATACACTCACTGCAATTCTCCACTTGGCTAGCCATTTTTCAATTTCATTCAGGCTGTTTTGTAGTACTATAGAGGCTTGAAACGGACATTTGTTCGAGGAAAGTACCGCTGTATCGTCGGCGAAGGTTGCTATGGTAACATCCGCATTTTGTGGCAGATCGTACGTATATAACGTGTACAGGATCGGTCCCAGAACAGAGCCCTGTGGTACACCTGCAGATATCTCATGGAATCTTGATGTACAGTCACTCTCCCTGACCCGAAACAATCTATCACTCAAGTACGACTTCAGGACATTAAAGAACGTGTGTGGCAGGGTAGATTTAATTTTATACAACAAGCCTTTGTGCCAAACTTTGTCAAAAGCCTGCTGTACATCCAGGAAAACTGCCGAACAATATTCCTTTTGTTTCATAGATTTTCTAATCACTCTGCAGACTCTGTGCACTTGCTCCACCGTTGCGTGTTCTTGCCTGAACCCAAATTGATGTTCCGGAATGATCGACTTTTCTTCGATGGCGTTAAGCATTCTATGGAGCAGCGACTTCTCTAAAAGTTTTGACAGTATCGGTAGTAAGCTTATTGGTCTATATGATGTGATCTCATGAATGGGTTTTCCAGGCTTTTGAAGCATTATCACATTAGATACTTTCCACAGATCCGGGAAATATCCCACTCTCATGACTGCATTGAATAGCATTGTTAGGTACACTATGACTTTACGTGGTGATTCCTCTAGGATTTTTGTGTCGATCATGTCATATCCTGGTGCTTTGTTCTTCTTGAGTGTCTTTATGTTCCTCCATACTTCCTTGGGCGTCACCAGTTTCAGAGGTATATCCAATTGAAGGTCTTGGTTGAGGGTTGAGTCGATATATGTTTCATCCATATTGGATGCCGCATCGTTCGGCTTAAATACCTGACTCAGATGCTCTGCAAAGGCCTCAGCTTTGTCTTGAGCGGTTCTAATCCACTGGGAATCGTGCTTACGCAAGGGTGGTTTTTGTTGGAGTGGACGATTAAAGTTTTTACAGGTTTTCCAGAGTGAATAATTAGTCTGTTTTGTAGCTGTCACTCCTTCCAAGTATGTATTCAGGGCAGTATTGTTTGCTTCTTTAATAAGAATTTTGAGTTCGCGTATGGCTTTATTAAGTTCTTTTTTATCGTTTGAATGTCGACTAGTATGCCATACACGACGTAATCTCCTTTTTTCGAGTATTTTTTGCCGTATGGAGTCTGAATATGTTTTACTCTGAGGGGGACGGTCAATATCTTCTGGCGTAGACATCCAGCAGCATTCCTGTAGTGCTGAGGTTAGTTTCCTTACCGCGCTGTCAATATCCGTCTCTGTTTTCAGTGCCACTTTTAGGTCTAATTTTTCCTGTACGAGTTCCCTAAATGAGTTCCAGTCAGTGCGTTTGTTGTAGAGTTTACCGTTACCTTCCATATTTAGAACAGTAGTGCCAATAGTCAGGATCACCGGAACATGATTGGTGTTGGAGTCTAAGCATGTTTGTATTTGATGAGATAGTCTCGATAAACCCCTCATGATGAAGAAGTCTATGACGTCTGGAAGGCGGTTAGTGTCAGTTGGCCAGTTGGTTGGATCAGTAGATGATATTGTAGTAAGATGGTTCTCGTCTACAGCCTTTTTGAGTTCCCTTCCTCTCGTGGTGGTAAGCCTCGAGGCCCAGTGCACGTGCTTAGCGTTCCAGTCTCCTCCAGCTATGAAACTCCTTCCAAGAGAATTGAAGAGCTCATCGTATTGCTCCTTTTTTATGTTGTGTTTTGGAGGACTGTATATAGCAGCAACATTAAACGTTCCACTCTCATCGTCAACGGCAACCGTTGCGGCTTGTATATGTGATTTTCTAAATTGTGGTTGTTCATAATGTTTAATTTTTGATCTTATAATTAGGGCAGCTCCTGCATGCGCAGTGCCATCTGGGTGGTTTGTAGCGTAGATATTAAAACCACGTATATTAACATTACTATTATCAGTGAGATGAGATTCAGACACTAAGAATGTCAATGTGGTGTGTGTGTAATAAGACTTCAACCTCTTCTAGATTTGGAGATAGCCCGTCTAGGTTCCACGTTGCTATCTTAAGGGACGCCATTATGTCATTTTGGCTACTAATGTTGTTATGAGGTTAATTAAAGTACTCATTTGTTGTAGGATTAAATCAAATTTTTCGGATTGTTTGAGTAGCATCTCTTCTACTTTATTTGTAGTTGTTGTGGTTTCTTCATTGACTGTGTTATGTTTTTCTCTCAGAGCGTTTGCATAACTCATTCTCTTTCTGGTGCCTAAGTTTGATTTAGCTTTATTACTCTCTATGTTTTTGGCTCTGGGTTCCGAGTTTTGGCACTGTGTTGGAGGTATTTTATTAGTGTTAGTATTCGGTGTATCTAGGTTCTCTTGGTGGTGTTTCTGAATTTCAGGTTGTTTCGCAGTAGTTCTTGCCCTCAAGTGAGCTTGTTTGTTGGACTTCCTTGACAGTATCTCTTTATAAACTTCACACCCCTTAAAGTTGGCCGGATGCGCCCCTAGGCATAAGGCGCATTTTGCTGGAGTTTTTCGGTCGGTTTTAGGACAATCTGCTGTTCTGTGTCCTTCAGCGCATTTTACACAACGGTATGGCCTCAGACAATAGTTTTTAGAGTGTCCGTACTGTTGGCATTTTTGGCATTGTATTATTACCTTCCGTTTTCTTGGTTCTTCTATGATGACTGATTGATGATTAATGTATTTGATCTTCTTTACAGCTATGTTATTTGAACTCTGCTCTAGGGTTGCAAAGAATGTAGAGGTGGGTTTCTTTTCTGGCCCATATTTTGCATTTATTATCTCACCTACAACTGTGTTCCCAGTCTCTTCTAGTGTTTCTTTTATTGCACTAGTTGGTGTTGAATGGTGAAGGTTTCTAATTACAACTCTATAAGGGCGTTTGTCTTTTCTATTGAAAGTGTGTCCAATGAGACCTTTTTCTCTAATTAGTTGTAATGTAGATTTGTAGTCTTCTGTGTTTGTGCAGTTAATTCGAAGTTGATTTCGGTTAATGATTTTATAGACGAAGTTGGTTTTGTCTACCACTTTTTCTAGAAGCTCGGTGAGCTTTGTAAGGTCTTCTATTCCGTATAATATTATAGGTGGTGGTTTGACTACCTTTATAGGAGCTTCCCTTTCGCTATTATCTTCCTGGTCTATGGGAAGACTGTTGAAACGGTTTGTGGTCTGTATTTTCTCAGGAGATGGAGAGGAAACCATTTTCCTTTTTTTGGTACTGCGTAATACTGGCACTCTTTGCCATGAGGGGGGATCTGGTTTTTCTACGTCATCATCATTTATGAATTGTGGCGTACCGGTAGGACTGTGTATATTAGCATCCGATATGGAGCTTTGAGATGGTGTTCTTGGTCTAGCCAGAAATAAACTGGGGTGAAATACTTGCTGAGTTAGCTTCTTATTATTATTATCTTTAAGACCAGTAGCATTTACTGGTAAGGGGGCCTGGGTATCCACCTCCTTACAGTCTTCGGTAACCAATTTCTCACTTACAGGCCCGGGTACCTGCAAGCGCCGGGTGCTAGCCGGAGAGCAAGGCAAAACATTCTCATTATTCACACTCATTGCATACGAAGGTTGGGAGGATAGTGCTGCACTTTCCCAAGGCACAGCACATCAGAATTTTGGGATGACGCCCTAGCCTTTGACGAACCAACGTCAACCTACAAGGCAGCAGGTGTGATTTGATTTTGGAGTTCACATCTCCTAGACTACTTGCCAACCAAGGCTAACGAGTGTAGTCCACCCGGGTCCGAGCTTTGTTTAGAGTGGCGGCTCATACTCGCCACTGTCATCCTCTGTCATTGGGTTTAGCGCCTTTTTGTAGGGATAGCTCAGCCATGAGCTATCCCAGCGCCCCTCCAGTAGGACCGCCCAATTGTCCGCGACTGCCGAAGCAGCTAACCCCTATATCTAGGGGCCGTTTCGCTATCCGCAACCTGCGACGCGGCGGGTGGCATAGGGCCATGCCCCTGGGAAGTTTCACCCAGAACCACGCAAACGGGACTATTATTAGTGATGATAGTAATAGAACACCACAAACACGCTCATACCTAACAAGAAAAGTAATAAACGTTTCAAATATAATAATGATCATAACTCTGACAGAAACTAATTGAATAATAATTAAGTAGGTACTCGTACTTAAGCTTCAAATAATTTAAATTAAATATTTGGCAGTTCCTAAAGTTAAATTTAGATGGTAAAATCGAGCTTTACCTTTGGTTAGAATGGAATTTTGATTGTCTAGAACAGCTGCCAACTGCTACAAACATGCAAAATGCGTATGACCTAAAACTTCATTGGTGAAATATAAGAGGTCACCGTGTATAAAATTTGGCATTTCGTAGCCAATGTTATGTTAAGTAGAGTTGTGTTAAGGCACTACCTTTAAATAAGTATGAATTAGTTCTAGGGGCGTATTGCGATCCAACTTAATCCGTTCAATTCCGAGGCACTTCAATTCCCACTCAGTGTACACGAATATTATCAATATAATAATATTATAATAATATTACAATTGTATGAATACTAATATTAATATTTTTATATTATAGTAATATTGATAATATTACTATAATATAAAAATATTAATTGATAATATTACTATAATATATAAATATAACGCATTTTATTGATATATTACTTTAATTGCAATAAGAATTGCTAATTTGACAGTAAAGCAGAGCTGTTTAACTGTCAAAACTTCATCGCAATACGCACCCTAGTCATAATCTCAGGTTCAAAATATGGTACCGGAATAAGGCAGGAATAATAAAAACGAATGAGTTGATACAGGGGTGTAATCTTGAGATCGTGTCAAGTGGTAAGGCCCAAACAAAAAAAGAGACAGCGTCGTGAAAAATGTCTTAAGATTAATTTTACGTTTTTTCGAAGAAGACTCGCTTTTTAGGGTTCCGTACCCCAAAAGGAAAAAACGGAACCCTTATAGGATCACTTTGTTGTCCGTCTGTCCGTCCGTCTGTCAAGACCCTTTTTCTCAGGAACGCGTGGAAGTATGAAGCTGAAATTTATATCAATTACTCAGGTCTACTGTCCCTTGAAGCTGTGAAAAAATCAAACTTCTAAGCCAACGCAATCAAAAGATACAGCCGTTTATGCCGCAAATTTTCGACACTTGCAAGGGAATCAAAACCTACAGGGTGCTTCTCGTGAACTCAGAATCTTGAAATTTGGTACGAAGCAACGTCTTATAGCATAGATAAAGGAAAAATTACGAAAACCATAAATTTTTAGTTACATCACATAATACATATTTTTTTAAAAATTTTAAACTTACTACCCATTTCCTCATAAACGCGTAGAGGTATTAAATTGAAATTCATACCAAATACTCAGGTCTATAATACCTTTAAGCTGTAACAAAATCAAACTTCTATGTCAACGCAATCAAAAGAAACAGCAATTTAAGCTGCATATTTTGAAACTCGCAAGTACTCGCAAGGGAATCAAAACCTAAAGGGTACTTCCAGTCGACCTAGAATCTTGAAATTTGGCATGAAGCAACGTTTTATAGCACACATAAAGGAAAAATTCCGAAAACCTTGAATTTTTAGTTACATTACAAAATATATATTTTTTAATAAATATAAACTTATTACTTTTTTCCTCATGAACGCATAGAGCTATCAAGTTGAAATTCATATCAAATACCTTGCAGGTTTGTACGGAACCCTCGGTGCGCGAGTCCGACTCGCACTTGGCCGGTTTTTCTTTATCTTTTCGCTGACTTGACAAGGGCTTATAAAATATATATATTTTCTGCAACACCTAAGGCATGCTAAAATAATAAATGACTTGGGTTAATTTATAAGAGTGCCCTACGGGGCAGTACAAGGCTACATGTGTACCTTTCTTTTAATATACGTACACCAATGTAGCTTTGCAATAAATCGGAATCTCAAGTATAACAGTATGAGTTAAGTAATGAAAAAAAGCAATTCCCAAATGAAACCGCCTTAAAAAACTCACTAATAAGCTTATTATAACCCATTTGCCTTATATTAGAAGAACACACAGAGTTAGAACAAAATTATTTGTAGTCGGTGCTTTGTGCAAATGGGTTATTTTAAGCTTAGAGGTGAGTTTTTTTAAGGGATTTTTTTAACGACATACAAATCATACACTTAGGAAACTTTACTAGATCACCATACTCAAATATTATACAATTCCAACAACATCACAAAAATTCAGCTTTTTTGGAGTCGGTACAAAGAAATTTTCTTAAACATAAGCTAAACTAACTGGTGATGTTTGCAGGCGAAAATGACAATATAGAGTTGTCTTTTCCAGTCACAAAATTAGCATATGTGACCTTATTTTATTATGATAATGGGGTTTGTGCGAGTCAAACGCCGTATCAGACATAAATGGTTTTAATTCCGATTTTAATGGTGTCCAGTTCCTGTCTACGGAAAAAGTTACCGGTTTATCACAAGTAATAACTGTTTACTTTTAGCTGATATGCTAATCCCAAATATACAATCAGGCTTATAAATCCATGGTAAGTCCACGTAGGGTAGGTACAAATACATTTGAAAAATAACTCATCATCATCATCATCAACCATAGAATTTCCACTGCTGAACATTAGATGTCAGAAAGGCCTCAGGTATGCGGTCAATCTATAGTCGTGGTTGATTTTTAAGCATCATCCTTATGAATGAGATATTAATAAAATAACATTAATTAACACTGATTCATCATTTATTAATACATGAAAGATTCAAATGACAAAAGAGGCTTAGGTTAAAAATAAAATATTTCCTAAGATTTGTGAAGAAGGCGTATAATTAAACTATTGAATCTTTGAAGGTGTGATGAGGGTCTCCTGACAGGTTTTTATCAAATTCTAAGCTAAACGAAAAAGCAAACCAGTGGAAGAATTGCACTTATGTTACGGAGAGCTTGCATGCATTATCATTTTGTAAGGAATTTTAGTTTTGGGGTCCCTTGTGAAAAATTGTAATTTTCTATTACCTATTTACATGTCAGAACCCGGAGTAGTTGAGGATACATTTTTTATCCCATTAATTCGCGTCCAACGATCATGGTTCACATTTATTTTTGCGTTCCGCTAGGGAGTTAAATTCGCTGCCGGCAAAAGTGTTCCCTGGCAACTACAATTTAGATGTTTTTAAGAAGACAGTGAATAGGCTGTTACTAGACAGACATGACCGTCACTTTTTAACATCAGGTGCAATCGTGGTCAAATGTCTGGTTATTTTTATTTTAAATTTAGTTCATATTATTATAAGGTTTTATTAGAATTTAAAACATACTGATCCTTTCATGTTTACGTGTCAAATACCTATAAATTGACGAGTAGGCCTCTGTCACAAGAGGACTCTATTTATACTTCGTGTCAGAAATTGAACCCGCATTTTTAAATTCGGTGCCAGCTTCACTGCGGTCCAAAGTTATTTATAGCTCACGTGGTTACTTTATTAAACCGATAAGGTTAAATAATTTGAACGACCAGCGACGGTTGATTAATTCAAATACTTAGGTGATAAAAAATTAAACCTAAACGAAGTTAAGATTAATGTTAATGCTTGTAAGGTTTCAGTTATGGTTCGTTAATTTTGTTTTGCATACACAGGATAACTTTAAGAGATATCCTTTTATTGCGCCATAGTAATATAAGTAATAGGTATTGCAAAATTCCAAGACAACTATTGAGGTAAAGTTATCGTTATTTAAAGATCAACAACAAAAACAGTTAGCTGTTGCAGGATAATAGGTACTTAGTTACGAAAAGTGTGCTTAAACTTCAAATGCTTAGCTGTCAATACGAATAAACATAGTAAAAAGACAAAGGTTAAAGTTAAGTTCAATTGAGATGGTGCAACTAAGGCATAAAGTTTAAATACGTAGGACATAACGCTTTCTTGGAATTTGCCGTTATCTACTCAAATTCGGACTCAAATGTAAAATGCTTGTCAAGTTCCGGAAAAAGAGCTAAGATTTTCGGCAGATGGATTCTCTATCAAACTTTTTTTTCCTTTTTAATCGACTCTGCGATAAAGGTTAAAAGCCTACAAAATATTTCTTCGTCTGTAGTCGAAAGTCAAAAATAACTTTAGGAAACTTCACGCAATGTTATTTTATCTTTTCGATGCTGCCAAATTCCTCTAAAAAGATATCTACATTTGTTTTAAGAATGTATGAGGTGAAACAGGTCATTAGCCCCATTAATTAAAAGCAAATAGTATCTATCCACGGCAGATGATAGATGACTGTTGTAACGCGAAGTTTATAATCAAGCTTAATATTTTTTTTAAGAGCTCATAGTGCATTAGTCCTCATTATTATTATTCTCGTATCAAAATATGGTTGTTTCTTAAAATTGTTTTGTCTTTAACTTAAGAAATTGATAAGCAGAGCTCATAACACAGTTTTGATCTCCGTACTTCGTAAACTTTCAGATTGTCATATAAACTTAGGGCTGAGAACTTGATTTAGGTTAATTTCAAAAGAACCTCATGGTACAGAATGATGATAATCCAGGTCTAAGTTAATCCTGACATTCTGGACATAAGAAAGTGGACCGAACAAAATAAGCCGACTAAAGTTTGAGAAGTTTTCCTAAACAGTTGTTGCAGTTGAGTCTTGCGAGTGTTTTAGGAAAAACCGATCGATTTTAAAACTGTACTTAAAAGTGTCCCATTAATATTATAACCAGAGCTATTTAACGGTCCACTCAGTTGAACGACCTGAAGTTACAAACATATAACCACCTACGAGCTGTTTTGCATTTCAAATTTATCTCGCAAATTTCGTGGTTCCCTTATTTATGATGAACTGACCAACGGGTCAGGTTATGCTTGAAAACCGCAAGCTCTAAAAATTCAACGTGACTGCGTTTTATCTCACAGATTACAATCACTGAACAAAAGTGCCTAGAATATTTTATGACTGTAACGTCCCACTTGTTAGACACGACTGGTTGCCTGCCATTAAATATTTGAGCTTCTTTTAGTATGTTTATTTGATTTTTTTACATTTAATATCATGCGGTAAAAGAGACGTGGGTGTGTTTACGTCTATTACCTTGTTGCTTTATAATTTAATATTGTGACGATCACATAATGAATTTTTAGTTATTACCCATGTCTCAAAAAACTACTGGACCGAATTTGTTGAAACTTACAATTTCACAACAACAACAAGTTGGTACTTATATTACCTGATTGAACTAAAAAATAATCATCTCGCCATGACTTTTCGTTTTTGAGAAATCCGTTGACTGAATGACAGCAGTAAAACCTTTCTTATTGTGTGAAGAAAATGTTGGTTTACTCGAATAACATTGATGGGGGTTTCAAAGCTTTGTGTTTAGCATAGAAAAGGGCCCGAAAACGGGACAAGGAGACAAGGAGTTTAGTTTTCAATCCCCTCTAAAGAACTTTCAGACCTTTTTATTTGAATAATTCTCTTTGTATATCTATTCACGTCGCTCATTTAAGTCATTTTGTTTGGAACGACTTAAGGCAGTATTGTTTTATCTTAAATTCTCTCGACGTTTAATATTTAGTAAAATCTTAGATTGTTGTCATTGTATTTTTGAATTTTTGTTGTTTGCTTTATGTTTGATGATTTTTTTAGATTTATTTTGTAACATTTTCTTATATCTTTTATATTATATCTTTTTTGAAAAACAGCGATAAGGAGATAAAAAGAGAAAAAAGTGAGAGAGAAAGATCCAGGGGGCCAATTCTCATGCATTTCGTATACGAAAAAAATCCAATGATCGAATTTTCTTTTTCAAAGAAAATACATTTATTGCTTTATCCGGGTCACGATTTTTATGCATTTTGATTTCTTTAGTGCGGTAGTTTTTTTACGTTTTTTCTGTAAGACAGTGATACTCGTAATCGAATCACCACACGAAATAAGTTCGATCACGCGAGAATCGGCCTCTAGAAAGGGCTACAAAAAATTTTTATAAGAGAAAAAATAGAACAACGACAGTAATATAATCATCACGTTACTTTTGTAACAGATAAATTTTAACTACTTTTATGTTGCAGATGTTACAATTATCTTCATGAAGCTATCGTAGGCATTTATTTTGTTAGCAGATCCTTTCACTTTGATTTTGGAAGTTAAACATTGGTCTATTAACTTGGTTTATTATAACAATTTACAACCATCCCTTAATTGACCAATTACTACTTTGCTGGCGTTGGCTGATACCTTGGTAAAGTAAAACAGAACAATGTTACGTTTAAATAGTAAAATAAAGTGTTGGCGAGTTCCTAAATCGACTATAGATTAGCCGCATTTAGGATGATTTTGAAGTTTTAAATTTTTAGGGTTCCGTAGTCCATCAAGGAACCCTTATAGTTTCGCCATGTCCGTCTGTCCGCAGTTCAGCTTATAGTCCTGAGGTTCTATAAAACTGTTATGTGACTTGGGTGTGTATTTAACTTTTCCCGCCAGTGGTAAAATAAAATTTAAAATAAATGTTTGGTGGAGTACTCTCTTCCTGCTGCACATAAGCAACTTGCTGCAGCCAGGTATCGTTGGATATGCGGATGACAGCACAGTTGCAGAGAGATACTTGTCTGCTGCGGGGACCAGTGGGGATGAAATAACTCTGTTAAGAGAAGATGCCATGGTGGAGCGGGCAGATTTGTCTTTAAGCCGTGTCTTCCAATGGGGCGAAGACAACCTGGTTAACTTTAATGCCCAAAAAACACAAGCGTGCGTGTTCACCACCAAAAAGACCCCCTTTCTCAATTCTCCGACATTCCGTGGTACATCTATGGTAGTCGCCGACCATCTTGAGCTTCTGGGCACGGAGTTGACTGCTAGCCTTAATTTTGGCGCCAGTATTGAACGCAAAGCTCAAACTGCGGCTAAAAAGCTGGGCATCCTTAACAGAGTGAAGCGGTACTTCACGCCTGGACAGCTTTTGATTTGTTTATAAAGCGCAAGTCCGTTCCTGCATGGAGTACTGCTGCCATCTCTGGGATGGATCAGCTAAATACCAAGTAGCTGCGCTAGATTCGGTTGAGAACAGAGCTAGGAGGCTAATCAGCGACGATAAATTATGCGCTAAGCTGCATTGCTTGGCCCATCGCCGCAAAGTCGCCTGCCTGTCGGTTTTCTACAGGCTATATTTTGGAGAGTGTGCACAGGAACTTCATGAGCTCATTCCACCAGCTCCCTTCTATCATCGCTCATCTAGACGCACTGCGGGATACCACCCTTACCTAGTTGACATTCCACTGATTAGAACTAAGCGCTTTTCGTCAACTTTTATAATGCGCACAGCAAAAATGTGGAACTCTCTACCCGCATCAGTGTTTCCAATGGATTATAACCCTAAAATTTTCAAAGTTAGAGTGAACAGGCTTTTTCTGGGTAAGCTTGCTCCATCGTCGTCTCTGTCTATGCCACTGGTCTAGCCTGGAGACAAGAGCGAACCCATTTCAAATAATAAAAAAAAAACTACTATATAAAAATAAGTCGGGGTTTTCTTCCTGACGCTATAACTCCAGAACGCACGAACCGATTTCCACGGTTTTGCATTCATTGGAAAGGTCTAAGGCTCCGTGAGGTTTATAGCAAAGCAAAATTTCCATAAAACGGGGCGGGGGCGGGACGGGGCCGGGGGCGAAACGAAGTTCGCTGGGACCACTAGTTATTTATAAAAGATTTTTAGATAAACATTTAGGTATTTCAACAAATTTATGTTGTAAGGCAATATTTTTGAATTAATTATTAATGTTTTTTGAACCTAAGGCTGTCTGTCTAGTTTTTAATGTTTGAACAGAAATTAATTTAGCAATTAATATACAAATAAAATATATCTTATCGATTTGAGAAACTTAGGTAAAGGATAGCTTTAAGAGGTAGAGGCTTACAGTTTTAATGTTCGATAAATGGAAATATTTCTACTTTGTCATAATTTTACGGTTACTTCTGAGAAGGTGGAAAAGTTTTAGGTAGGTATGCTTAGTTTTATAGAAATTTTGTAAGCGAAATATGCATGAGAATATCCGAAAGAAGAAGTTGCATACCAAAAATACTACCTCAAAACAGTTAAAACCCACATTCTTCGCATATTGGGCGAATGCATACAGCGACCTGGTCTGTAATATGTCCAAAAATTTTAATCAATGATTCTACAGAATATACTTTGTTATCTTAACACGACTCTACAAAGCCGGCAAAATCTCGGGCAAGAGCTAACTGTAATAATTAAAATATACCATTTCACGTTTCCTCATTTTGATACAAGGTTTTTGCATCCAGTTTATTATTTAAGAGGCACAATAATATTAAGATACAAGTTACAGACCCGGGGTTAGTAACCCTGTTCAGTCTTTGCACGCAATCTTTGGGTTGGCGGGCTGATTACTTAACTTTTTGCGATAGCAATGCTGCGATTTTAATTGATATGGTGATTTTATATAGCCTTTAGCCCTTCTTCGAAAAATGAGCTATCTAACTTTTTAAAAAAAGTAGCCACGGCGGTATTATCTAGAGTTTCCAGGCAGACTCAGCGCTGTTAATGATAGAAAGTGCTTTCTTCGGATCTTTAAACAACCTGTCATGGCGGGATCTAGGGAGGAATTATGGCACCATTATCTTGTATATTTTTTAAAACTGTGTACATTTTTAAAAAATATAAACATTTACCAAATATAAACATTTATAAATATTTTATGTAAGGATACCTAGTTAGGTATAATACAGCCGCTAGGGGATGCTATTTTTTACCTTTTTTTAATTTAGAAAGAAAAAGTATAGGAAAATTGACAAAGTCAGGAAGTTTCAAATTCTTTCTATTCATTTTGTTTCAAAATAGATAACGTTAAAACAGCATTATCTGAGCCACTAACTAAAGAAATCGTTTGTATTAGCTAAAAACGTATTCAATTGATTGAGTATACAGATTTTTCATGAAATTCTAAATTACTTTTTACGGAAAACTTATCAGTTTTAAATGAAGAAGTTTTGCTTCAATTTTTTAGCCCTTAATATCTACTCATGTTGATTTTGTAATCGTTTGTGAATTCTGCAATCAATCCAATCGCAATGCGGTGCGCAGACGATCAAACGAGATACGTAATAACTACAAATTTATAATCTTTGACACATTGTATCCTTGCCGAATAAAATTAAAATTAGGCCTTTAACATCAGAGTGACTCATTTTCCTTTTTATATACCAATTTGAAAACTCCCACGCTATATCAAGCGAATATTATTTATTTAAGTCGTATGCTTTTCAGAACTATTTTACTTCTTTATAACAGTTACAAAATGATATGAGTGTGGAAGGAGTGGATGATTCAGTGACAAGTGATAGAATAGTGTGGAAGCGTAAAACATACTGCGCCGACCCCAGATAAACTGGGAACAGGGCAAGAGAATGATGAGAATGATGATACCAGTATTGCAAAAAAATCGCTAAGTCTTACCACGGTAATGTTATCTATATATAGGTAAGTACCGTGGTCTTACTGTACGTCATAATTAAATAATTTGCTTATTCAAAATCATTGGTTCTGAGCTACATCGTAGAGCTTAAAATTAATCACTAAGTGCATTCTCATATTTTTCCTGAACTGGTTAAACCTGTATCTTAGGCTAAAAAGAGCATACACAAGCATTTTTATGCTTACATAAATTAAACAATAATCACTTAACTAACACAAAATTCAAAAGAAAAATAAAATCTAAATAAAACAATCATCTAAAAATAATCTCATTGTTAGGTAATATCATGATCAAGCTACATGTTAGCACCACTAGAAATTATCAAAATCTGTTTCACTGAGATTATAAAACAAATTGAATACCTACACCTAACTTGTAGAAAAAGTTATCTAAAATAGTTTAATTAAAACAATCTAAATATTTCGTTATTAAATTCAGATATTGGTTTCTTATTTGATGGAAATATTTCTGGAAACATTTGTTCATTTATAAATTCCACTGCCCAGAGTACAAACAATGCTTATTTCGAGGAAAGCATTCCCCTATGATAGAATTGCATACCTTTTAAACGGACCTTTTTGAATAAAACAGTAATTATATTTACTGGAATACATTTTTGATTGATTTCAAATTTCAATTAATATTTACATACATACAGATACAGTCATTATTTTGAATGATTTATTGAAAATTCAACGAAATACACTCTACTTAAATGTAGATGCGAGCAGTTACAAAATTGAAAAGTCTTTTATTGCATGACTACAGTGTTAATTTTATCAGATTTTCATGCGACAATTAAACAGTAATAGAAAACACTCGCCATGCTAACGTCAATCATTCAAAATAGGGTTCCCGGAAGTCAGTATTATTTGAGTAGAAGTTTAAACTTAGATCAGTCCGAAATTATAAGAGTTTTAGGTTTTTGGTTTGATAAGAATAGAAAAAAAATATGTTGAAACATTTTTATCAGTCCTATTGCAATGTCACGGGTGTTTATGCAATGTGCCAAATTTTTGAAGGTGAAAGAGACCATAAAATATTTACTATGGTGTCATTGCCGAAATCCTATATAAAATTTCAGGAGCCCCACATAAAATCAGCCACCCACATTGACGATAATGTATGGAGAGGCAGAAAAAATAAGATTTGAACGATGGCCCCATAGCACAGAATATATAATAGTAATCCCATAGTGAATGATGCAGGTATTGATGGTCTCATTCACTTGCTACAATTTGGCACACCCTTGCAATATCAACCTGTATATCCATCCGCATAGTTCTTGAGAAATAAGCCGTCAAAGTCAGTGAGCTGTTACTACTACGTATAGAGATGCTATGCCAAGCAAAAAATGTGCGCATTTTTAGGACGTGAACTGTCAACAGACTGACGTATTCCATAAATTTTGAATTTTGAATATGAAACCGCAGAAGTGACACAGACTTTGTGCCTACTTAACTTAATTGTATTGAATGGATATTATTTTATCAAAATGTTTTAATCGTTCCTTACTTTGATCAATAGTTATTTAAAAGCGCTAAAGAAATAAAAGTTTAATAAATAAAAATCTGTAGGTCAAAAACTCGAATGATATTTATTATTTTTTTAATCATATTTTTATCATTTTAATTTTTCATACGAAATAATTCGAGAAAATACAACTACCAATGTAAAACACCTTAAAAGAAATATCACAACATCGCATTGTCTAACCTCTATTTATTACCTACCTACTTTACCATTTTGTGCGTGTCACTTTTTATAATCTTTGATTATCGAATAAAATGGCGGCAATTACTTACACAAAATTTAAAACATTTTGAAAAAATATTTTTGTTGGTTTAAGTTAACATTTTAATTTCCTACCAATGGTAAGTAACGCCGGTATCGTTTTGAATCCTGTTGGTTTTATTTTCGCATGTTTTTAAAACGCATGATGGCTTTTTTGTCAAATTAATTGACCAAATGTCACATCGGTTAACGCTACGAGCGGGAGTGAGTGACTGTGATACCGCGCATGCGTTGATGGTCTGTGACCATCAACTCATCGCGCACGAGGTTCCTTCGGGATGTCATTTCCATACGTAGTAATAGTAGTTCAATGGTCAAAGTCATAATTTTATCTAAGACGGATAGATATTTTTTATTTATATAAGGTATAAACGCACTGAATCAAATTGGAATGGTACAATTTGATTCGGTGCGTTTGTATTTGTGGCTATGGAGCCACAAATACAATACAGACTGATGTATAATTTACATAATGACAAAACGGAACTGTTACTGGGTAATATTTATTTATACTTCTTGTAGCCTTGACGCATACTACTTATGTATGTGGCAATTTAATTAACACGTAGATCGTTGAAAAATACGCGTGTCTACTAAAATCATGCATTCAGTGTCCAGTTTTATGTGTGATTTATAGGAGAGCATGTAGTCAATCGTCGGGGCAGCTAGTATGTTAAACCACAGAATATATAATAGTACTATGGTTAAACTATTTGCCCTTGCGACTTCGTCAGTGCGTTTTGATTTTATTTTAGTCCCATTGGCTGTAGCATTGTGTTTTATGTCTACAGCCTTTCCCGATAAATGAACTAACATATAAATTATTATTTCAAACCGGCCCATTGTAGTTCCTGAGATTAGCACATTCAAAAATAACAAACAAACAAACTTTTCAGCGTTATAATATGAAAGTATAGATTTTATTATTGGTATAAATAAATGAGGCAGTAGAAGATATTAATGTTTCTTCTGTGCAGCAACCAGTGAGCCGAGCTGCATAGTTTGAATGTCGGGCAATATTGAATACCTAGTGTAGGTTAGAGATAGCTCGTCGGTCGTCGGTTTTTTCGACGATGAAACTAGACTGTTGAATTACGTCTATGGACTAGTTGATTGACCAACCGAATTCATGGACTAGTTAACTTCTCTACTGCATGAACTTATTATCTACCTAGACGAGCTAGACGATCAACACGTTATATTTTTTAGTAATAATAACTTTCCTTTTTACAACATTTGGTTTAGAGTTTATTTTAGATTGTTTCAACGAGTTGTATTATTCGGGTACGATACAAAGCGTTGATTTCGTGTCGCGCGTTGATACGAACCTGCAGACTACTCGTTTAGCAGTCTATCAATTCAACTAATCGATCAGAGAACGCTAGACCGTCCAAGCGTTCACTCAACTCAACTAGTAAAATCAACCGTCACGTCGACGGTTGATTTAACTAGTCCGTTTATTAAACGCTCATGTGTAGTGTAGGTATTCACTCTTGCTTGCATTCATGGTTGTTTCTGAGAACTGCTCGGCTATTTCACTCAACTTCGTAAAACTCACGTGCAATGAGAAATAGTATAAGCCTTTTATACTAATGAAGCTGGGTCTTTCAAAGTATTAACGCGAATGAAGCCACCTAAGATCGCTGACGATCTAAAGTAACATAGCGTTCCCCGAACGTGGCCTATAGTGGGGAAAAACGTTTTTCGTAAAATACTCGACTTTTAGAATATTTTTAGGCATGCTTTTTATAAATAATACGTAAATAAATCGCGAAGGCACTGTCAAGAGCTGAATACATGTTGGCGCCAAAAAAACTCAAAAACTACTAGACTAATTTTGATGAAACTTACACTTTACCCTAAGTTGGAATATACTAATAGAACCAAAAAAGAATAATTTCGCTATGACTTCTCGTTTTTGAGAAATCCGTAGACAAAATACAAACATACAAATACTTACGAAATTTTGCACACGTGTTTAAAAAACCCTAATAGATCATCATCATCATCAAAGAACGATATCACATAATGATGTATATAATATACAGGTCAAATTCACCTCCATTTTTGAAGTCGGTATAAATAGATAACTAAAGACTTACCACGACAACATACACCGCATTTTGCTTCCTAAAAATAGTAAGGAAATAGTCACAAATAAATACCAACAACCCTAAGCTTCAGTTCCTCTTTAAGCTCAGATCGAAGACAATGCAGGCCGCATTTTTACATACAGATACTGAAATATCAGTTCGTATCTGCATTAGCATGTGATTTGCACATACGCCACGTTCATCTGTATCTCAATACGGACTCGACTCTAATCTCGGGTGACTGATCACTGTTTCAGTTCTGATACCTGGAATCGTAACAAGATGTATGGGCTGGCATCATCGTCGTGTTTCCACTTCATAACCGACTTCATATTCATACAGCGCTTCAATTTATGTGGCTTATATATGACACTGAATTGTAAAGTGTAGAAGTCTAATAATGGTATAGGTAGATGAATCGCTCATGATAATGGAGCTGGTATGTTTTTGTTTTTTAATCTTTTGTGTAATCAAACTAGGTAAAAGTTATTTTGTATTAGTATGTGTCGTTTTGTATTATTTTATTTAAACTAGTAACTAACAAAATACAAAGAAAAAATATTATTAGGACCTTAAAAAATATAATGTAAAAACTAAATTATATTATTAAAAGAAGTTTTGTATTGTTATATGGATGCTCAATTAACTAATCTTAAAAGAACAACATAATAACTAGCTAGACAAACCTGCAAAAGGTTTATTTAAGCATATATGAGTATACTTTTTGAAAAATTAACAAGTTTATTTGTTATTTATTTTACCAAGGTAAATCAAATACACACATGCAGAATTGCATTTAATTGTTTGGAATGATAAACTTATGTATATCCGACTGTTCAACGTTTGCTACAACTTAGTTTGTTGCGGTTCCGCCACAGACAGATTTATCAGTTTGAAGTTTGTAAGCTTCGTGGCAGAAATTGAATCGTCCAAACAGTTCTCTACGTAAATTGAGCAGCCTACTTGAGTACCTTGCTACAACTCTCTTAGATGGCTACTAATTGAGCGCAAGAAGTGGCGAGGGCAATCCCAAAATAAGTGGAGCCACTTTTCATATTTTACCTAATCTCCTTATAAGATGTTAGAGCGCTGGCACACTGCCTAACCCAGCGGGCAATAAGACGTGGTATTTACCGAAGGACAGCTCAACTCATATATATATAGTAATAGCCGGGATTAGAATAAGACCTCATTTTGTTTTCTTGTCTAGAAATACGGAAATTCTAAGAAAACCTTTCAGATCCCGCCTGGAAAAGACCTTGCCAGATTGTCTCGACGATGTTTATTGCACTTCGCGTGATAAAACAATATACCTATATCTTATTCACCAATTTCCCCACTATACTAATTGAAGTCAGTAATTATTTCAACCACAGCATAACAAACTCTAAAATTAAAACAGACAAATTTGAATTTCTCGGCGTATTTTCCTCCTTCTAAAGCTTTAAAACAGTGTTAATTAGCAGCAGCGCAACTTTTAAAACAGAAACATGATCGGTTTAAAAATTATAATTCAGAATTCATAAATATTTTCTATGAAAATACCGGTACTCGCAATGAAATGTCCTAACTAACAATGAATTATTTCAGTTAATTGTTAGTTTCTATTACGGAGTGCATTATCGCTGTGTAGAGCGAAACCATACGAGCGTTGCCGATGCGTTGCGTCGACGCTGCGACACGGTGCGTTGAATGTAACAACGTGCAGCGACAGCGACGCAACGCGCTATGTGTTTGACATGCCGTTTATGTGTACAGTGCGACATGGATCTTCTGGCCAACGGTGACAGTTGGAACTAACGCTGTCTAATTCAAGAATGCGGCTGCCAGACCGAGTGTAGCGAAATCTCCCCAATCTTACAAGAGATTTTTCGATTTGCCCTTTTGTTTTATTTTCGTACGTGTTCTCTGTAAACTAATAATATTTAGTTTATAAATACCGTAGAGCTAAACTCCTTAAATAAAGTTTTAATTTTCAATAGTTTTTATTGTTAATACAATTGTTTTATTGTTAATACCGTGGAACATACATGATATGCCTCTTATGGTAGAAAATGCCTTCAACGATATTTTCATCCAAGAAATCTTTTTTTGATTGTCATGTTAGGGTAAAAAATATTTTTAAACAGCTTCCTAAACACCTAGAATCAAGGTAAGTTTTCTTGCTTGCCCTTTTGAATGCTAGCGCCCCCTGTCAATGTCATCCGTTGGCCAGAAGATCCTTGTCGCACTGTAGAACAATGGAGCGTCACCGTTTCGACGTTGCAGTGTCAACGCAAAGCATCGGCAAAGCACGAGCTTTGCCAAGATGCCGAAGCTTTGCTCTTAGAAATTTTCCTCGAACAACACCCTTTTGATGGGAACTAAATAAAGGTTTCGGAGAAATCGGAGAAATGAGTTCGTTTTCAGTTTCCGAGGAAATAATTTCGTAGCTTTTAAGGCTGCGCATCTTGGAAGTGGCACCTAGCTTACACGTGTGTTTTATTCTATAAATGCATGGTCGGAATGATCAGAATAAGCTTTATAAACTCTTTGCAGATCGAATTCTAAACATATACGAACCGAATAAGCGATTTGAAAGCCGTGACCATTTTTTGTCTCAAAATACCTAACTATTCTGGTTATTATGGTTAAATTGACTCAAAGTCAATCATATTAGTTTTGTTCTAAATTATCTATGAGTGTTAAGTGAAGAGATATACATAAATCACGAAACTATTCGACCTGTGAAAATGAAATTGATGATAGTTTAGTAGAGATACATTGCTTTATCGGATTATCCGAAAATGATCCTTTGGGGCGTTAAAAGGATTTACCTTATAGGCCAAGTAGGCATTAAAATAATGAACATACATAATATTTTTTGGGGATATTAGAAAATTATGTAGCGTTGATATTTCCCCGAATTGAAAATAAGAAGATATAAATAAAATAAAATGTTCCATCAAGCATTCAGACTGTATTGTGAAAAGATACAAAAGAGATTTATCGCACAAAAACCAATATCACACATGACTAATAATAACATGTGATTTTGCAAAAATCCTTTTTCATTTCGTATCACGTGTTAATGTAGGTACATTGAATAAAGACCGCCGTCCAGAAAGTGCTTTCTCACTTTAAGGTATCAGATTTAGCCATTGAATTAGGCACTAAATTCCGAGTGATTGATAGTCGGTCAACTCTGGTACAGTCAACAAACTTCAAGCAATCATTGAAAGGATTTCGGAAGAAATCATTTATCATGAGACAAAAACGTGCGTGGGCTCTATTCGGTGTGTCTCGGACACATCGAGATCGTATCAACTCGCTGCGGGTTGAATATCAAAATTCTATAGCATTTAAAAATGTCCACCGACTAACTGTAAATACGAGTTCCGAGGCAATATTGTTGTCATGTGTGACAGTTAGCGGTATCGTACGCCAAAATGTATTTCGCATTGGCGGTGTTGTTTATATCTGGAAAACTCTTATCGCCAATAATGGTCGGATACGATTTATGTAATTGGGCGGAGGGTACAATGTGCTAAGCCCCGAATGTAGTACCTTTTTCGTGACAAATGTTTAAGTCGACAATATGCTTAGCCCTCTTATAAAAAAGGATTTTAACCGACTTGGTTGTTGCATTTTGGGTGGCATTATGGCAATAAATTACTGTATCGTTTTCATTTATAAAAGTCAAAATAAACGTCAGTTGATAATATTAGTAACATTATCAGACCGTGATCAGACCTCATCATCACTAACTAGTTCCATGAAGAGAGATTACAGCTAAATGTCTAGCTATTTATACTTATTTAAAAATACAATTTATATTTTGCGTAATATTTCGAATAAACTCTAAAACAAATAAGTCATGATTATCTCATGCAACATCAGTACCTTACTACAATAGTAGGTACGATAGGTATGATACTTTACGATGTATATTGATTGGCTGTCAATTAATAACCGCTGTTTTGACCTTACTTTACATTGTAAATCGTTGGATGTTTTTGCTGTCGCTCTTCAAATGAAAGTGAGTTATTTTTTTTTCCGCTCAAATAGGAATTCCAAACCTTTTTTTAAAAAGAATGCCCCTTGGCTGTGCTTAACACAATTGACATCATCAATTGCAATGCGCATGGTTTTCTTTTTAGGATTGAACTTTAACAAACATACTTAACGTATTTAATTGCACATCCGATAAAATCTTAGTGTTTGTCGTAAAAAGTTCGTTGCCCGTGTGCTGGGGTTTTCAGATTTTTGAGGCCACGTTTTTTGCCGTCTGTTTACAACCTTCACTGAAATGCGTGAGTAAGTTACGATATCCACAATATTAAAATAAGTAGGTATATTAAATTCTTTGTTTTGTTCGGATTTTACGTAAGGAATGAACCTATTATTTATTTGGCATATCATCGTGTCAATACTGTATGATTAATTTTTGAATGCGGTTTAACTCGTCAAGTATGTGTGAACGAGACACAATAGAAATTCCATTATTATGCAACTCCCGGCAGTCGTTTGATACCTGACTGATTACAGGTAATGCAGACAATTTAAAGTAAAAAAAAATTGTAACAGTTAACAACCAATATATTTTACTTAGTATAGTGAATATTTACAGATATACTTATGTATACATCTAGAATTTATATACTTCTTGTTCCGGAACCTCTTCGGGATCATCATCAACGTGTATTATCTTTTCCACATTTTCGTTGAACGTCACTACTGATTTTCTTCTAGCGTTCTTTCGTTCACCGAATTCATCTTCATCAGAATCCTCTTCTGCATCTTTAAGTTTGTCGTTTATGACTATTGCTGCTAAAGGGTCTGGTAGAGGAATTTTTGTTTCTGGCAATGTGTTTTTATTTGACGTAGACGGTGTTGGTCCAACGTTAATGTCCTCAACAGGCGCGTTTAGCATGTCTTGAAGCCTTTTTTCACTCTTCTTCAGTTCTTCAATGTTTAGGCGCGGCTTAGCAACAAAATCTGGCTTGGCTGGCCGGCCGAGTGACTCAT
The DNA here is from genome assembly GCA_963584085.1 of Pyrausta aurata. Lineage (NCBI taxonomy): Eukaryota > Metazoa > Arthropoda > Insecta > Lepidoptera > Crambidae > Pyrausta > Pyrausta aurata. The sequence goes on along the minus strand of OY757256.1, from coordinate 10,423,747 downwards.
TTTGCGATGCCAGACTGTTTGCGTCACTAAACTGCTCATAGTTTTCTTGCTTTTTCCTGCGTTTAACAATGAGAACAAGTGATTTATTTATGGTCATATTATGATAAGAAAAACGATTTAGGTAACGGACAGGCTCACCTTGTTAGGAGGTACCATACTACTGCGGCTACAATTAGTATGAATAGCAGAATACTGAGGACTATTGTGGCCACTAACAAGCCTATATCACGTCCTGGAATGGCGCATATCTGGTTACCTTCTAGATGATCTTCTAGCGATAGTATACTTGCTATGTCGACCGCTATTACTGCAGCACTATTTATGTCACTGGAATAGATAAAATATTATGAATAACAATGTAAGATTAGCAAAAACGAGTTGTTTTATTAAATAAAGAATTTTAGGTTAGGTTTCAAAATAGATTCGACGTACTTTGATAGTGTCTCCACAGAAACTGGTTCTTTCTGGATCAGTCCATAGACATAGATTTCTAAGGAGGTTCCCGGAGTGATAGTTGTGTCTCTTTTCCTCCTCGTCGTCTCTTCCTCCGAAGTCGTAGACACAACGACCGACCGGAGAGCCCTGACTTCGTAGCCAATGGCATTGCTGAGATTGCCCAGTACGCGGCCTTCATCTTCCAAGAAAGCATCGCGGATTGTAACCACAGCTATGTTTGCAGTGTCTAGTAACTTTACCTGTAATTAAAAAGGATTAGGAATTAAGAAGACAATACCTGATATTACCGTCTTTTTTATATCGCGAGTCCATAATTCCATCCTATATTTCCCCAGATTAAAGCTAGCTTGTACAAAAACTCAAAATCACAAAACGAGCGATGGAGACAGCTTTGCTTAGTGTTTCTCTACGAGAACGAATTAGAAATGAGGAGATACGTAGAAGAACTAAGGTAATGGATATAGCCCTGCGAATCAAAAGCTCTGGTTGGCTGATAATAATAATGATGATGATGATAATGAGGAACTTCCTGGGCTGACTTATTAGCTTCAGTCACCATATGAGGTACTTATGTTCAAATATCCTATCAACATGTTTATTAGTTCTAATGAATGGTGATACCTAGGTTTGGTTTGTTGTTGGCCACGTGAATAAGAGAAGGCCTTATTGTTTAGCCTATTTTTGAACCTACTCAATTTCCTTATTATTTTTATTAGTTATAGAAAAGGAAAACGATAAGTTTTTTGCAGATGTAAAATAATATTTACATAATATAATAATTAGTAATAATATAATATAGTAATAATTTACACTAGGATATCTCTAGCCTCAATATTTGCATAGAGTAACTCTAAGAAAAAGTAAACATGCAAGTGTTAACAGTTATTAATTTATGTACTAAGAGTGTAAATGCTAAGAATGCATCGGATTTATAATAACAGGATGTACGCAATGGTCATGCATGTTTGGGTTTGTTATTTCTGTGTTTTAAATGGTTAAAATGATAACTCTCGGAAAATACCAAAACCCGGACTAGTGCATACAGTTTAGCGGCTACCTAAATTGTAAAAATAAACAGCTGCTATGAGTTCATAACTCAACTGTGAACATTTTTGTCACTGGTATGTTAAACGACATTTTATAGTGTTTGATAATTACGCGTATGACATAAGAGCATTTGTTTTGTGATACTTTCAATGCGTGTAATTTTGGTAGATACTGATTTTGATTTTACGTTGGACCTATTTTGATAAATTTCTATGTAATGATGTACCATGGAGGCGGATATGACAAAGCTTTTATACGAAATATTACCTTATGGGATAAAACAGAAGAGGTATATTTTAACGAGAAGCATTGAATTCTTCGTACTGCCACCCACTGCTGCTGAGCACTATTCTGAGCGGGTGCCTTTTCGAGTAGTCTGTTTTTGTAACCTTTCAATGAAATGTAATGCTATTTTTTGTATTTTCTTTCTTTTCTTTATTCTTACCATCAGTGCTATAGATCCAGTGCGGCCCTCTCCGTTCTGATCAGTAGCGTTCACAGTCAGAATCATGTTCTCCTCAAGCTGTGCGTTGGTCCTGACGTGAACGAAGCCGGTGGTGGGTGAAACAGCTATTTCAGGCTCATCGCTCCAGTATAGCAACTCAGCGTTTACACCCACGTCTGCATCTGTTGCCTGTGAGGAATAAAATAGTAAAAAAAAGTGATAAGCATCCCACTGCTGGGCAAAGGCCTTACCTCAAGTATGAGGTAGTATGAGCCATTTTCCATCACGCGGGTTCAGTGCGGATTGGTCCCCACCAATCAACCCACCTTAACTATGAAAAACATCATAAAACTGTCAAACTCCATAAAATATATATTTTTTATGCAATGTATAGTTATGTTTAGTTAATATGTGTAGTGCTACCGATCCTTAGATAAGCTCTTACTTTTAAATGATACTCTAGAGTGCTCTTAATTAGGACATCTATCGTTTGATCAGTTTTTAATGACATATCAATCAGAATTCAGAGCGTCCTAAACCGCAAACTCCTTAAAATGTTCCTGAAAATTACTTGTGATTTTATCTCTAGATCGTAAAACAAATCCTTTCAAGGCCGTTAATCTAGGCTATGAAAATGTATAATTCGTTGGAAAATTAAACTCGATTGTCAGTTATAAAAGAAACCAAAAATTATTCGGGAGCAGTGCTTATTAGAAGAGGCTGTGATATTAACATTTCGGGGCAGCGCTAAAACTGTGTTAATAAACGGAACCATTATGTAAATTGCTCTGTTCGTAAGCACCTAAGTAATTAAAAGCATTCCCTTCATTCGTGACTTGTTATTCAAACTCTGCTTCTAAATAATGATATTTGAAAACAAGACCAAATAAATAAATTGAAACATTCTGCGAACTACGTTTTACGCAGTAGAGGTTTCAGCTGCCATTACCAGTGGAAAAGTTTAACAATATCCAACTACTACTATAAAACGCAGGTGGTGCATGGAACATGCAGATACATACATTTATTTGTTACCACTGGATTTCAAACTGTATTTAGAACGACATTTTCAATACCTTTATAAAACAATATTCTTAAAACTCAAGAGATATCTTTCTATCTATTTATATCAATCAAGCAGGCTATCGCCTGCTTGTTTGATAAATGATAAGTGGAAAATGCCCTCGCCTCTTATTATTAATTCACTATATCGAACTTAATATAGGCACTGTAATAAGAGCAAAAAATTGAATCAATGATTCTACAGAGTATTCGTAGTTACCTTGACCTGGTCATAGAGCTCCAAAATGCTTTGACTAAAATATATAAAATTCCAAAAAAATCGCTAACTTGTTGTAGTAAATGACAATGTCAAGTTCTATGATAAGACTCATTTGTTTGCAATACATTGCTGGTTCGATTTATTTTGTTAGAAAATAACAGTAAATTCATTTTTCAATTTAATAAACGAAAACCATTTAATATGGATTACTTGCTCGACACTTAAAGGGCCTACATTTGAATTTTTTGCTCCTATCAGGTATAATAGTACTACATAGTATAGGCACACTCTATATTAGGGACAAAGTCCACTTTATCGATGGTAGATCAAGTAAATACTATTGATGAAGTTGTGGCTAATGATTAAAAGGTTCCTACCTGTAGCTCAGCCAACGACCGTGGCATAATTTTATCTTCTAGCTCTAAAATAGGATATCCCACAACAATAGGTTGGTTTTCGATACCGAGGAATATCGGGTCGTTGTCGTTTATATCGTTCACAATGAGGTTAACGATGCTCCTCCGAGGATTGAATGAAATTGACTCTGTTAGAATCCATTTGTTGCTTCCATAGTCGTATGACCCGAGCCAATCTAGACGCTTGTCTAAAGACCTTTTGGTTTTCGATGCATCACCTTCACAGACTAAATTCAGCTCGACTTGAACTTGGGAAAGCGCCATAAAAGCGATCCGTTTATCTTCCCTGTCAATAGCCGTTGTATGTAGTCCACTGTCGTCAACATACAACCAGTTTTGATCTATGGGCCAGTGGTTGGTTAGCGTGTAGTGACAACCTGGAAATTCTGACTCGTTTAATGGAACCAGATCCCTGTACTCTTCTTCCTCGTCTCGGTTTATGATTATTAAGGGCTCTAATGTGATGTTATCGTCACCGCATGTTATCGGTCCGTCTATTTCCTTTTCTACTGTTAACTGAACCTGTAATAAAAGAAATGTGTATGAAGTCTTAAGCTGAATAAGCAGGGTAAGTATTGCTATCTTTATTTTACACATTTTTTTGTTATGACCGCCTAGTGTGTAGTAGGTATTCCATGCAATATTTTCCTTCACCACCATATTAATCCACATAGTTATTACATAAATATGCAATGAAACGTAGGATAAGTTGTACCATAAGTCTATACATGCGGGTGACAAATTTTTGGAGGTGAATGAGACCATCAATATGAACAACTTTTACTATGGGTTCATGGTCGAAATCTTAAATGAAATTTCAGGTGCCCCATACAAAATCAGTCAGCTACATTAACGTATGGAGAAGCAGAAAAAAAATTTTTAAACGATGATAGGTAGGTATGAACGATATTTCCGTACATTTATCATGACATTTTCAGTAGGCATTGAGGGCAGTGAACAATATCTGAGTCGACAGGCTAATAACCTTTGGGTATAGTTAACATTTAGAAAACTGAATTCAAATAAAAGTTATTTAGTGCATTTAAATAGGCAATGAAGATTTCCATACCGTAGTTTGACCAGACGCCTGCGTGAATATTGTGGTCGCAATCGCTTGGAAGCTGTAAACACCGATGATGGCAGGCGCAGAGAGTCTTAGCTCGCCGTCACTGCTCACCGTGAGACGGGTTTGCAGATGGTCTGAAACAGGGCAAAATAATAGAATAGAGAAACATGCGTTTATTTTTTCTTATTTTCTATAATTTCTCTGTATTATAGTTAACCATAAACCAACCAATTAGTACACGTTCATACTATATTTTATACGGTAGATATCATTAAGGGCATACTGTATGTTATCATCATCATCATTATCAGCCGAAGGACGTCCACTGCTGAACATAGGCCTCCCCCATGGCTTTCCACAACGACCGGTTGTGAGCGGTCTGCATCCAGTGCGATCCTGCGATCTTTACAAGGTCGTCTGTCCATCTTGTCGGTGGACGTCCTATGCTGCGCCTTTGGTCGAAGGGTCTCCAATCTAGGTCTTTTCAGGGGCCATCAAGTCTACGCTCTATGTGCCCTGCCCACTGCCACTTGAGCTTACTGATTCGCACTAATACTTAGTAACTGTGTGTTATAGTAAATAGTTATGTACTTATATATGAATTCGATTCTATGCTGAGTAACTTTGAAACGTTATGTATTTTACTATTCACTTATAAGTAGGTAATGTTATTTTTTGTCGTTATCAATGACTTTTTTTCTATTTTCATTAATTTATGGCCAAAGGATCCCAATCAATTGGTGGGCTACCTTAATGAAACTCCCAAATTGGGAGTTTGTTAACGAAATAATAACGAAGCAAGATCTTATCAAATAAAGGTTTCAAGGAAATAACTTGTCTGCCATCGATATTAATTTTCTGAACGTTTATTAAATTCTGCTTTCAAGAACAGATTTTGGTGAAAATTCAAATTGGTATTCATTTATTAACCAACGTTCATAAGTACTCGACTAAAACCTTGCAAACGACACGTTTAAAATTATTAATTTAATGAATCTCGCAATCAAAATGATTAGCTTAATTAGAAATTGTTCGTGTAAGGGCCATTAAATGTGTCACTTGTCACACGTGCGCGGTGGGATGTGTGTCCCTGCTGTATTAATTATGTGTGCTTTGTTAAAATTTATTGTACGTGCAAATCGCACGTAGCTTCGGATACCTTACAGCCTTCCCATAACAATTTTTTAAGACCTTTCACTGCACTGGCTGCTGATATAATTAGGGTTCAACTTATACTAGTAGAGCATGCAACTTGGCGGTATCTGCCACCGTGGAAGAAATTATTATCTTTGTCCCACCTCTAGATTCGTCTAGTTATTAAGCTTCTCAGGTTTTAGATTAATGCTCGTAATTGTGCTTAATTATTCTCGGCTATGGACAGGATGGTATTATGAATTAAATCAACTTCATAGTCGTTTTAAGACCTACAAATTCCAACAAATTCCACCCTCAAAAGCTTCAGGAGCTTTTGAGGGTGGAATTTGTTGGAGATTGATATTTCCCTTTTAGAATAACGCATGAAAAATGTGTAGGTATCTCGAACACGATGGGTGAAGTAAGTGAAATAATCTATTAGTGTGCCTATTAGTACAGTTATTATTTATTTTGAAGTAGGTAAGCATAAAAAATAATTTTAGGGGACTGATTTATTCATGGTTATTGACTGCCTCGTTGTTGTAGCAATTAGCTTGCTGGTTGCTACCAAGAGGTTCCGGGTTCGAATTCCGGGTCGGGCTGAAATTTATTTCTGGGTTTTTCTTACTGAAAATACTCGGAAGCAGCTCTTGCCTCGGAAAGCACGTTAAGCCGTTGGTCCTGGAGGTCTACTACGAAAAACGAAATGCGTAAATACGATTATCGTTTTCTGCTCCATCTGCTCCTGATCTCTCGTCGGTCATGCCGGCCTGCCGTCTAACCGTATCAATGACAGTGAGGGAACAGAAAGTGCACTTGTGTATTGCGCACACATTTGGGCACTATAATATTTCCTGCTTACCTGGCCTACCGATCTCTGTTGAGAGGGGCCGCCATTACCGAAAATCGGTAGGAGAATATTATTATTAATAATTTAAGGTAAATTGATTGATGTCCTCCCAGTTGTTTCCGTCAACGGCGACAACCTTAGCTGGTGTTAGCATGGACGCGAGCGTGACTTGCAAAGCCAAATTTGGGTATAAAAGTCCGCTTGCAAGAGGCACAGCAGAGAAACCCAGATTCATTGTACGTGTACTCTTATAATTTGGCTGCTAAGAGAATGCTATTTTGACATTATTTATTTGGATGCAAAATATGTTTAAAAAAAAAACAATTTTCCTGACTGACAATTTTACAAAAGAAAAAAAGAAAACTGAAACATGCAACATAAAATAATAAGAGTAACCTGTTCAAAAACGAATCTATTTCCTTGTGGCAAGGGGGCTATAATACTGGCTACAGTTTTCCTATAGATTTTGTGTCCAAATTGAAAACGCAAAAATAGCATTCTCTGAGCGGCTAAATAAGTGGTATGAAATAAAGGAACTGAACATTGTTGCCAACCATACAAAACGTTTAGCGTCGAATTGGATCCCTAAAACATAAAATCTTTTATCCTTTGATTTAAGAGGTTTTGCTAAGTGAGTGCTAATAATGCGAATTGCTAATTTCACAGTAAAGTAGAGCTGCTTAACTGTCAAAGCTGCATGGCAATACGCACGCAGCGATTTTGTATAAAGTAGGTACCTACATATTTAACAGAACCAATACCTTACCATTGTCTACTTGCAGTGAATATGCGACCGCCTCGCCGTTGTCCGCGCTGGCTTGAACTCGTCCCACTGGGCCCGTGTGTCGATTCCCTACGGTGATTGCGTACGACTGCTCGAACGACACCACCGGGGTTGGTTGTTCTTCTGCGGAAATTTAATACACTTGGTCACGTGGCACATAAAAAAAAAACGCGAATAGGTTCGGTCTTCTGGTTATATTTTTGAATTAGTTATATTTTTCGTCTCGTAAGCAAAAAGCGCGACCGCGACAGGCTTGCGCGAAATAATACGACTAAACATATAAAAAGGCCTATAATGAAGTGTAAGACCAATAAATAATAGTTACGTTAGTTTCGAAATGTACCAATAGATGGCGCTGTTCATAGTTAACTCGCACTATAAAAGTGTTTAGTTACACTCTTATATAGTTAATTGAATGTAACACATTAGAATATTTAGATATGGGATTGCTACCATGTACCTTATTATTTATGAGCTTCCGATATTTCGGCACTGTTGCAAGCGCCATGATCACGGAGTAACTTATGTAATGTTAGTGACCATGAAAGTTTAAAACAATATAATGTAACACATTTTGAATATCTGTTCAGACGATAATATACCGTTGTCTGCAAAGTTGGCTTTTATTTAGCAAAGCGACCTATCATTCCCTCACTGTGACCTGTCAACCTGGCGGTTGTACAGAAGTTACTGAGCCTAGTTGGCGCCTAGCTAAATGACAAAGCAAGCTTGATGCTAATAAATGTAAGGATTAATGAACCTGACTTCTAAATTAATGCTATTTTCGTACATTACGGACAAAGCATCACTCCTGCAAAATTGTTACCAACACTACAGTCATTTCATTAGATACCATCAGCCAATTAAAATAATTCATTAAAACTTTTTATCGTGACTAACAAATACATGACTAAAATCTTTTGACCAATGTAATGAATTAAGTTTTTATTAATCTTAGCTCTATGCACGTGCAAGTAAATTTTAGTCGTATTTAGTTTCATTCAGTTGAGTTTTTACACAGATAATTCATAATTGATTGTTAAATTAATCAGCACATTTAATTGTTTCTTTAGGAAAATAATATCTTTTGAGAATTTACACGACACACTCATATAGAAGTAGAGGTAGGTTAAAATGATTGCCACGTAGGTGGTTGGAATCAAAGAGGTAATAGGAAATAAGGCCACATTTTTAAACAAAATAAATATAGTTTCTTATTAACATGGTGAATCACGTACAGTGGCGGCAGGCGGTGTTAGGATAAAAACGATATTGAATCGGAAAAATATTATCTTCAAGATTGAACAGTACTGTACTGTTACACATATTATATGTGAAAACAATGTTAAGCAAAGTTTAAGTCATGAAACCATTTTATATGCTTTTAGCATTAAGTGCACATTTTTACACTAACTTTGTGCAATAAAGTAAAAAATAAAAAAAATAACCCAAGAATTTGCGAACGGGTGAGATTCCAACGCATTTGCTCGCAGATTACGAATCCTGTGCCTCAACTATCATGCAGTTTGCATATGAAAAAGGTCAACGATCGTATTCTTGAAAAAAAAATAGTTCTTTATTTTTCAAGGAAACGATTTCTATGCATCCATATGCATCATTGAAATACTCAAGTAATGTGCCCACAAGTAAAAACTGCCGCACGCAAGAAATCGAAATGCATAGAAATCATAATTTTATTTTCCATGAAAAAGAAAATTCAATAAAACAACAATTTTACGGATTGATTTCGCGAACGTTTATTTTTATTTTATGCCTGACGTTTCGAATGCTTTACAGCATCCTATTTCATTTAAAGAAAATTCAATTGGTGAACTTTTTCGAAAACTAAAAGAATTGAGCCCATGGTGATGATCTCTTACATAAAACATTGAGAAATTTTGTAATACGACTCTTATCACTATTTTGACTTTACATTAGAAGTAATTATTTTAATAAATAGCTGATAATGTTGGTAAGTCCAAATAATCCTAAGCTGAATTGATCGCAATAGGAAAATATTGTAATGAACTTGATAAAACACCTATAATAGGTTTACTGTTCTAATTCGCCTATCAATATTGATTATTTAAAATATGTTTCAATAAAATTAAATGATAGTAAAAACCCATTAAAAAGGCATCATTGAATAAATATTAGTATACACGCGTAGACTATATTATTATTTACAAGTTTTCCGCGGCTGCAGGTTGAACACTTCTGTCTCTAATAGTCAAAGCTACCAGAGCCTCGATTTTCACGTCAAACAAACTTCTTCAGTGTGGTAATTCGATTACGAGTTAGACCTTTTTAACGTAAAATACAAGTAACAATATGTTCATATGTAAAAAAACTGCTGCACCCAAGAAATCGAAAACCATAGAAATCTGATAATGCTAATACTGTGTCCTGTATTCTTCAAAAACTAAAATTCGATTTTTCGAGCTTTTTTCGAATGCAAACTGCACGACAGTTGGCACTTTAATAAAATTAAAGGATTTCAAATATTATTAAAGCTGACGTACCTAATAATGTGAAACGGTGTGCTTTGAGGTCGGTTTCCAATATTAGAATAGTTTAGTATCGAGGATACCTTATTCATGAGTTTCTATGTCCTAGCTTGTCGAACTATTCGTATAGGACAATGAAAGTTCGAGGCAATACCTAGATTTGTAACGACCATAATCTCGGTAGTGATAATTTGGTACGCTTCCAATACTTGGGATAAGTTATTGATGGCAACATTGCTCCGCACACTACGAGAATTATCGATTGTAACACCACTTGACAATAAAACCTCTACTCAAGCTAATAGATATCAGCTATGACATGGCGTGTTCTTGATATTATCTAAATGACACAAGTGCTTACAATAAAATTTAAATAAATCGTATTCCGTTATTAATCCGAATTGATGGTACGTAAAATAGTTACATATAATAAGCTGGATTTAGGAAGAAAGTTATGGTAACATAAGGATTTTGTAGTGCCTAGAAAAATTAAATTGGGTTTTGGTTGCTAAGGAAAAGAAATCTTAGGCAAATCACGGAAACTATAGCAACAATGGGGTATCAAAAGTAGACGAAATTATATAAACACTTGAAATAAGTCTAAAGTCTAAGAAAATGTTGTGTAGGTGGGAGTTATGACCAACTAACCGGTAGAAGAGACTTGCAAAATAAGCACCGCCCCTGTGTCTGCCACTCGAAGTTCCAAAACCACATGGTTGATGTTGGGAGGCAGCGTCAGTGAACCCGAAGATTGCACCACAACCGTACCTTCTGACAGCGTGGCTTTGAATGATGATGACAATGCTGGTGTAAAAGAAAATAATAAGAAATACATCCGACGTAAAGAGCTTTAAGAAACAAAAATAATATAACAAAAGTAGTGGTACCCGTCAGGAAAATAAACGATACATAATTTGCAAATTTGAAAACAATGAAAAGTTTCAAAAATTTTTAATCCAAAGTTATTAATGCGACGGTAAAACATATTTTACCTCCAACAATACTAATATCATTTCCATCGTATCCAATAACTTTGATCACTTCATGGTGAACAGCACTGTCTTGAATAATTCCATCATATAGAACTTTATCAAAAGACACAGACGAATCCTGGCCATCTGAAAACAATCAAAATTATAAGTACACGAATAAGATCGCCACAAAAAACTTAAATCTACTTAATTGCTAAGCCTAACGAGAACGAAAACCACAAAGAGACGTCAGCACAATAAAAACAAAAATTCTAAATTGATTAACCATATCGCGGGAAGACGTATCAAAAGCGACGATATCAGGTTTGATTAGATATAAGTATATACACAATAATAGGAAATTCAACGTAATATAATTACATATGTAAAATATTACTTACCGTCTGTCAGTGAGATCACTACTGTGGCTCGAGCGTCTTCACTGCCAGGTCTTTGAGCTAGGATGACGAAGATGAGCTTCTGATTGTTCGCAATAACAGGCGGCGGGATTGGAGAAGACAGTACCAAATTGACGGTATTGCCCGAGTTGGTCACAGTGAACCATTGCGATTGGTCTGCAAAAAGCACACGCGTGAAACAAATAACCATATATTTCTCCACCACCAGGTATTTTTTTATGAGTGATCAAAATTATCAGTCACTTAGTTACCTCCTTCGAGAGCGAACACGACGTCTGACCCGAAGCCCTCGGCCAAAGTGATCGGCGTGCTGAGTGAGAGGCCGTCGTTCGCCGTGTACCCGCCGACATAGTAGGTCGCGTCGAAGACGAGGGCGGGCACAACCGGCGTCGGCTCGTCCTCCACGACGACATGGAGCACTAAGGTGGCATACGCTGGCGCGGCTTGTGGAGCGGACGCTTGCATCTCCAGTACGATTAGGCGATTTGTGGGTATGGACGCTGCCGGAATGGGCGCTTGCAACGAGACGAGCACGTTGGTCCCTTGCGACGTCACTCCGAAGAAGTCGGACAGTTCTAAAATGGCAAAGACATTTATCAGTCGGTGGGTGAATTAGGCCGCTGGTACTGTTCTGAGAATAAAAGTAAACGACACATACCTCCATGTAGAGAGAAAGAAACTCCTGCCGTAGAACCTTGGCTCAGAACTATGGGAATCGTGGTGACGATGTTGTTTTCGATGGAACCGGTGTAACTTAGTCGATCAAAGCCAAGAACTTCTTCGATATCAGATTCTGAAACATACAGTCAGTGATGGAATCACTTTGGCAAGTAACCAAAACACAAACAGATAAATAAAAAGATAATTTCTCACCGTCTGTCAGTGAGATCACTACTGTGGCTCGAGCGTCTTCACTGCCAGGTCTTTGAGCTAGGATGACGAAGATGAGCTTCTGATTGTTCGCAATAACAGGCGGCGGGATTGGAGAAGACAGTACCAAATTGACGGTATTGCCCGAGTTGGTCACAGTGAACCATTGCGATTGGTCTGCAAAAAGTACACTCGTGAAACAAATAACCATATAATTCTCCACCACCAGGTATTTTTTTATGAGTGATCAATATTATCAGTCACTTAGTTACCTCCTTCGAGAGCGAACACGACGTCTGACCCGAAGCCCTCGGCCAAAGTGATCGGCGTGCTGAGTGAGAGGCCGTCGTTCGCCGTGTACCTGCCGACATAGTAGGTCGCGTCGAAGACGAGGGCGGGTACAACCGGCGTTGGCTCGTCCTCCACGACGACATGGAGCACTAAGGTGGCATACGCAGGCGCGGCTTGTGGAGCGGACGCTTGCATCTCCAGTATGATTAGGCGATTTGAGGGTAGGGACGCTGGCGGAATGGGCGCTTGCAGCGCGACGAGCACGTTGGACCCTTGCGACGTCACTCCGAAGAAGTCGGACAGTTCTAAAATGGCAAAGACATTTATCAGTCGTCGGGTGAACTAAGCCGCTGGTACTGTTCTGAGAATAAAAGTAAACGACACATACCTCCATGTAGAGAGAAAGAAACTCCTGCCGTAGAACCTTGGCTCAGAACTATGGGAATCGTGGTGACGATGTTGTTTTCGATGGAACCGGTGTAACTTAGTCGATCAAAGCCAAGAACTTCTTCGATATCAGATTCTGAAACATACAGTCAGTGATGGAATCACTTTGGCAAGTAACCAAAACACAAACAGATAAATAAAAAGATAATTTCTCACCGTCTGTCAGTGAGATCACTACTGTGGCTCGAGCGTCTTCACTGCCAGGTCTTTGAGCTAGGATGACGAAGATGAGCTTCTGATTGTTCGCAATAACAGGCGGCGGGATTGGAGAAGACAGTACCAAATTGACGGTATTGCCCGAGTTGGTCACAGTGAACCATTGCGATTGGTCTGCAAAAAGCACACGCGTGAAACAAATAACCATATATTTCTCCACCACCAGGTATTTTTTTATGAGTGATCAAAATTATCAGTCACTTAGTTACCTCCTTCGAGAGCGAACACGACGTCTGACCCGAAGCCCTCGGCCAAAGTGATCGGCGTGCTGAGTGAGAGGCCGTCGTTCGCCGTGTACCCGCCGACATAGTAGATCGCGTCGAAGACGAGGGCGGGCACAACCGGCGTCGGCTCGTCCTCCACGACGACATGGAGCACTAAGGTGGCATACGCAGGCGCGGCTTGTGGAGCGGACGCTTGCATCTCCAGTACGATTAGGCGATTTGAGGGTAGGGACGCTGGCGGAATGGGCGCTTGCAGCGCGACGAGCACGTTGGACCCTTGCGACGTCACTCCGAAGAAGTCGGACAGTTCTAAAATGGCAAAGACATTTATCAGTCGGTGGGTGAACTAAGCCGCTGGTACTGTTCTGAGAATAAAAGTAAACGACACATACCTCCATGTAGAGAGAAAGAAACTCCTGCCGTAGAACCTTGGCTCAGAACTATGGGAATCGTGGTGACGATGTTGTTTTCGATGGAACCGGTGTAACTTAGTCGATCAAAGCCAAGAACTTCTTCGATATCAGATTCTGAAACATACAGTCAGTGATGGAATCACTTTGGCAAGTAACCAAAACACAAACAGATAAATAAAAAGATAATTTCTCACCGTCTGTCAGTGAGATCACTACTGTGGCTCGAGCGTCTTCACTGCCAGGTCTTTGAGCTAGGATGACGAAGATGAGCTTCTGATTGTTCGCAATAACAGGCGGCGGGATTGGAGAAGACAGTACCAAATTGACGGTATTGCCCGAGTTGGTCACAGTGAACCATTGCGATTGGTCTGCAAAAAGCACACGCGTGAAACAAATAACCACATATTTCTCCACCACCAGGTATTTTTTTATGAGTGATCAAAATTATCAGTCACTTAGTTACCTCCTTCGAGAGCGAACACGACGTCTGACCCGAAGCCCTCGGCCAAAGTGATCGGCGTGCTGAGTGAGAGGCCGTCGTTCGCCGTGTACCCGCCGACATAGTAGGTCGCGTCGAAGACGAGGGCGGGCACAACCGGCGTCGGCTCGTCCTCCACGACGACATGGAGCACTAAGGTGGCATACGCTGGCGCGGCTTGTGGAGCGGACGCTTGCATCTCCAGTACGATTAGGCGATTTGAGGGTATGGACGCTGTCGGAATGGGCGCTTGCAACGCGACGAGCACGTTGGACCCTTGCGACGTCACTCCGAAGAAGTCGGACAGTTCTAAAATGGCAAAGACATTTATCAGTCGGTGGGTGAACTAAGCCGCTGGTACTGTTCTGAGAATAAAAGTAAACGACACATACCTCCATGTAGAGAGAAAGAAACTCCTGCCGTAGAACCTTGGCTCAGAACTATGGGAATCGTGGTGACGATGTTGTTTTCGATGGAACCGGTGTAACTTAGTCGATCAAAGCCAAGAACTTCTTCGATATCAGATTCTGAAACATACAGTCAGTGATGGAATCACTTTGGCAAGTAACCAAAACACAAACAGATAAATAAAAAGATAATTTCTCACCGTCTGTCAGTGAGATCACTACTGTGGCTCGAGCGTCTTCACTGCCAGGTCTTTGAGCTAGGATGACGAAGATGAGCTTCTGATTGTTCGCAATAACAGGCGGCGGGATTGGAGAAGACAGTACCAAATTGACGGTATTGCCCGAGTTGGTCACAGTGAACCATTGCGATTGGTCTGCAAAAAGCACACGCGTGAAACAAATAACCATATATTTCTCCACCACCAGGTATTTTTTTATGAGTGATCAAAATTATCAGTCACTTAGTTACCTCCTTCGAGAGCGAACACGACGTCTGACCCGAAGCCCTCGGCCAAAGTGATCGGCGTGCTGAGTGAGAGGCCGTCGTTCGCCGTGTACCCGCCGACATAGTAGGTCGCGTCGAAGACGAGGGCGGGCACAACCGGCGTCGGCTCGTCCTCCACGACGACATGGAGCACTAAGGTGGCATACGCTGGCGCGGCTTGTGGAGCGGACGCTTGCATCTCCAGTACGATTAGGCGATTTGAGGGTATGGACGCTGTCGGAATGGGCGCTTGCAACGCGACGAGCACGTTGGACCCTTGCGACGTCACTCCGAAGAAGTCGGACAGTTCTAAAATGGCAAAGACATTTATCAGTCGGTGGGTGAACTAAGCCGCTGGTACTGTTCTGAGAATAAAAGTAAACGACACATACCTCCATGTAGAGAGAAAGAAACTCCTGCCGTAGAACCTTGGCTCAGAACTATGGGAATCGTGGTGACGATGTTGTTTTCGATGGAACCGGTGTAACTTAGTCGATCAAAGCCAAGAACTTCTTCGATATCAGATTCTGAAACATACAGTCAGTGATGGAATCACTTTGGCAAGTAACCAAAACACAAACAGATAAATAAAAAGATAATTTCTCACCGTCTGTCAGTGAGATCACTACTGTGGCTCGAGCGTCTTCACTGCCAGGTCTTTGAGCTAGGATGACGAAGATGAGCTTCTGATTGTTCGCAATAACAGGCGGCGGGATTGGAGAAGACAGTACCAAATTGACGGTATTGCCCGAGTTGGTCACAGTGAACCATTGCGATTGGTCTGCAAAAAGCACACGCGTGAAACAAATAACCATATATTTCTCCACCACCAGGTATTTTTTTATGAGTGATCAAAATTATCAGTCACTTAGTTACCTCCTTCGAGAGCGAACACGACGTCTGACCCGAAGCCCTCGGCCAAAGTGATCGGCGTGCTGAGTGAGAGGCCGTCGTTCGCCGTGTACCCGCCGACATAGTAGGTCGCGTCGAAGACGAGGGCGGGCACAACCGGCGTCGGCTCGTCCTCCACGACGACATGGAGCACTAAGGTGGCATACGCTGGCGCGGCTTGTGGAGCGGACGCTTGCATCTCCAGTACGATTAGGCGATTTGAGGGTATGGACGCTGTCGGAATGGGCGCTTGCAACGCGACGAGCACGTTGGACCCTTGCGACGTCACTCCGAAGAAGTCGGACAGTTCTAAAATGGCAAAGACATTTATCAGTCGGTGGGTGAACTAAGCCGCTGGTACTGTTCTGAGAATAAAAGTAAACGACACATACCTCCATGTAGAGAGAAAGAAACTCCTGCCGTAGAACCTTGGCTCAGAACTATGGGAATCGTGGTGACGATGTTGTTTTCGATGGAACCGGTGTAACTTAGTCGATCAAAGCCAAGAACTTCTTCGATATCAGATTCTGAAACATACATTCAGTGATGGAATCACTTTGGCAAGTAACCAAAACACAAACAGATAAATAAAAAGATAATTTCTCACCGTCTGTCAGTGAGATCACTACTGTGGCTCGAGCGTCTTCACTGCCAGGTCTTTGAGCTAGGATGACGAAGATGAGCTTCTGATTGTTCGCAATAACAGGCGGCGGGATTGGAGAAGACAGTACCAAATTGACGGTATTGCCCGAGTTGGTCACAGTGAACCATTGCGATTGGTCTGCAAAAAGTACACGCGTGAAACAAATAACCATATATTTCTCCACTACCAGGTATTTTTTTATGAGTGATCAATATTATCAGTCACTTAGTTACCTCCTTCGAGAGCGAACACGACGTCTGACCCGAAGCCCTCGGCCAAAGTGATCGGCGTGCTGAGTGAGAGGCCGTCGTTCGCCGTGTACCCGCCGACATAGTAGATCGCGTCGAAGACGAGGGCGGGCACAACCGGCGTCGGCTCGTCCTCCACGACGACATGGAGCACTAAGGTGGCATACGCAGGCGCGGCTTGTGGAGCGGACGCTTGCATCTCCAGTACGATTAGGCGATTTGAGGGTAGGGACGCTGGCGGAATGGGCGCTTGCAGCGCGACGAGCACGTTGGACCCTTGCGACGTCACTCCGAAGAAGTCGGACAGATCTAAAATGGCAAAGACATTTATCAGTCGGTGGGTGAACTAGGCCGCTGGTACTATTCTAAGAATAAAAGTAAACGACACATACCTCCATGTAGAGAGAAAGAAACTCCTGCCGTAGAACCTTGGCTCAAAACTATGGGAATCGTGGTGACGATGTTGTTTTCGATGGAACCGGTGTAACTTAGTCGATAAAAGCCAAGAACTTCTTCGATATCAGATTCTGAAACATACATTCAGTGATGGAATCACTTTGGCAAGTAACCAAAACACAAACAGATAAATAAAAAGATAATTTCTTACCGTCTGTCAGTGAGATCACTACTGTGGCTCGAGCGTCTTCACTGCCAGGTCTTTGAGCTAGGATGACGAAGATGAGCTTCTGATTGTTCGCAATAACAGGCGGCGGGATTGGAGAAGACAGTTCCAAATTGACGGTATTGCCCGAGTTGGTCACAGTGAACCATTGCGATTGGTCTGCAAAAAGTACACGCGTGAAACAAATAACCATACATTTCTCCACCACCAGGTATTTTTTTATGAGTGATCAAAATTATCAGTCACTTAGTTACCTCCTTCGAGAGCGAACACGACGTCTGACCCGAAGCCCTCGGCCAAAGTGATCGGCGTGCTGAGTGAGAGGCCGTCGTTCGCCGTGTACCTGCCGACATAGTAGGTCGCGTCGAAGACGAGGGCGGGCACAACCGGCGTCGGCTCGTCCTCCACGACGACATGGAGCACTAAGGTGGCATACGCTGGCGCGGCTTGTGGAGCGGACGCTTGCATCTCCAGTACGATTAGGCGATTTGAGGGTAGGGACGCTGGCGGAATGGGCGCTTGCAACGCGACGAGCACGTTGGACCCTTGCGACGTCACTCCGAAGAAGTCGGACAGTTCTAAAATGGCAAAGTCATTTATCAGATGGTGCTTGATCAAAGCCACTGGTACTATTTGAAGAGTATAAAGTTAATGACACCAACCTCCATTTAGAGTGAAGGTCACTCCTGTTGAGGGTCCTGTACTCAGAAGTATGGGGCTCAGTGCGATGTTGTTGTTTTCGATAGAACCAGTGTAACTTATTTGATCAAAGCGTAGAACAACATCTGTTATATCTGCTGGATTACAGAGGCAAATTTTAGTATCTTATTTAGTTTGTTTTTCGTAAATAGTCATAATTTTTTTGGTTATGGTTTGCTTTAAGATTGTTGTAATCTTACCTTTCAGCAGGTCAATTAATATAGCTGCACGTCCATCAGTTGCATTAGGTTTTTGGGCTAGAATACTAAATAGTAAGTTATTGTTTGCTTCTAAGACCTCAGTTGGAATTTCGTTTATTTTTACTATGGATACTAAATTGTTTTCTTGTTTTACGTCAAACCACTGAGAAGAAGCTGAAAGATAAAGCGTTCTTTTATAATTGTGGTTCTGTTAAAGTTACGAACTTATTATCTTGTGGCCTGTAATGGGAGCAAAACTTGTCATCAATGATTCGACAGAGTATACGTGGTTTCCTTGACCTGGTCATAGTTCTCTAAAATGCTGTTATTCTAAGATATAGTTATCCGAAGTTATAATCCCTTATTATTGTATACTTGTCGTAGTAAATGACAATGAAGATATATGACTGGACACGTTTGTTTGCAATACATTGCTGGTTCGATTTCTTTTGTTAAGAAATAGCAATATTTTTTTTATTATTTTAATTAACTAGATCTTTTAACGATCGCTTAATTGGTTACCTAAAGGACCTATATTTTTATTCTTGCTCCTATTACACGCCACATCTTGTTTACAGATTTAGGTCAATAAGTGATGGTATTTTATTATTACCTCCATCTAAAGTAAATGTCACTGTGTTGTCAAATCCTTGAGCTAAAGAGATTTCGTCCTCAAAATGCAATTCGTTTTCTTGTGTATAAACTCCTCTGTAATAAGCCTCGGTGAAAACGGGCGGTTCAACAGTTGCCAGCTGTTCAATATCAATTATAATAGTTGTGGAAACTGAAACCGCTCTATTTCTGCTTGCTTCCACTTCCAGTGATATAAATTTACTTTTAAAAATCTCTGTTGGAAGTGCACTGGTCGAAGAAATTTTCACTATGTTGTTTGTACTTGTCAGTGTGAAATATTCGGAGAAATCTGTAAACATTATTATATTCATCTACGTGAATGATATATCAAGTTCTAGTTTATTTTAGATACATTACATGTTTTTAATCTTAAAAACTAAGTGTACATATTTACAAGGACTAAGTTCAATTTATTTTGTAACGTGATGTTAATAATGTCATGCTTTCGGTGTTCGATCGTATCTTTATGAGGGTATAGCTCTACTTGTCTGATTATACTGCGTAAAACCTTTTGTAAAACACGCAAAGTTATAAAAAAATATGCTGAGTTTATAATCTTAATTTATTGTACCCTCCTACCGCTTACTCAACTCTTATCTACTGTAGAATATTGCAGTTAATTGGAACGTTTTTTAAAGAACTGGTTCTAAAAGCACTGCAAAGCGCCTTTTGTCTACAGATACCGAGCAAAAAATAGTTAGAAAAGAAGTGAGCATTAAATACGAGAAACGAGTGAACTAATTTGTTTCTGGCTTTTTCTGTTTGAGAAAATATGAGTCTTGCTAATCTAAAAGTTCGCATACTTATGACAAAATATTAGAGCTCCAACTCTAATATTTTGTCATAGGTATGTGAACTTTAATAATGTTAACACACTTACTTATCATCTTTACATTAATAATATTGCAACCAAATGAAATGACATCCCGTATTAAATTAATCTGACGTGCGTGTTAGGATAAAGTAGATACTGCGCATTACCTACTTACTGTTGTAATGTTACGCTACGCCCATCAGAATCAGAAAGAATATTCACGAAGTTTAGGGCAATAAATGTTTTATAAGTGCCATGTTAGACACCATTTAACCAATCAATAATTTATCTGAACAGATCCTAGTCAATAACTGATCAGAATCTGCTTAGATATTAATGAAGCAATTATTGTTCAGATGTTAATAGTAACTTGTAATGTTTGCAACTTATTGACTGTTCAGAAGTATTTGATCACCTTGTCTGGTACAATATTTCTGACGGTGACTGTACAAGGTAGGAAGTTAGAGAAAAAAAAATGTTTTACCTCCAAAAAGCTCAAAGTGAGTGCCAGTTTCGTAGCCAATTTCAAGCACGACGTCTTCTAAGCTCAGATCATTTTGCTGTAATGACCCAATGTAAATATTCCGTGCAAACCTCAAGACGGATGGCTCGGTAAGCTCTGTAACATAAACAATAATTCTTTCTCGTAACATTTTTCATTTTTATAGCCATCGGGCAATACGCATACAGCCAGGGATAATTAATTTCGGCGTTTTCCATTTGTTCCCGAGATCGACCCGGATTGGGTCACATTTTTGGGACCATAATAATAATTTGTATATAACATGATATGAGAACCGACGTAAAACCTTATTACATGGTAGGTTCTAGTGTGCAGGCATACCTACTCTGCTAAAGCCTTTTCCGATAAATAAGCTGTCCAACACAAAAAAAAATAGTAGTACCAGTAGTTCCTGAGATGAGTGCGTTCGAACTAACAAACAAAGTGTTCAGCTTTATAATATTAGTATATATAGATATAGGTAAGTACTCTATCTCAGAAGGTCTACGAAAAACGAAATCCGTCAATACGATTATCGTTTTTCGGATCCGAAACATTTTTAGTATGGAATCCTCACTACGAAATGCTTCGGATCCGCAAAATGATTATCGTTTTGACGGATTTCGTTTTTCGTAGTAGGCCATCTGAACCTTGCTACGTAAGATAATAAGGTCATGAACGCTACAAAGGTGGTCTAGCCAATAAATTCTTATAGAAATAGGTCTAGCGTTCAGACCTAAGCTTAAGTCACAGAATATATAATGAGTGCTGGTGCTCATCGTTAGTCTGTTGATCTTGTATGTAACAGACTAAAACTGGATGTGGAACTTCAAGCAACGGTTGCACCATCAATCTAGCGTTATTCAGTCTGGTCACGGACGGACTGACAGACTGATGCCAGACTGTTTTTTTTGTATTGAGTTCCGTATGTATTACCGTTGAACCCGCGGAGCTATTGGTGTACTCCGCAAGTACAGCTGGTTTGTTTGTCGTGGATGGGTATGATGGTTTGGTTCAGGGGGTTTTATTGAATTCTTTTAACTGGGAAACAATGTATTCTATTAGAGTATGGTATGTTTTAATTGTTGTGTCTTTTGTCATGATCTCGGTAATGTTAAATGGATTTATGTTGAGAGTGCTTGAGGCTATTAAATGGTCCGAGCGCTTAGCTCCAAAACGAGGACACGATTCGATTAAATGGACCCATGACTGTATGGATTGGTCGTCGCAGGGACATGTATAAATATGCGACTGTGAAAATTTTCGTTAGTTTAGACTGACGGACTTGACTGACGACAGAATGATGAGCATGTAACCTATCTTTGTTTGGATTGTCTTACTTTGGACTTTAGATATAACATATAAAAAGACGGCTGAATAGATTTTCATAAAACATGGCTGAAAACACACCTGATAAAATTATCTATGACACAAACATTTTTAAACGAAAATCGGTTCATCAGTTTGGAACAACGATACCACAAACAGATACACAGAAACAGAAACACTCATTAAACTTATAACAACCCTCTCTTTTTGCGTCGGGGGTTAAAAAAAGCATTTCTGCGATGTCAGCGATTAATTTCAATTTGAATGTGCTAGCCGGTAAAACTCACCCCGCGGGAAATGTATAGAAACCGCCGCATTAGCGCCGACCGTTAATTCTTTCTCCGCTAAAATACTGAACAATAGCACTTTCTCATTGAAAATAACGTCCTCCGGTATAGCGGTCTGTAATTCTAACGACACGGCGCCCGCTGTTGAAACACTTGTTTTGAAATACTGAGAATGCTCTGAAATTAAAAAAAGACCAGTAAGATTTAACTATATGCATTTGAAGTTTATTTTAATTTGAAATATTGGAGTCAAACTTCAACAACGAATTGAACGCATAAATAGTTAATTGGCATTTGAAAGTAGAACATTTTTATTCAAATTTATTTACCTCCGACTAGCTGAAAAGAGACCGTATTGTCAAAGCCTTGGCTCAAAGTAATAGTCGCAATGTTTAGACTGGATGGTCCCGCATAAGTGCCGTGGTAGATATTTTGGCTAAATAATGGTGTCGTTAGATCTTCTTTTACGACTTCTATAGCTATAGTGGTAGAGGCGGTTAAAGCGTTTAGCGCGGATGCAGAAAGCGATAGCAGCAGGAAATTATTTTCTTCGATAACACTGCTTGGAATCGACGACTGTAAATTCACTGATATTTCATTTTGCACGTTCGTTACGTTGAAATACGATGCATATTCTGAAAATTAAATACACAAAACATGAGAAATTAGAACGTCTTTGATCTAAACGTGAGTTAGCATTGAGTTATTCATGTAAATGCATTAATGTTCGTAAATCTGGTTTGGAATTCGGTTTGCGATATGTTATTTGTAATAGCACATTATTGTATGGATGGGAATTAAATATAGTGGGTGATTGATTGCTGTACACGTATCAATGAGCTACCAAGTGCTTATGATTTGCGAACTAAACAGATCTTAACTTTGTTATTTAAGGAATATCTTTTTATTGTAGTATAATAAAAAACACATTATACTTTTTATTTACGAAATTACATTGTTTAGTTTTCACAGCCACCACTCTAACCCTAATTAGCGTCAATAATATTTTATAACAAAATTTAATTACCTCCAGTTAGCGTAAAAACAACATCTTCATCGTAGCCCTCACTCAAAATTATGTTCTCCAACTGTAATAAGTTTTCTTGGATTGTTCCAGTGTAAGTGTCGACTTCGAATTCCAAACTTCTGGCTATAAGCAACGAAGAGAAAAAAGAAAAGATCAAAAGTAGTAAAGGAAAAAGGGCATGTAAGAAGTTTTGTTGAGCTTGTCTACGCTGAAATGATGCGCGCCTCACTACTTAATGAGTTGATTTTGATGTGTGAGTGTAAATATTAATAACGAAACTTCATCTGTGTGGGAGTGAAGAAGAGAATGCTCCGCGAATTAAGATCTGTATGCTTACGTCACAGTCGACTAGTTTAAGTGTGCTAATATGCGTTAGTGCGATATTAGTAGGGCGCGTCATTTCAGTTTAGACAAGCTTTAGTTAACTGACGATCTTCGATCTTTCATTCAAATTTAAATGACTATGAAATTAAGTAAAAGTTTATGTTCTTATTTGACCCCATTCAGATATAACTATACTTGCTTAATGAGACATATATTATACTTAATATGTACTTGTATTTAATATTATAAAATTTTATTACTTTACTTCAATTTATCATGCTATATTTATATTGTTTGTGAATACATACAATCGCATTCAGACTAGACACAAGCTAAAAAAGATTGAAAATTAAAAAGTTCTAGAAATACAAAGCGAAGCCAACTTACCGTTTAAATGTAAGACCTGAAGAGGACACAAAATAAAGTAACACATTTTATATCAATTTAGGAATAACTTCGTCACTATGTGGTTTTCGTTCTCGTTTACAAATAAAATAATAATAGAGCTAACACAAAAGAAAATATTTATAAAAAAGGTTATGAATTATGATTAAATAAAATAAATACCTTCAGGTAAAGCGATAGAAATGGCTGCGCTAGCACCAACAGTACGAGGTTTGGTGGCCTCAATAGTTAGCAGTAAGCTGGACATACTGAGTAAGTCATCAGGCAGGGTTGAATCCTCTAGCTCCAGGCTTATAACTGGACCCTCTTGGAATATGAAGAGGCTGGCATGTTCTAAAAAAATAAATTAGTTGTGCTGAAGAATAAATTTACTTAACTCGGCATTGAAGCCTTGTTATGTTATTGCACGACATGTTTAACAGGGTCCTAAAATAAAGATAAAAAGCTTTGCTAAATTGTAAAAATAATTTTGAAAAATAAGTTTACCTAGTAGAAATCTTTGGTATTTCTAAGGGTAAATTAGACAACTGTTTAAATATAATGTGTTTAGTTTAAAATCAACGTTAATCAGTCAAATGGCATAAGGGTGACATACATTCCACTTTAGGCGCTTAGCTTTAAAACAGTAGCTTAATTATTTGGTTCTGAAGTGTACGCGAAGACTACTACTATTAAAAACAGTTTACGGATTGATTTCGCGAACATTTATTTTTAATTAATGCGTTTCGAATGCTTTACAGCATCCGTGTTAACAGGCAGACTAAGAAAAGGATTAGTAGGTTGCAGTCAAGCGGGTCCTCATTAATTATTATGAAGTAAATAAATTAGTACGAGTATCATGATATTTTAAATAATATGAAAACTTTTGACTATTCCAAGTCAACGAGTTGATCTTATCAGAATAAAAATAAGTTGGTACCTATGTTTATTTTAGTCTTTAACCGTCTGAAGAATGATAAATGGATTTATTTGTTCTCAAATGTCCGAAATGTCCAATAATATAACAATATTTACTCTCTTTTTCCTTCAGAGTAAATTAAATCACTGAGTAATCTGTTATTTCTCCCAACGAATTTCGGTTTTTCGTCAACGAAAGTATTCCAGTTCTTCATAAACCATAATATATTAACATAATTGAGTTCCTTCAATAAAAAGGATGTAATTTTTCTATTTAGGTACATAAAGTGCCCACAGAAATAAACCTCGCATTATACGTTAAATATCATTTAGCAAGCTGAGATTTTCTTCAAATGATTTTAATTTCTTTTGAGGACGAGTTGGCACATTTTTCAGACGTAGTAGGGTCATAAATAAAACGTATCACGATAATAAATTCAAACGAAACGTGCACCTGATGGCGTAGCTTATACAATATCACCGTGAATGTTAGGGCGCTTATGCATCAGAGGCCTTACTTTAAAAGACGACCCCAACTTTTCCTGTTGCCGACCTTTTCACTCAGCGCCAAAATAATGCGAGTGAGAAAGACAGATAGAACCGAAAAAAATTCAGTAGTCGGTTGTAAGTTGTAAAGATCACAGGTGTGTGAAAACTGATGCCATGAATTTGTTTCGTGTTCTGGCATTTTTTGTCGTGTGCCGAGAGGCGATTTATGCCGTGAATTCTCAATACTTTTTCATGAAATACAATGGCGACCATTTAACACATCTTTCGTGTAGATTGCTGCAACGCCAGTAGCCAGGTGTTCGTCATAGTTTGTTTGAATTGAAAGTTTGTGAGTATCTATTGAGGTCAGGGGACAAGATTTACAATGGTAATTAAATTTTAACCAAATGAAGTCAGTGTCAAAAATAATAAATATAAGGGAATCTCACCTCCTCGCAAAAACAAGTTCACTGTCTCATCGTACCCTTGAACAAGAGCAATATCTTCTAATTTCAGGCCGTCCTTAGGGTCGTATGTGCCTTCGTATAAAGCACGTTCGAAAACAGGTGTCAATGTATCATTCTTTATGATCTCCAAAGTGGCAATCGTTATTGCAGAGCTTCGGTTCGTAGAAGCAATCACGTGCACGTTAATAAAAGTATTCTTTTCTATTACATTACTGTCTAAACTCGACATCGAAAGAGTAATTTTATTCCCCTCAATTTCAGCGTCGAAATATGAGGCGTAATCTGAAACGCAAGTTATGAGTCCATTTTTATGTTCTTACTTAATCAGACGATGTTTTATTCGACCGTAAGTATAGTATTAATATTAACGTACTTACCGTTATTAATGCTGATAGAAACGGGATCGTTATCATAGCCTTGACTTAATATAAGTTGAGAAAGCTGCAATTCGTTGTCTTTAATAAATCCTTTGTAATTTGGCTGTTCGAATTCAAGTTGAGTTTCTGAAAATGTATATTAACGTGAACATAAATCCCATAAATGACCCTCGGATATTGTAATATTTTTTGGAAAGAAAATACTGAGCATTAACTTTAAATTAACAAAATGACTTCACAACGTTCTAAACGTTGCGTTCAATGACTCGGCTAGATGACGTTCAGCCATTTCATTGGATGCCGGCGTTTAATTTGTCTGGCTGATTTAACCAAATGGCTGCGACATCTATACCATTACTATACTATAGATTTGCTCAACTATCGTTAGACTATTGATAGTAAACTATCGAGCAGCAACGTTAATATAAGCCCTTCAACCGCCTGGATATAGCCTTTCCTTTATTCAGCAATTCTATATCCAGGCGGTAAAAGGGTTTAAATGTTGTCGACTATCAATAATTCGGCAACGCTAGTTATAAGTCGAAAGTAATACTGTTTGTGCTCCTGAAATAAAAAAATAAAATAAATCTGCGAGTTACCTTCTGGTAGGGCAATAGAAATAGCAGTGCTGGCACCTACAGTGCGCGGTTTGCTCACTTCTATAGACAGTATAATGTTCTGCTCGGGGAATAGTTCGGACGGAAGGCTTGAAACGGTAAGATTTATAAGCGGCCCCGATCGAACTACTTGGAAGTAGCCGGAATGTTCTGAAACATTTTTATTAATGCAACAAACGTTAAAATATATCAACGCAAATGACGTTTTGTGAAAATTATAAAAAAATATATCTTTGATGTTATTAAAAAAACCACAAGCTTTTACATATTAAAAGAGTGTGCTTATTATAAAAACAGACATTACTGAAAGCGTAAGTTTTACGTTAAATTTTAAAAAAAACTCAAACCAAAATATTTTTATTTTATTTAAACTTTATTTCACTGTGAATTGTACAATTGGCGGAATGAATGCCTTATGGCATTCTTTACCAGTCAACCGCTTGGGAATGCAGAAAATTGAATCAGTGGCGGATCGTTTGTAATGACTGAGTGGGTAATACATAATAAATTATAAAATGCATTATGTCGACATAAACATTCATACTAATTTTACAAAAATAATTAATAAAATATATATATTAAATATATAAAGGCAAAATAAACATACATAAAATACACAAAAATTTACTTACAAATAACGAGATCGGAGATATTGACGACATCTACACATCTAGGTAAGAGTAGAGTAAGAGTTTGTGTATACTTTTCATGGGCTATGGTCCAGCTATGTGTTTTAGTTGTAATTTTATATAAGTTAAGCATATACCATAATACCGTTTGTATACCTAAGTAAAAAAAGAAAAAAAAAGAAAAGAAAATAATGAACAAAAACGTTAGTTCTAAAAATTACTTACCCCCTAGCAAGGAAATCTGAACTGTATCATCGTATCCCTGAGTGAGCATTATTTCTTCAAGGATCAGACCGTCAATCAGATCATAAGAGCCCTCGTAGACGGCTCGTTCGAAAACGGGTGTGAGTGTGTCGTCTTTTACGATCTCTAGCGTTACGACCGTAGACGCAGTGCTACGACTAGAGACCGCTACGATTTCTAAATTAAGAAATGAGTTATCTTCGATCGTTGCAGAATCTAGCGGTGACATTGATAGGGTTATTTTGTTGAGGTCTATATCAGCGTTGAAAAATGATGCGTAATCTGCAAAAATACGTTTTTACGTTAGTATTTGCGTAGTAATATATTTATATGTATGTACTTATAACAAGTCAATGTACCTATAATGTGTGTATTATTAAATAAGAAATTTAAGTGTGTGAACGGGTTTCTCCATCCATCCATCCATGACAATTGGTTTTCTGCCCATGACTGAAGGGGTTTCAGTTAAGGCATTAGCCCGGATAGCGAAATACGTAGAGTTCAATTATCCGCCTCGGGCAAGTTGATTTATTTAAAGCGCAATAGACTGTCATAGTAATTGCAATTATATCATATTAAAAATATATCACTTACTGCTATTGATTGTGACTGTGACGTCATCTTCTTCGTACCCTTTGCTCAGTGTTAGTTCAGACAGATGTAACACGTTGTCTTCAATGAAACCTTTGTAGTATGCCTGTTCAAATTCCAGTTGTGATTCTGTGACGAAAGAAACATTAGAGCGACGCATCAAAGAATACATAAAATACACCGTAAAATTAAGTAAGTAGTGATAATAATCACTTACCACGAAAACTTATTCGCGAACCAAAGACGACAATTCTAGCTCCATCACACTACTTACCACGACAATAACATACGTGATATTTCTTCAGAATGTTTTTGTTAAAATTAGGTTACTATGTTAAGATTATCTAGTATCTTATGTGGTTTTCGTTCTCACTGTTCTATATTGAAGATCTTACCAACACATTTTATTGACTTAAGTCGGCGTATTACCAACTGAGTCCTGACAGTGTCATCTCTATCTCACTTGCACTTACAGATATAACAGCTCGCAGCATATTCCTTTCTCTATTGACATTATAGCCTTACGAGACTCAGTTGCTAACGCGTCGACTATAGCACTAATTAACACCAACCTGTCTTATTATTACCTAAAACTAATTAATATATAAGGGCCGGTTTCTTAATCTATAGTTCACTCAACTAATTGTATAATGTCGTTACTAGCGATTGAATATTTACCACTGTGCGTGTTTTTAATCAGTCAGGTATCAAACGAATGCCGAGAGTCGCATAACAATGGAATTTTTATTGTGTCTCGTTTACACATCCTTGACGAGTTAAGAAAAAAAAATACACAATTAATGGTAATTAAAATAGCATTTCTGACATTTGATTAGAGTATTTTTTCTTCAAAACACGCACATTCGTAAATATTCAACCGCTGGTTGATTACGAAACTGAACCTAACTAATCTATAAGTCAAACCTGCGGGTAGAGCGATTGAAATGGCGGCTGTAGCTCCCACGGTCCGTGGCTTGGTGGCTCTTAGATATAAGATCAAGCTTTGTTCGTTAAACAAGTCGGTCGGAAGGCTGTCGACGTCTAGCCTTAGATTTATAGTCTGTCCAGCTTCATCCAGCTTAAAGTAGCTGACATGTTCTGAAATATGGAAAAGTAAGCTTCATAGTGAAATGTGAAATAAACGCTTAAAACAATATATGCTTAATACGTTCGTGAAATGTCAAATTTTAGTAAAGATCTTATCAGGTTTGGTCCTGTTTATAACACGTATTAACTTTACTGTATAACGAGTCCAGTTATCTTCAAATATCACAACTATTACAGCCGATCATTTTTTTTGTGACCTGTTATAATTAAAACTAGCTTTTGCCCGCGACTTCGTCCGCGTGGAATAGTGACTTCTTTCTCCCGTTTTTTACAAATTTAATACTATATCTTTGCTCCTATTGGTCGTAGCTTGATGTTATATAGCCTATAGCCTTCCTCGATAACTGGACTATCCAATACAAAAATAATTATTCAATTCGAACCAGTAGTTTCGGAGATTAGCGCGTTCAAACAAACAAACAAACAAACTATTCAGCTTTATAATATTAGTATAGATAAGATATAGCAACTGCATTAGAAAATAACCCTACGTATAATATACAGGGTGTAGATTTCAATCTGAGCAATACACACAGAGGTGGTTTTATAACTAAACTGCCCATAATCAAAAATCATTTATTTTTATTTTTATTTAGTACTAGCTGTGCCCGCGACTTCGTCCGCGTGGAATAGTGACTTTGGATAGAATTTTTAATTTATAGGCTTATGATTTTACAAATAAGATACTTAAGTATAAGTACTTATAAGTACGCAAGATATAAAGTATTTATATAGTACATTTTAGTACTCACTTATCATTAAAATTGGCCATATTACAACAATAAGAAGCAAGTAGTAGGTACATCAAAGGTGATCAATTATTATGACCATTCCGATTATTTGGACGTTCATTTTACAGATTCATTTCCACCCACATTTATTTTAAATTGTTTCGCCTCGGCCCCGTCCCGCCTTAGCCCCGGCCCCATCGAACGGGATAAAAAGTATCCTATGTCCTTCTCCTGGTACTAAGCTACCTCCCCACCGTTTCGTCCCGGTCCCGTGCTACCCCAGCCCCGGCCCCGTCTAGCGGGACAAAAAGTATCCTATATGCAGTATCTTATGTCCTTCTCCTGGGACTAAGCTACCTCCCCACCGTTTCGTCCCGGTCCCGTGCTACCCCAGCCCCGGCCCCGTCTAGCGGGACAAAAAGTATCCTATATGCTTTTCCTGATTCTAAGCTACCACCCCACCAACTTTCAGCCAAATCGGTTCAGCCGTTCTCAAGTTATAAGTGTTGTAACAAACACGACTTTCTTTTATATATATATATATTTCTGCCTACCCCCTAAGTCTATTGGCGTGATTATTTCTATCCTAGTTTACTCTCCAAGTGATGCTGAGTCAAATAAAAAAAGCCCCATCAAAATCGGTCCAGTAGATTCTGAGATTAGCCCGGACAAACAGACAGACAGACAGACAGACAGACAGACAGACAGACAGACAGACAGACAGACAGACAGACAGACAGACAAAAATTTTAAAAATTGTTGTTTTGGCTTCTATTACGGTAATTAAGACCCCCTGTAACAATTTTTCATAAAAATCTTCAATGTACAGAAATCGATCTTTTACAGTCTTATTATATGTATAATAGATAGGTTTGCTCTTGACTCCAGACCAAGCCAAGTGTGACTAAGACGGAGTCGAAGATGGAACGAGCTCGCCCAGAAGAAGCCTGACATGACTTAAAATGACTTATTTTTCTGTAAATACTGCTCAGATTGACAACTTCACCCTGTACAAATATTTAAAGGGGAAAATAAATAAGATTTTCGCACTCACCTCCTTGTAAAGTGACGGATACCGTTTCATCGTATCCTTGTACCAGTACAATAGGTTCGAGAATCAGCCCTTCTGTGGTGTTATAAAGGCCCTCGTACACCGCTCTACTAAACACAGGAGTCACCGTATCGTCTTTTATAATCTTTAGTGTTACCACCGCCATGACTGATGTTTGATTTGTCGCCGCGACCACGCGCAGGTTTAGGAAAGTGTTCTCTTCAATTATATTTGAGTCAAGTGGAGTCATTGTTAAAGTTATTATGTTGTTGTCAAGTTTCACTTGGAAAAAATCAGCATAATCTGAAAACACAATCAGCCATCTGTATCAGCCATATGTGGTAAAAGAATTGTATTCCAAATCTTTACACAAAATAAAGTCGTGTTAGTCACCACCTAACCTGAGAATGCGTAGAACCCGTTTCATGATTTTTACTTTGATGTATTTGCCACCTCGCCCCAAATAGGATAACAACGATTAAAATTACGTTACTAGGAGTTCAACTAATTAGAAATATAGTAGATATCTTAGCATCTCGAACGAGCACATTTTAAGCAGTACTATTTAGTAATTATACTTGCGGATTGTTACCTAATATTTCCACAGAGACTTCGTTTCCTTCATACCCTTGTGATAACTCCAGCTGAACGTGTTGCAAAATATTATCCACAATAGTTCCTTCATATACTGGCTGCGAAAACTTCAACTCCTCCACTGTAATGAAATGTTATTCTGATTATTACAAATTTTGTTTCGTATACAAATTCTCACATAAGAAAAATAAAATTAAAAAAACTTCTTTAAATATAAAATACGACACACTAGCCTAAAATTGCAATGGTGTTTAAGTATATATTCAATACAAATTAATATTTCAGTATCAACTTCTATAGCACGTGCACTGGCCGCTAAGAAGAGCACTTCTTGTGCAAGAAAGAAAAAAAAAGAGTAAAGAAAGTAGACGCCATTTTTTCATTTGTTTTTCCATAACGATGGCATATTTAAAAACAAGCGCTGCACAAGAGGACAAAAGGTTAGTGTTACTAGATAATATATTAAATATTTATATTTGCTATCAAAGTTTGCCTAACGGAAATGTATCCTTAACTCGATTTACTGACCTTCTGGTAGTTCTACAATGATGACAGCGTTTGCTCCACTGGTGTTTTCAAGTTCGGCAGTTATTACTAGTCGGATTTGTCGCTGAATAAAGTTATTTGACGAAAGCGGTGTCACCACTTCCAGTAAAATATTATTTCCGTTGTTTCTTATAGCAAAATTTTCAAGTGTGTCTGGAAATGAATTGCAATACATTTACATAAATGGAAGGACCTAAGGTTCAATAACACGATTCTGGTTTAGTTTATCTTTTCTGTTTTCTGTGAGTTTTTTTGAAGATGACAGAGGTAAAAAGACCCGTTATTTTGATGGTGATCATTTAAACTCCGAGGTTATATTTATACTATAGATTAAGCAAGTGGGTCTTATAATTATTATCATAAGGGTTCATTAAGAACGCATACCTTGATCTAAAGAAAATTTTACGTTATCGGTGTACCCTTGCTCAAGGGATATTTTCTCTTCCAGAATTACTGAGTGGTCCTTTGTGTACGTTGCCAAGTAATACGCTTGTGAAAATACGGGCTCATCTGGTAATTCAAATCCGCCATCTAAGCTTTTTATTCTAACAGTAGTGTTTACTGTGAGTGGTGGATCGGAGGTTCTATCTACATCCTGAAAATAAAAAAATAAAAAATAAAGGTATGGGCACACCTTGTTAATCACGGCAAATCAACCATAGATAACAATTAAAAGTAAGTCATAACACAGTGATCATGCGGTTGGAAATATCATGAAATCAAACGAGCTTAAGCTCGCCAACCGTTTTCTTTGGCATCCAATTTCCGAATAATTGAATTTAAGTTTACTTAAAATTGTTATCTTTTTCGTCTCTTGCTGGCCAAGTTTGCGCCGGGACTTTCAAACAGTTTCCTTCTAAGGCACTTTAATATTCAAAAAAATTATATTCTACATAAGCTTCTTACCGTAGCGCTTATAATGAACTCCAATGGTTCGGGCAAAGATCTAATAAACGTCGTTGTTCTCAACGTAGCTTTGAATTCTTTGGGCACTGTTGATAACGCCGCATCGTACGAGATCTCAAATAAAGAAGTATCGAAAATTTCGAAATCGATTCGCTCGGTTGTCAAATCGATATCTCTCACAGTAATTTCGTTAAAACAACCAGTAATTGAAAACCCTGGCGGCAACGGAGGGACGATGGTGAATTCTAGTTCATTATTTTCCGTTAAAAAGCGTGGAGCATTGTTGTTTGTGTCTGTTATAGAAATTATGAAAGTCTGAAACATAAAACGAATTACAAGTTTTTGACGAAACTGACATTATAAAACAGATCTTTATCTCTTCCTAGAAGCTTAAATTACATTATCGCCACTGATAACGCTTATAATGGCAGTGATTTACCATCTTTATCAATGTGTTTTTTTTCCTAATTTAGAAATAAACATATCATGTCATGAATAGATCTCAAACTTTTTAGATGTTTGCAAATGTGAAATAAAAAAAAATGCAATGGATTCAAGTTTCTCTTTGCGCTAAATAGAAGATATTAAGATATGTTAATCAAAATTAAAGTAACATTTAGACCTTTAAGTACGACACTAGTTGTAATTGTCATGTGTAGTGTTTATCAGTTTGGTTTGGTCAATCTTGGTCTAAAATGCTAACCGACGCTTTGAATTTTAGGCGATTGTCAACGATTGCAGACAAATAAAATAAAATAAAAATGTTTAAACCTACCAGAGATCTTGTAGTTCCTCCAACACAGTTGAAAAGTATATTCAAATTAGGGTTATCTATTGTTTCATGCTCTTCGTAATCTTCAAAAGCATCAGTTGTAGATAACGTGAATGTTGAACCTTGTAAAGAGCCAGCAAAATACGGCCCTCCATTTAGATTTTGATTTGGCGTAATGCTAACAATACCTACGCAAAAAAAAACTTTATTAAAAACAGAGTTATACTTTTACAAAGTTAGTAATATGGTTAATATTTTCTGCGCCTTAAAATTAATTGATAAATGTATTATTGTTGATAAACAAATTCGTTTTTCACTATTTACACAATGTCTTTTTCGTTCAAACAACCACCACGCTTCTGTACCAATATGCAACATGTGACTGAATGTATCGCTAAAAGTCTCATTCTACCTAAAAGACCGTATGTCCTGTTGTTAGCTCTTTATCACTACGAGTATTAAGCCTTAAATGGCTCTTGTAAAGCATAATATTGTTCATGTATCTATTTTTAGATAAGTTAGAGCTCTCACCTGCGATATTGATAGTTTCAGTTGTAAACATAACTCCTTTGAATATGTCTTTTATTGTGATTGATTGAGGTAGCCATAGAGTACCGGGCGGACTCATGTCACATCCTGGAATGTTAATGGAAAGTAGGAAAGTTAGCCTGTAAGCATTCCACTGCTGGGCAAAGGCTTCACCTCAAATATGAGGTAGTATGAGCCATACACCACCACGCGAGCTCAGTGCGGATTGGCGGAGGGTTGTTTGCATGGCAAGCGACCAACCTTGCTGTCAGATTTTATCAAGCCGCCCATGACTAGGCTTAACGACTAATATCAACCGATATTAGCAGGGAACTACTTAACGTGCCTTCCGAAGCACGGAGATGCTCGTGATATACGTCACTTATATGGTCGGAATGGTCACCCATCTAAACACCGACCGCGCCGTAAGTTGCTTAACTTCAGTATTACTAACTAAAGCGCTGCCACCACTGCGCTACGAGCACCTCGGAAATCCACCTTTGGGGGAATGTTAATAGCAAGTTTAAACATAGCTAGCGGGTTTCCCAATTTCACTCACGTACATGCCCCCTTTTTATCCGCTTAGGGCATTATTTCCAGGACCGAAGGTTCCTATGTCCATCTTCATAGTCCAATATTATCTCACCAAAATCTGATACCCGTTTTAACATGACAACAAATCGTGTGAAGGTCCATATTAAAGGCAGTTCCTCATTTTTAATATTAGTACGGATACAGGAATCTTGCTACTACTACCTATACAGTATGATTTTTATTCAGTCAAGTATAACGAGTCTCGATAAAACTCGTTATTTTAAGCCACGGAATATAAGCCCGGCTATTTCTTACACATACCTAGGTACTAAATTGTAATTAATAATGATAATTGATGAGTTAAGTAAACACGAATTAAATGATACTAAATTTACGTTAAAAAAGTTTTGAGTTATGAAGGGTTAAAAGTGGCACCAAGTGTTTCGTGTAATATTACACTCGGCGCTGGCTAGCCAGTTCTTTGCTTGAACTTGGCTTGACACACTACAGCGTGTCTAAATAGTATGAAAAGTTAAATACTATACTTACCATTGCTGTAAGATATCGCAAATATGCAGAAGAGAGCGATATAGGTCACCGTATGCCCCATGTTTACGTCAGATCACAGAAAGTAACTAAGTAGTTATTAAATGACATGCCTGGAATAAAAAAAACAATCTTTTATTGAGCTACAGTCAGGTCAGCTTAGACTAATGCACTTATTTGTAAAAAGCCGGTCCAGCAGCTGAATATGATCTACCCTTTGAACTATATGTAAGTCTGTAATCTCAAAAATTACTGTTTACATTTAACATAAAAGTGCTAAGTGTCAACGAAATAAGGCGTTTTTGGCCCTTGAGATTTAGAAACCCCCAGAAAGCGGGGATAAAGAAACAAAAAATATGATTTACTTCTTCATCCTCATGATTAATGGATTTTGAGGTTCCTTGCGTCCATGACAGATGGAAAAGTGAAAAAGTTGCCTTGCTTGTCTGTCCAGGAAGATACGACAGCGTGGATGTATCACGTTTGTATTCCTATGCAATCCCTGGGAGTTAAAAAAAACAATTTTCGCTATTATAAGTTGGTTCTAAGTAAATCAAAAGGTTTAAGATGCCAATTGCTGTATAGATAGGTACTTAAATCAAATAGGTGCATGTGCAAACCGCGTCGCCCAAGCACCTTTTTGATACATGCTCAGGGAAAATGTTTGATACAAGCTAATTTAGTAATAGCTAAGTAATCACACAACTTAAGGAATGGAAGAAGAGAGGTAAACCACAAAGACGGTGGGATGACAACATCAGACAAGTCGCGGAAATAACATGGGGTAGAGTGGCTATAAAAAGGCCAGAAACGACTGACAAGAGACTGGACAGAAGACTGGAGGAGGCCTTAGATTCCTGGCAAACGCACGCACAGAAATGGAACAAGAGAATATTACACGAATAACAATGAAAAAGTTGTTTATCGCTACCAACCAGTTTGTACGAAACCTCCATGCTGCTTGCGGCTTACTTGTACTTGCCAGTTTTCTTCATTCATGAAACCTAGTAGATACTTCCCTTTGTCATTCTATGAATGATTTGTTTTTCTTACTAAAGGCAAAAAGTGCCAGTAAGTGACGTATTACATATTTTCACAATGTGTTGTCTGAGTCATAATGGATGTAAGTGTGATTGACATACAATGTTATGTTTATTTTTCTTTTGTTTTATTAGTAGCGAACTTTTAATGGATATGAAATTTCCGGACAGAAAAACTACAGTTTTCCAGTCCCTGTGAAAACAGATATTTTTTGCTAAGTATGTACTTACCTAATTGAACTATAAGTAATAGTAACTGACTACATACAAAACGATAATTTAACAATGCATGGCTATATTATATTACTTTGTTTTTGAAATGGAATGTAACAAGTTACCTTTCGTATTTGAGCCTCCATTTTTAGTGAAATAACTTCAGAAGTTCAAATTGTACCGACTCACCGAATATCGTATTTTTCCCTATTATGTTGTTTGTTCGTTCCTTTGCAATAAAAATATATTATTCCACAAAACCACAGGTACACTTTTTTCAGTAAAATTTGTTTAATAATTAGTACTTGGGTCACTAATAAAGATGTGAACAATTATAATAACATGGGCAAACTGAACAATGATAATCATTGGCATTGTGCGATTACCATTATCTATTGATTCATATCTGGAAGGAAATACCTAGGCTGATAGTATTTATCGAATGCGAGAGTTGAGATAGTAATTAATTTGGTAAACATTATTTTTTCATACCCAACCCAAGACTTAGTTTTATTTTAATTTTTACTTAACTGGACACACAATATTTTCTAATTTTTAAACAATACACATTAAATAAGCTTAGATGATAGTACCTCACTTATCTATACATTACTAATCGATCGATTTTGATATCGATCCTTCAATTCAATCGGCATTCTTCTACATCATGTTTTAAGCAAGACTTTTATTTTCTTTAATTTCATTCACTAGATTCTATTTATCAATTCTCTTTCTTCTCTTTATCTTTAATCACTGGGTGATACAAATGATAAGTCTATGAGAGGAAAGAAGCAGATATATTTACTTTCAGAAGTCTATTTACTCAAATGTTATTAATAAAGTTGTAGTCGGGACTCACGTAAGAAGGGTTCTTCTATTGTAATCATATACCCCATACAAACGGGACTTAGTATTGATATATAGCCATTTGTTACTATAGAGATATTAAGATACATAATGCGTCGCGTTGTGACATAAAGATAAGCGTAGGAGCCATCAAATGTTTGGGAAACAATAAACAACAGTACAAAGCCGACCGGAACGTAAATTTCTTTGGCTCCATCTCGTCTTTTCCGAGTCATTTGTTTGAAAGGAAGATCGAAAAGCAATGTTATTCTGTTTGGAAACGTTAAAATACACACCCTATAAAAATTATATTACTTAAGGTGTTTTTATACAATATCAAACCCACCTTCATGTTTTTACTTTAGTTTGAATATTTTTCATGTTTAGTTAAAAGATTTTTATATCTTTTCACAAAACTTAAGCTATAGAAGAGCGGAATCTCCTGACACAGGACGTATACTCTTACTAGGCAGATCTTAACCACAAACATGTAATTTTGTGATAGACTGATATAAATACTTTTTGTTTTTTATTTTTTTTTACCTTTCAGGTAAATATTTCTTTTTGGTGCTTTGCATGCATATAATCTCTAGCCTTGAGATGCATACAGTTTGTAAATTTCTGAACGAGGTTAACACGTTCCGGGACACTACTCCAGACACAATAGATGTTTTATTGTTTTCACGCCTGTAGGCGGGCACTGTCCCGGAACGTGTTAAGAAGAGGACAAAATTTTGCAAAGCTCGCTGCTTGCCAGCCGCAGTCACGGGCAATCGCTAGTATTATAAAAAGAATCTGAAACTAGCTGGTCATGAAGATAGACTTACCTTGCGATGGAATAAGTTTTTTTTATGACAGATAAAGTGTCGCACCATGTCAGGGGATTCCCCTTTTTACATAACAAAAAATTGAGGGTTTACCTAAGACCCAAAACCTAAATTCAAGAAATCTACTCATGAAAATATTTTTTCGTCAGAACTATCGCTATTCTATAAATTTCATTTGTAAAAAGCAACCGTGACTCTGTGACAGACGAGGAATTGAACCCCGTGTCTTACGCAATCCGGGCGTATGCCTATACCACTCGGCCACCGTCACATCAACAAGCCTGTTGAATTTTGCAAGTGCTCATAGCTGGGCATTAACTCGTTAATCCGTTAATCGTTAATTAACGAAGTTAACATTTTGATTAACGGATTAACTTTTAAGTTAACTTTCAAAAATGTTAACGGACACGTTAACTTCCGTTAATATGCAGCTAAGTCCGTTAATCGTTAATCCAATGCCTACTGTTTACCGCACGGCACCGCGGCGCGGCGCAAAAAACAGGTGCAGACAAGTAAGTTTTTTGATAATTCTGTCACACAGTCTATTGAAAAACCAAAAAGCTCCAACTCTCTAACGAGTAAAGCGCAAAGTCTCGTTCAAATGTGGCTGGACATGAAATCAAAAGACTCGTTCAACGATACTGCATTTCTCGCGGAACAGATATTCATAAATGTATTCATTAAATACAATACCGCTATACCCTCAAGTACTGCAATTGAACGGCTGTTTTCCACGGGTGAAAACATTTTAACATTAAAACGAGGATCGCTTTTAGTTTGTAATTTATATAAATTTTGATACAGTATTTTGAAATTATAAAAAATAATTATTAAATGGGTATTTGTCACCGGTACTCAAAGACCTTCAGAAGCTGTTTAATTCCGTGCTGCTAGAGGGCATCACACCTGAGGCATGGAACAGGAGTGTGGTGGTGTTGTTCTTCAAAAAAGGAGACAAAACCTTATTGAAGAACTTTAGACCCATCTTACTCCTGAGCCATGTCTACAAGCTGCTCTCAAGGGTCATCACGAATCGTCTCGCACGTAGGTTTGATGACTTCCAGCCTCCCGAACAAGCCGGATTCCGAAAAGGGTATAGTACCATAGACCACATCCATACGCTTATGCAAATTATACAGAAGTCAGAGGAGTATAATATGCCTCTATGCTTAGCGTTCGTGGACTGTGAGAAGGCCTTTGATTCGATCGAAACTTGGGCAGTGCTTCTGTCTCTTCAGCGGTGCCACATAGACTATAGGTATATAGAGGTGTTAAAGTGTCTGTTATGACAACGCCACCATGTCGGTCCGAGTACAGGAACAGAATACGAGGGTGATTCCACTGCGAAGAGGTGTAAGACAGGGAGACGTTATATCTCCGAAACTATTTACAGCGGCACTGGAAGACGCCTTCAAGCTCCTGGAATGGGAAGGATTCGGCATCAATGTCAATGGCGAATACACCACACACCTCCGGTTTGCCGATGAGAACATATTTTAGTCACTATATTATAGTCGCTGTGGCATAGATGATCTGGGCACTATGCTCGAAGACCTTGATTGAGTATCCCAACAAGTGGGTCTTAAAATGAATATGGAAAAGAAGAAAATTATGTCGAACTCCCGTGTTGTGCCCACTCCGGTATCTGTTGGGAACTCAATTCTCAAAGTTGTTGACGAGTACGTCTACCTGGGACAAGTAATCCAATTAGGTAGGTAACTTTGAGAAAGAGGTCAATCGAAGAATCCAACTCGGCTGGGCAGCGTTCGGGAAACTGCGCAAGAGCGTCTTCTCGTCTCAATTACCTCAGTGTCTGAAGACAAAAGTCTTCAACCAGCCTCTAACTATGGGCCTCATAAAGAAGCTCAAAATCACACAACGAGCGATGAAGAGCGTTATGCTCCGTGTTTCTCTACGAGATCGAATCAGAAACGAGGATATACGTAGAAGAATAACTAAGGTAACGGACATAGCCCTGCGAACTGCGAATCAGTAAGCTCAAGTGGCAGTGGGCAGGGCACATAGCGCGTAGAACTGATGGCCGTTGGGGCAGAAAAGTCTTAGATTGGAGACCCTTCGACCAAAGGCGCAGCGTAGGACGTCCACCGACAAGATGGACAGACGACCTTGTAAAGATCGCAGGATCGCATTGGATGCAGACCGCTCACAACCGGTCGTTGTGGAAAGCCATGGGGGAGACCTATGTTCAGCAGTGGACGTCCTTCGGCTGATGATGAAGAATTATCAATCAATGTCAAAAAGCTGTCAAATTACTTAGCAGAAAATCACTCACTACTGTAGCACGATAGAGTCACTACAGCAGCCGCTGTCAGAATAGCGAGGTGTATCAAAGCACTATCGTTGTACAAGTTATTAGCAATTAGCGGAATTGGCACCCAAATGTGAACTTCAACATGTCAATTGCATGAAGGAAAATATGCACGAAATGCCCGACGATTAAATTTCACAAGTATTTCGTTTTGTCCCTATCCTGTTTACTCCCAGAACCTTTTTTTTTTCGTCAAGAAATGCAGT
Organism: Pyrausta aurata; assembly: GCA_963584085.1. Taxonomy (NCBI): domain Eukaryota; kingdom Metazoa; phylum Arthropoda; class Insecta; order Lepidoptera; family Crambidae; genus Pyrausta; species Pyrausta aurata. Next base: position 10,382,830 of record OY757256.1, on the reverse strand, counting down.
TTTGCATACCGCGGGGGCAGTTGGGGGTTATGTGGGACTCCAGACTTCAGAGCCTGCCTACCCACTAAAACCTGACGGCGTTCTCCCGTGCCATTAAGTGAGGCAAGAACTGACTGGTTACGCCCTAGGCATGAGCCCTGAGCTTACTCCCAGAACCTTAACCAACAGGTTTTATAAGTTCACTAACGCAACGATAAAAAAATGAATTTTTACACATATTAACGGATTAACGATTAACGTTAACTTGCGTTAATTCTTCCGAAATGTAACGCTTTAACGTTTAACGAAGCTAACTTTTTTTGTAACGGATTAACGATTAACGAAGTTAACTTTTTGATTAACGGTGCCCAGCTATGCAAGTGCTTTTTAACGCGTAGGCTGCGTGCCCTCATCACTGTTGCGAGATTGCTCCACAATATCCGAAGGAAAATATTTTTACAAATATTTTAACAATCGATTAAGATGAAGAGTGCCAATTTATAGTTGTTTTTTTTTATAGTGTTCTGTCACTATAAAAACAAAAATCAACTATCGCTATTCTATTAAGGGTATTGGGACGTTTCGCACCACGAGGTTTTTAGACCGCGCAGGTAGAATTCCCCAAGTGCTGTTACAGAATGGGGTTATTCACTCTATGAAATGGGTCGATGTGAAATCTTTTGAATCTACATTGGGCGATTTGCACCGCTAAACCACTGGCGGTACGTAACACCCCATTCTGAAACAGCACTTGGCGATTCGCACTGCGTTCGGAAAACTTTGCGATTCGAAAGCCAATACCCTTATTGCTCAGTAGTTTTAACGTTGTTTAGTTATTGATTTATTGTTTATGATTTTTTTTAGTGTGACTAAGTGAAATGATTTAATTATTGCATTTGATTAAACTTTTCTTATCAACGATAACGGTGTAATTGCTTTTTGAATAAATACCGCGCGCGATAAAAATATGATAAGTCCTTTTAAGTAGTCACATTAATAATGACGTATTTCGTTTCGCTATCAGATAATTATTTTTTTTTTGGTAAAGCCATATCCAATTTCTTTCTTCTTCGTATTTTTATTCGACTTCGTATTTTTATTTTTCTTAGGAGAAATATACTTGGGTAAATAATATTTGGGTCCAACAAATCTAATTAAATGTTGAATGTTTCTTTGCTGGCTGGTAATCATCACACAAAATATTTCTTTCTATCATCAATTTATTTCTTGACACGTAATAATTATTTTTTTAACGAGCTGCAATATTTGATTCCAATATCGAAAAGATTATGTTTGATCCAAAAATTGTGAAGTTATTTTTAGGATTGGCTGTTTGAGGCACACCTCACTAGAACTTTTAAATATGTATAAATATTTTTAAAAAGATCTTGGATACCCACACACTTACTGATATGTCCAACCAAAAAGTCATTTCAAGCAAAAGTGTCTATTAAAAATAAAATATTTGTTATAAATCAATTTAACCATTTTTATTTCCATCACACAATTGGGTAGTTTCCAACAAACAATCACCAAAGATTTCCCGACCCCAATATCTAAAGAAAATACAATATTTAAAACCAAGTTCAGTGAATTGATTGAATTAGATTTTAAATAGATTTGGTAACAGTAAACAGTCAGTTAAACACGGAACACTAGACGTCCTACTAAAATCACCATTGAAATCTTTGGAGAAATAGCATTTTTACAGACATTTAAAATTACTTGAATTAGGAGCAAAAGTTTTAATCAATGATTCTACAGAGTATACGTTGTTACCCTGACCTGTTCGTATTGCTCTAAAATGCTTTAACTCCGAGATAAAGTAATCAAAATGTATTTATAATTCCTAATCAATCTACACTTCTACACTAATATTATAAAGAGGAAAACTTTGTTTGTTTGTTTGTTTGTTTGTTTGATTGTAATGAATAGGCTCATAAACTACTGGACCGATTTTGAAAATTCTTTCACCATTCGAAAGCTACATTATCCACGAGTAATATAGGATATATTTAATTTTGAACAAAAATAGGGTTCCGTAAGATATTAGGGTTTTTCGGACACAAGGTGTAAAAAATCAACCAAAACAGTTACTTATTTTGCGTACCCTGCCTAAACTATTAAAGATAGAACCATAAAATGTTCTAAGTAATTGTAGATCTTATAAATATCTACAAAAAAGTCCGCGACATACTATACCTATCTATGTCGGGTGAGGCACAATAACCACACATTTTTTTTACAATAACTACACATTTTTTTTATTGAAAAATCTTGATTATTTTTTGGACTACATTTAAACGCGTTTATTTTACTCATGCTATTAATCCTTATCAAAATAAATTATTTCATCACTAAGTATGTAATGTAAATAATATTTGGTCTTTAAATGATTAAAATTGGACGTTTGGTTCTGAAGTTATAGCGATATTAAATTGGACGTTTGGTTCTGAAGTTATAGCGAAATTAAAATACATATTACGATTTCTGCTGCACGGCCGGCCCGTTGCGAAGTAGGCTTTACCAAGGCCCGGTGAGCGTGTGGGAGGGGGAGTTTAGATCTATGAGTAAGGTACCCGCGCGGCGCGATTTTCAGTAAAAATTTCTTTCGCACTCACGATAAACAAATCCCTGGGCCAAACATTCAAATTAGTAGGAATTGATTTACGAAAAGAATGTTTTACGCATGGGGTCGGGGCTCCCGAGCATCAGTATATTTTGTTACCAGAAAATAATGTAACGTCAAATGTTGTGTATAGAGAAGCTCTACAATAATAGCTTAAGTTTTCTATCCTAAAACAACGGGTTGCACTCCGGGACTGGACGGGAAAGAAAATCTGTTCAGCCTGCGGATAGTGACTGGTTCGTCGAAGTTAGTGTCGGTGTCTGTGAATTGACATGGGAATCATTTGTTTGCTGACCGTGTCTTTCCTGGGTAGGCTTTTTGCAGCGGTAACCGACATCCACGCGGGCGGAGCCGCGGGCGACCGCTAGTGTATAATAAAAACGCTAACTCGTAGTAGAACATTGTCAATGTCAAGTTCTATGACTACTGGACACATTTTGTATGCAACACATTGTTTGTTCAATTTATTTTGTTAGAAAATAACTTTTTTTCTCTCATTTTAATAAATTAATACCATTTAGACTTGATTCCTGGTTACTCAAAGGGTCTTTATTTAAATTTCTTGCTCCTATTACGACCACACCCGGCTGTATAAAGATAGGTGTTAAAATACTTAAGTAAAACTTCCGGCGAGTAAATATTAGCGCTATTCTTGGTATTTGTTTATTATTTTCAACACGCAATATAACCATTAGAACATTAATTCATAACAACATTCATTTGTTTTATATCTTAGAAGTCTAATTGCTGTACGAAAGCGAATCTTAAGTTAGAAGAGAGTTTTTCAAGTTTCAGCATTTTCTTTCCTCTTCCTCATTCACGCCTTTCATGCAGTGTGTTTCTTGGAAGTGGTTAAATTGAATTCTGCAATGGAAGCGAGTTTTATGACAAACAAAAGTTTCTCTTAGCAATTTAGCGTTTGATACAAGAGGATATTTGCACCATTGAGAGGCTCATTAAAAATTACCCAACTTTTGTGAGAGCACTTCTTGGATATTCACACAGAGTTATTATGACTATTATTTAGCCGCTGTGAGAATTCAACTTTGATCTTTTCAACTCTAACAGAAAATGCATAAGAAAATTGATTAAGTTAGGATTTTTTTTTTCATACAAATTGTGTCAATATTGACAACGTCAAAAGAGCATTCTCAGAGCGGCTAAATTATAGTATTCTGTACTTCTCCCATTAAAATAAAGCATTCCTTATTTGAAATCTAATATGCACACATTTTACTTTTTGTTAGACAAGTAGTTATAATTAAAGTTACCACTATTAAATTGCTTTTACTTCTAAGACCCTTAACACACTGTGACTTTTAGCAGCGATGCAGTTGCGATGCAGTCGCGATGCAACATCGATGCATTCGCAAAATGTTAACCTTTACACACTGCGCTACTTTTAGCATCGATGCAGACGCGACCCTAACGCACGTTAGTATCGATGCAGTCGCGATGCAGAAGCTGAAAATTGTCAAATTATGTACTGAATTTTGGCAACTGCATCGATACTAACGCGCGAGCATCGATGCCAAATTAAATCCGTTCATTACGTGAGTCGTGATGCTGTCGCGCGTTTTCAAAACGCGTGTTAGTATCGATGCTAAAAGTCGCAGTGTGTAAGGGGTCTAACTAGTACGATATTAATGCCACGTATCAATAGTAGTGATGTCATGATTCTGTTCCATGCTGTTTTGTGGCTTCCTGTTTACTGACACGTTGAGAGCCAGTAGCTGTTGTATAGGAAGTCGAGGAGACAGGTTCACCATGCTAGCCCATTGTCCAGTGCACAGTTCTGGAAACTTGAGCTTCTTCAAAAAATGCCCTTCGAGGAACCATGGCGAGATACACGTCGGGGAGTAGTCCCATATCTTCATTTCGTTAAGACGGACCCATCTGAAATAGAACTGTTCATTATGACAGTTTTTGTAAAGTCGAAAATTCGAGTAGGTAACAATATTGACGCGAGGAAAACCGCGGGGAGCTGCTAATGTACCAACAAGACAGTTTTTCATCAATCTTAAGACGTAACTTCAAGGCAACTGACAAAGAATTCCGTAGATATTACATCCTATTTATCCACCTCAGTTTCATTTGTAATCTGGCACAAAATCAATACATTCTCGATTGTATGCAGTGAATCCCGAAATAATTCACAACGTAAAATTAAAGGCAAAATGATGTAAGGAACGTCGATTTTCCTGTCAGCATAAATCAGTAGATAGACTAAACCAACGGCACGTTAAAACACATTAGGGACCGATACATTGTGTAGAGCTCAGGAAGATAAAAGTTTGTTCAGAGGCCTCTTAACTATGAACAGTGCGAGGGCGGTTTGCTCTCGAATCGAATTCCACAAAATAAGCTTTAAAAATTTAGCCAAGAATGACGAATTGACGACCTCCGTGGTGTAGTGGCTCAGCACGCTGGGTTTCAAGGCGTCGTCGCTCCGAGGTCCCGGGTTCGATTCCCGGTCGGGTCAATGTAGAAATCATAATTTTCTATATTTTCCTGGGTCTGGGTGTTGTAGTACCACCGTTGTGTCTGATTTCCATAACACAAGTGCATTAGCTACATACTTTGGGATCAGAGCAATGTATGTGATTGGTGTCCAATATTTATTTATTTAATATTTATTTATAATGTCATTGTTATTAATTTGCGTTATGTTTTGCAATGGTTTGTGTGTGTGTGTAAATTTGATCTGAACATATTAATAATAAGGTCATTTTAGGTAGGTTACTCATAGCTAGTAGTGTAGTTCTTTGCTGCTTACGATTACTTAGTTGAGTAGGAAGTACTAAATTGATTATATACCAAATGTATGATAATATTAAATGTAGCAAAATATTGCAAATTAAATCTATGAACAGTGCTATTGTGACACATCGTGTGCTTAAATTCAGCAGCATAAAAAGGTGACACGCCGCTGTCAGAATAGCGAGGTAAATCAAATGTTCATTCGTAGTACAACTCATGCACAATTCAGCGACGACTCAATTAGCGGAATTGAGGCCCTGAATTTTACTGTAAAAACGTATGTCTACGGTTTTTGCGAGCTTTCGTTTAATTAATGTATTTATAAAAAATTTGGGGAGTTTGCATTTTAGTTAATAATTATAAGATTGTTATGTACATACACATTTATACCGCCTAAGAAAATTTATCTATACTTTTGATAACCTCCTTTTTTAAGTCGGTAAAAATAGGTTCTGATAATAGTGACCGAGTTTCTTTGCGTTGCTTCTTCTCAGCACTAGCCTACTACAATTCTCCTGAAGTTGGTTGTGATGTGTATGTGGGACCTGTTTAATTAAGTGCTACTAGCCTTTATGCCGAAATAAATAGAATTTCAATTCTATATCCTTTTAACAATAAAATGAAAATAATTTATTTTAAGAAACTAATATAAAGTCATTGTCTGTTATGCTCTTGATCAGATTAATAAAATCAAGATAGCATTGCTTATCATTTAATCAGTTTTCCGATATGGATATTTTGTTCATTATATGCTGTAATGACGATGTACATATTCACCAAAATACCACTTTTGGAGTAATTATTACTTAAAAAACCATTGTTTTCATTTATTACTAGCGATTCCCTGCGGTTTTACCCGCGTTAATATCGAATTCCAATCAAATACCGTTATGAATAATAGTATACGTGCTATCCTTATGTATGAGCTTTATTATTATAAAGTTTCATAAAAATCCATTGTGTACTTTTTGCGTGAAGGAGTTTCAAAACATAAATCCATACATCTATCCTTACAAATATTCGCATTTAAAATAGGTAATTATAATCGGTTAAGTAGGACATAGAAGGAATCATGGTATATTTATCTTGTATGTTTTTCTTTTTCAAATACACGCTCAAAACTTCGCCTATCAGATTGACATGTTGAAATAGGAATAACGCTTTATACTTTCAAAATGTAAAAACATTAATCATACAGCTATAAATCTGTCGTGATCTACAAAATACTACAATATGCTGAGAGAGTCCTCAACACATCTGACTGGATGCAAAAATACATAGAAATACAATTCAACTAATACCCTTAAACCTGGTAAAGAAATACTGTATTAAAACAGGTCTTTCAAAACGCCCAAAACATTTTTTGTCATTTAAATTTGCTACACAAAATATATTTTTTATCGCTACTACTGAAATTCAGATTGGTGATTACGAAGTATTAACTTAGTTAGGGAAATTCCCGCAGCTAAAAAAAATAATATTTTCTCATGCTAATACAGCATAACCCGATGCAAAGGGTAAGAAGAAGGGTAAGAATTGGATTATTTGACTATTAAGAACGTGTCAAGATTTTATAACGCTCGTCGTTGACGGTTTGATATTCATCATTTTCGGTTTCTTCTGAGTTTTTTTATTATTTTTAGTATGGGTTTGCTCTTGACTCCAGACCAAGCCAAGTGCGACTAAGACGGAGTCGAAGACGGATGGAGCAAGCTCGTCTAGAAGAAGCCTGTTCACTTTAACTTTGAATAGATTCGGAACAATTGATTCGTAATAATTGCATTCCCTAGTTGCTCTTATTTTAAAGGATGCCTTATTTGTATGCATAGAATGAAATGCTGAATTCTATCTAAGTATGACAGCAAGGAATAAATTCCTTTGTAGAAAAAAGCCCAGAAAGTTACGGAAAAGAAACAAAAGAATTTATCGTCGCTACCACTTGACTGGATGCGAATATGAAAATAACTTACGCTGAAATATAAAGTGAATGGCAGTCGCAGTGCCAGGGGTTGCTGGATAGTTTCACTATTGCCAATTTCGGCATGTAATCCAAAGTCCGTGAGGGCAATGACGGAAACATGTTGCCGTCTATATACCTGAAACACACACCGTATAAGTCAGACCTAGTTCTTTGATGTACGCCGAAAAGTGGCGTATCGAGATGGCTAACAAAAAGATTTTTTACTAGTACACCGAAAACCTTAGGTGTTACCACTGTATGTTACTGACACCTAATAGAAATGTTACACTTAATAAGAAACTGTTGACTAGAAATAGAATTATTAAATGGAACTTACAATGTAGTAAGGTTCTTTAAAGTAGAGAAAACCTTAAAATGTACTTCGTGTAGTTTGTTATCCGACAGCAGAAGAGACGTGAGATTTTCAAGACCGTAAAATGCCGTGATGTTTAAAAAGCGTAGTTTATTTTTCGACAAATCCAATTTCTCCAGTCTTGAGCAGTTTGAAAACGTATAATCAGGAAGCTCTGTCAGCGCATTTTCTTTCAAATCGAGAGTATAGAGCACTTTCAGATTTTCAAACTCGATACCCGTCAGCTGAAATTATATTTCTGTTTCAGATTAACTCTTTACCATTATTCAATTTGACGATTGGAACAAATACATACACTCAACAAATTGTTGCTGGATAAATCTAAATATGTTAAACAAGTCAAGTTGTAAAATAAGCGGCTGGGAATGTTTTCCAATTTGTTTCTGTCTAGCAGCAACGTTTCTAGTGAAATTAAACTTTCAAAAGCATTTTCTGTTACATTACTTATTCGGTTATCAGATAATTTTAATATTTGAAGGGTCTTTATACCAAAAGTACCGTTCTCTATTCTCTGTATTTTGTTTTTGGAGAGGTCCAATATCATTAACGAGTCGAGGCCAACAAAACTATCGGCGGGCACGTATACAAGTTGATTATTTGAAATATCTATTGTCTCAAGTACAGAGTTGTTTGCGAAAACTCTCTCTGGTAACGTGTACAAAAAGTTATTTGATAAATCAACGTGAAATAGTTTTTTTGTCGATCTAAATGCCTGGCCGTCTATTTCTTCTAAATAGTTTCTTTGAAGTCTCCTGAAATAAAATAAAATGGGTGAGATATTGACTTTAGAAATTCATACCTATTTACTAAGTGTCAGAACTCCTACATTGAATATATTCGTATTATTCATAATAACTCAAACGGTCTTTTAAACCTATTTTAGCTATTACACTGTTTAGGCACTTTCTGTCAAATGATGACAGCGCCAAGAAAGAATGAGACGAAACAGTGTAATAGCTAAAGTAGGTTTAAAACATCGTTTGAGTTATTATGAATAAGGGGGTTTATTGTAGTGTGAGGATCGCACAATATAAATACTAATAATAAATCATTTAAAGGCAGCATTTCGATTTTCTTCTATAGAAGATAAAAAAAAAACATATTACTGATATAATATTTCTCTTTTGAATTTCAAACTCGAATTAGAATGCCATATTGTGGTGACAGGCAGTACATCATATTCATAAAGGAGGTGTGGGAGGAGCAAAATGCGGTCAACGTTGGGTTGTGTATAAAGAGCCCCTGGTAGGTTACAATCTGCATGCAAAAATTAATGACTTTACAACTTTACGGTACACATGTAAACTCACAGGATCCTCAGATTGATGAGCGGTTCAAATATCCCCGAGGGTAAGTACTCCACGTGGTTGTCAAACATGTCCAGCTCAACCAGAGAGCGCATCCCCTTGAAGGTTGTTTTGTGAAGCGTCCGCAGTTTGTTCGTGCCCAAATCGCTAGAAAAATATAAGGGCTAACATAAGCTTATTTCAATAAGCAACTTAGCCCAATCGACCGCAACCCGCTTAGGACAGCCGTAGTTTTGACCCATCGCATTATTTATTGCAGTCCATCAAGCATAGTATTACACATAGGCACATGATACGAAATAATTGTTAAACTTAAAAAAGACATATTCAATTTTTTTCCAAATCAACTAAACTAACTTTTGTTGCACCGGTTAATTTTTTTTTTGTTATTAGCGTTTGTTACTTAAATTCTTTGTAGTACTAAACAAACAAATATTAGATGATACTGATTTTCCTTAGCAAATATTACTAACACACAAGTCTAACATTTCATTACATTTGGTACATTTTGTGCCCGCATATTTAGAGTTACGGTCTAGTTCTATATTTAAGATACTTTTTTTCTGTAAATCTTGTGATTGTAACTTGTTCTGTGAGCCTTGAATAAATTTAAAAAAAAATGTGCAGTTTTTCTTAACGAAAAAGGTTAATTAATTAAGCTCTGGGGAGAATGGGCGGCGGTACAATACAACTCACATGGTAAGTAAATCAGCTGGCACAACTAAATCAGTGGTCAGAGCCGTGAGTCCAGATCTCCAACAATTTAGTGAACGCCTGGTGACATCGCAACGGCAGACGTGCTTCGAACATTGTCGCCATCTTGACTGGCCGTAACTAATAGTCCAAGCTGAAAATCAACAAAAAATACATCATCATCAGCCAAAGGACATCCGTTTATGAACATAGGGCTCCCCTTCCTAAAAAATACATATTAAAATAAATAAAAACCTGCAATTAGTTTTCTCTTTTATTTCATCTTTTGTGTCTACAATTGCCAGGAATTAAATCAGTGCATATCTGGATACAAATATTTTCCATGATACAATTTAAATGGAAATTCTCGGGCCGAGGTTTTGTAAAGGAATACGGAATACTTATTATGTCCGCCTTTCAATAAACATTATACATTGCTATTGAGGTATTAACATTTAACTGAAACAATGTTTTTACAATACTCTTAATTACTGCAATAGTGATGGATTATAAGCTGTTTTTAAAACTGGCTGCTGTAAAGTAAAATGTTAAGTGCTTGAAGCTAGAATCTATTATAAAGAAAGAAAGAAAACACATTTATTCGACTGAGAAAAATAAATAAACATTTAAAACATGCAGCTGGGTAGACTACTCGAGTCGAAAAGGCACCCGCTCAGCATAAGTCGTGGCAGCAGAACGCATACCACGACGCTGATAACAATTCAATACTTATATTTTAGGGTCATTGTTACATGATTGTGTTCACTGTTCAGTACAATCAAATCTGTCCAGTAAAAGAAATATCACTGCCTTTGAAATTTCAAGTCAAATAAATCTTTAAGATAGCGCTGCAGTAGCGCTTCTGTCACTGCATACCGAGTCGCACTACTAAAGCGCTAATATGTGAAAGCTTTTTCCAGGGGTTACCAACTTGGCTGTTCGATGGCTCGCAATCGCCTGTCCAGTTGCCGCCACTGCACGTCAGGGGCACAGGGGTCGGAGGGCCGGCCCTCTTTCCTCAGACCTCTCGTCAATGTCTCGAAAACCTCGCAAGCTGTCAGGCTGCATTGCGATTGAAGTTGGTATGCTGTTGAACAAACAAAAAAAAACTTAAAATCAGTTAATTTGAAGTAATTGACTTACCTTAAATGGAAAGCACACTAAATTATGAATTACACAAAACATTAAATTCTGATAAGAGCAGTGAAATAACTCATTAATTTTTATTTATAAAATTACCCCAAAATATAAACTATAGTTAAGTTGCGTATTTGTTAACCTTGAAATTATAAGGTCACTCTTTGTAGTCAGTTGTTTATAACTCAGGCTCTGAGAGGTGGGTGCTTAGAAGTTAAAAGTAATTATTTCCCAGCAATAACCATTCTAGGATCTCTTAAATTAATCAAGGTAGTTTGTGTTTCTCAAACCGACTCGTGAAATGTTATTAAATATAAAGTGACGGTACCAGTAATGGACATAAAACCAGCGATATACCTTCATACTTGTTGAGCAAACTGTCACTTAATTTTTGATCACTTGTTTATTAGGCTGTTGTAATAATACCAAAAAAAAATATATATATACTGTTCTGAGACGGCCACAAAGAAAAATATTGTTGTCCATTATTAGTAGTCATCCATTTTTGGAGCCGTCACCCTAGTGCGAACCTGATTAATTAATGTTTTTACTCTGTTGCTGGATTTTCTTCATCGTGAGATTTCTCAGTCAAATGGCGTTTGTGCCGTTGTTTCGTACTCTTGATACCACAATAAAAATGATAAGCGACATCAACTTTGTATTCTCGCTCGTTGTGACTTTGTTTTATTTGTTTAAGATGCTAATGCTTTGTTTAACTTGGTGTGTTTAACCCTGAACAATAGGGAGTGATAATGGTTTCGTTTTATAGTCAAAGGCATACTCATTATGTTTGTAAATACCTGTTTTTATTCAAAAGGTCAAAAAAGAGTTGTCTTCATGTTCTTTGGAAATATATATTATGTGAGCTTAATTTACTACAGCATGTCAAAAATAGTATTAATTAAAAATTGTGAATTTTTTTTTGTTGGTACCTACCTAATCAATCCATTAGCAATTCGTGAAAAAATATGGGATGTACGCAATATAGGTAGCCGAGCAGTACTATGATTTATAAAAGATGGCAATTCTTTATAGAGTGATCTCCGGATAAAATCAATCCTACCTTGGTCACTCCCACTACGTCTTATATATGTATTTGGTAAAGTGTATCAAATTCGGTTCAGCTGTTTTGAAAACGAAACATGCGTGCATACTTATTTAAGCACATCCATAGTACAAAGTAAAAGTAGTGAGTGTTTTTATCTCCATTGAATATACTAAGCAAATTACGGGAACCTTTAGTATGTTCTGACGCCTTTTATTTATTATTTATTTATTTAAAAACTTTATTGCACAAATAAAAGTGTACAAAAGGTGGACTTCATGCTAAAAGCATTCTCTCCCAGTCATACCTTTAGGTCATGCAGAGAGATTGTTATGGGTGCAGGAGAGATTTTATTAGTTTTTGACAAAGGTACGTAAGCCCTAAGTCACATTAATTTAATCCTACGTTATCGAATCCGAGCCTAAATACGTTTTAACACGTTCCGGGACACTACTCCAGACACAATAGATGTTTTATTGTTATCACGCCTGTAGGCGGGCACTGTCCCGGAACGTGCTAAGCACTCTAGTAAACCTAAGTACTCACTCGGCCGCATGTCACTGTCGGTTGCTTCCTTCCTCCAACCGGCTTTTATTCCATGTTAGTTTTTAGGGTTCCGTAGCCGAATGGCAAAAAACGGAACCCTTATAGTTTCGTCAAGTCTGTCTGTCTGTCTGTCTGTCTGTCTGTCCGTCCGTATGTCACAGCCACTTTATTCTGAAACTATAAGCATCACATAGCTGAAACTTGGTAGGTAGGTGTATTTTGTTCACCGCTTTCCGATTCAGATATAAAAAGTAAGAAAAAAAATATTTAAGGGGTGCTCCCATACATGAAACTAAAACCTAAATTTTTTTTTTTACTCAAACCTATGCGTGTGGGGTGTCTATAGATAGGTCTTTTAAAATGATGTTGAGGTTTCTAAAACCATTTTTTCTAAAAGTGTAAGGTTTGAAATATAGACGCTTCCAAATGGTAAAATGGGCGTCCCCCCCCATCTAACTTTTGAACTAAGAAAGTTAAAATTTTGAAAAAAATATGTGATGTAGATCTCAACAAAAACTTGCAACGAAAATTGGTTTGAAGGAGATCGAACCAGTAGTTTTTGAGATATTGCACATTTTTATCAGCCGCAAATATAACTTTGTCTTTCATACAAAGACTATGAAAAACAAAGTTATTTTTGCTGTCGCAATATATTGTGATGTTTTCGTTAAGTGAAAGTAAGTGGACCCTGAATTCAGTAAAGGGTGGCACGGAACCCTCAGTGCGCGGGTCCGACACGCACTTAACCGGTTTTTACATTTCTAACTTGTGATAAATGACTGCGGCTACGATAGAATACAACCGCCCTAGTCCAATTTTCAATTGTAATAATTGAGAGATAAGAATATACAGTGTGCCCCTGGATATATTAAGTAGTGCAATCCGAATAGAAGGTGAAAGTAGTTTATAATGCATTGTAAAAAAGCCAAATGGTTTTTTATGTTCTGCTACGAAAGTCTCGACATAGTTCCCTGTGAAACAACCAGGCGGCGCTCGAAAAACGCTGAAACAAAGTTAGTATGTTCGTGAATTTATTAATTGTGGGTTTTTAAATATAATTACATAGCATACACATTTGACTACGATTGCACCTGATGTTAAGTGACTATGTTCCCTAAGATGGACCATGTCTGCCAACCAAGTATCAGCCTATTTACTCTCTTCTTGAAAACGTCCAAATTGTAGTTGCCGGGAACACTTCTGCCGGCAGCGAATTCCACTCCCAAGGGGTACGTAAAAGAAATGTGGACCGTAATCGTTGGGTGCGCATTTATGGAATCTCTTCGACAAAGTCGAGCCCCGTGTCTTGTTTTTTTTCTTCAAATTAAGCTTAAAAAATAACAAATATTTTCTAAGATTTATTGTCAGAGCTACGTAAGTTAAAAGGATATTTGATCCAGCAGAAAATCAGAAAATTGTCTACGCGAAATGTCAAAAATTTTGCTTGAGTCTTCGGCCGATGGGACGCTACGTGCAAAAATAACATTTTTTTTTCGAAATTGTTGGTAGATTACGATGGAATTAAAAAAATATGTCAAGCCGAATACATAAAAGTAAAGTTTATCCGGATTGAACTTTATCAAGCACACTGTATATAAAAAGAAGTTATAGTAATGTATTTTGAACGTGGTTCCAAATAACTTTTCTCGCAGTAAGGAACTAGTGTTTTTAATCTAGCAGTTTATGTGGACGATAACTTTGCCGAGAATAAAATTTAGCCGGGCTTAGGGAAAATGTAAGCCGTGAGGCCTTTCAGGAAAAATTGCAGCTTGTTAATTAATTTAAAAGATTGCATTAGTACTTCTGTTGGGTTACATACTAAGCAGATTTTAAAATTTTGCAAACTTTCAAAAACTATATAAATAGCTCGTGAAAATGAACCTCAAAGACGTTAGGTTTGTGGACAATACACAATTCTTGTAAGTTAAGTCAGATAATGGCTAAAATATTGTTGTCGTATTGTGTTGTAGAAGAAAAATAATCTTCTACCGATTTTCTATGATGCCGACCCCTTCTAACATTGGCAGTCACGCTCGCGCCCATGCAAGAGCCCAGGTTAACACTAGCTAAGGGTGTCGCTTTCGACGGATACGTCTGGGAGGACATCATCATCATCATCAACATTGGCAGATTTATTTGTCAACCCTATTAATGCTGGTAAGCGCTTATAAATTTGAAGGTTTCAAAATACTGCAATTATAACGTCATTGAAGATTGTAACAAAATTGATTTGGGTAGAATAACCCTGCCGGGTTTTAAAGTCTATGAAAACGTGAAGTTAATTTTGCTTGATCATAAATGTCATGTCAGCCACAGCTGAGCGATTCTGCGCGACACAGACAGCCCACGTCCGACGCCACGTTATTCAACGCTTTGAGCACACTAAAATATTTAATCATAAAATAATATACGTTTGGTCTTGATTTACTACTTTAGCAATTTTCATCAGAAATACTGTGACACACACAATACCTATAAGACCTTAGCTGATTGAAACTTTAGATAAGCCTAAAGCTCTTGGATTTTATTTTAAAAAACTTCATAAAAAATCATACAAATATAAGTGGCAACCGAGCCAAAATATGATGGCATGAAACAAATCGCAATTGGACGATAATATTAATATCACAAAAATCGTACTTAGTTATTACAAAAGTAACTTATTATAATCTAGCGGCTCCACGCGGCTTCACTCGCTTAAATATCATATCTCATAAAAATCATTATAAATAAAAACATATGTGTTATTCCAGTGTTTGAACTAATTGTAAAGTTTTATCTAAATCCATCTCAATAGTTTTTGCGTGAAGCAGTAAGAAACATCCATACATCCTTACAAACTTTTACATTTGTAATATTAGTAGGAATAGGATAAGGTATTATACAACTTTTTGGGGTATTTAAACAACTGGACTGGACACACTTGTGACCAGTTGATGAAACTTAAAAATATTATCACTTAATATTTTGCCATCTGGACACACCAAGATTTTTACACCTGTCAACATAGGGCAAGTTAAATTAATTTTCATTAAGTGGACACGCGTAAACATCTTGGAGTGTCCAGATAATTAAATAATAAGTGCTAATATCTTTAAGTTTCACCAACTAACCTACTTTTTGTTGCATTGTGCTAGCTCTTATAACTTCGCGAATGTTGTGGTTCGGTTCGGATTCGGATTCTGCATTGAAATAAAAATACAAATTACCTACAGAACAAACCACGTGAGATATTGTTCATGAATACATTTGTAACTGAGCGTAATATCTGTTCTGACGAGTTAGGTACAATTTTTACGAAGTAAATGAAGAAAGAAAGCTTGTTTTGCTTCTTTTTTCTCATTCGCAACCAATTATCTGGGCTCTCTCTCTACTCTTTATGTAAACAAGTTACAGCCAAAGCTAATTAGTATTCTGTGCTAGGACGCTAACGGACTAGGGCTTCAGTTTATTTCTGATTTTAAACAACTAGGCATAGCATAGCACAGGTACAGTCAGCAGCAGTAGCAGCTCAAAGATTTAGAACTGACCGTGCCCAAAGAAACTGGTTTCTGATGATAATGGATTGATTACTACTTTGATTAGTATAGTGGACGGCGTATGAGTCCAAATTTTTAAACAACCGCATATCAATGTAAGGTTTAGCCGTTTTGCAAACGCATAGTAAAATTAAACTTTTATCCTTAAGGCCCTTGAAATTCTGTCACACACGATAGGATCGTGAAGGTTTATTTTATTTTATTTAACGCTAACCAGATATTTGTCCTCGATCGTACCCGATGTCGGGTTTAGATGAGGTCTAGGGTGGGTGGTGCATATCTGCTCATACAAAATATTTCATGACTCAGCACTGCCCTCCCACCGATTTTTTTTAAGTACTTCGGGGCAACATTTTGGTTTGATCGAGTAACTAAAAAATGTGCAGTTGTCAACCGCCGTCTTGCTTCTTTACCTTTTTTAAAAACTTCATTTTAATTTGAAAAAGTTGTATAGAAATCACTGCATTTTACAATTGAAAACAATTTATCCCTTTGATTTCAGCAGCTGGGTTTTTAATATTGCAGATAGTATTTCTTTTTCATTACTAGTGACTGTTGGATTTTAAAGAAACGTTGCCATAGACATGTAAATCTTTTTTAATCAGCCACATTCAAGGGGCAATGAGTCGTCGGCATCGAGTATTGATTGATATTCGGCGAGGTTTGCGTGCGAATTGTTTTTGGCCCAAGGTTCGCTACTGAATAAATCTTGATAAGGATACGTTATCAAGTAAAAGCTTGTGTGTTACGTGAGCGGCATTCTGTATTTTACCAAAATAAACCAAATATTCATAGTACATTTGAAATGAATTGGTTAAATGTTTTTCAATGATTTGCCGATTTGATGAGAAAATTAAATCTAGGATGCATACACCATCTTATGGCAAGAATATAATTATAGTTTATATATCACTCTTTGGACTTTTGTTGTTCTTAAAAGCCTTAATAACTGGGCCTTACTGACCTCCTATTTTTGGTTGTTTTATGAAACCGGTTAGGAAACGTGTTACATGCTTTAGATGTTTTAAAATAAAACTAGTAATCGAATTCCCTTTTTCACCTTTCCTGTTTAGCACCTCGCAATCAGAGCATAACTGATATATCGCTACGATTTCTATTCTCAAAACATTTAAAATTTTCAAATACGCTTACCTGCAGTGTTGGTGAAGTAAACAGCAGTAAGTAACCAAAATAAGTCCATGTAGAAACCAGTGATCCGATGATTCTAAAAAAAACGATGTCGAATGCCTGAATCACGTCCCTTTAATGGCACCGTTGTTATATTCTAAGCTGCCGTATGCGGCGTTATGCAATATCGTGCCAACTCCATTTGTAGCATGAATAACAATGCTGGCTTTGAGACAAATTCAACGCTTTATCCTCGGAAGTCGGAGGAAATATGGGAACGTTAATTTCATCTGTCTCAAAATTAGTGTTGCAACATTTTCTACGTTTATCACCACAGAACGCACTTCCGGTAGAATAACCGCACAAATGCAATTTAAAAAAAAATTGCATATATATATAGAAACATAATAAAATAATACAAGATTTTTGTATGAAATTGTATTCGTACAACTTTGGTGGTATTGTTGCTCACAAAAATATCTTCTAGATAACTTTCAGGCAAAGAAAAGCATAAAGGAAACAAATAAATGAAAAATATAGTTTCATCTAAAAAAAATTTCAAGTTTTCTAAACTCCGCAGCGAGAAAACTGGGAAATTACGTAGCTTTTTTAACGTAACTTACATCGCATCGAGCATTTAGTTCAGACAAGAGTCTATGAAAAATAACTTTCATGTGCATATTATTTAAAGCGCTACGAACTTAAAGCGAAGAAAGTTTTAAGCACATCTGTTTTACGCCGTTTAATACCGCTTAGTCTTACTTGTGAACAGTTGTCTAACTTTTGTGCTTAACTAAAACACTTTTATTGCTAAGTTATTCTGATAAAACAAGTAATTTTCTGGCTTATAATCTGCTCGGATCTTTTTGGAATAAGTTGCCAGCCAAAATTTAAGCTAGAAAGGGAAAATTTATTCATTCAAATTGACACTTCCATAAGATTAAATAAACTTCAAAGCAATCTTAGAATTAATTAACCAGCATGCTTCAAGATACAAGCAAATCCTTGTCTGTTTTAAATCTTAAAAAAATATATTTAAAGTTCTTTTTCGTTCGCAATGCATGCTTTATTTTTTGGTGTTAACACTCTTCCAGTCACAAAACTATATGACGACGCGTTGCGACACGTCTTGATTTTTAGCTTTGCATTTTCTCATTGTGTTTATCTTTTACATTCGCTGTCAACGTAGACTGATTTATCGATACCAGTG
This sequence comes from Pyrausta aurata, assembly GCA_963584085.1. NCBI lineage: Eukaryota > Metazoa > Arthropoda > Insecta > Lepidoptera > Crambidae > Pyrausta > Pyrausta aurata. The sequence goes on along the minus strand of OY757256.1, from coordinate 10,364,524 downwards.
GCACAAGTGTACGATTAACATCGACGTACCTTCTGTCGATGTTTTGTCTTTATCCTCTTGAATGTCTACTAGAGGTATGTATCAACGAGTATTTTAATTTCATGGTTATATGTACTAAATGAACTTTAGGTGGCGTTTTCTGTTACTTTTATGAAGGTATCAAAAGTATGAAAAATGTGCGAATTGAATTATTTGGCAGATTAAATTTTACATTTAACTGGTGTTGAATAGATTCTATCATCGTTAATTCATATTGTTTAAACCCATCCACTGTTGTTTTATCAATAATCACACCGCAATTAACTTGTTAGTTGAATTGATTGCGTCCGTTGTATAAGCCGACTGAACGGTTCATCATGTAGGTAGGTCAGTACTTATTTGTTTTAGAAATATAATTCCTTACCTCAATAAAAATCCATTTAAACAACAAAAGCTGAACAATATACGTTTTAGCTGGAATCAATTAAAATATCCAGCTGGTAAAATAAGAGACATTATAAAACACATTTACTACTAATTTATACACTAGTCTAGGTAGAGTCAAAAGCAAAACCTTTTGGAATATAAAATCTATTAAAAAAACGCACCACAGAAAATTCTGTATAAACCAAAATCAACAGCTTGACTAAAAATCCCTAACCAATGACAAAAACCCAGGACAAAGTTAAATTCAACTATTCTGAGATAATATAGGAATCCGTATCGACTTAGTACTGACTGCTCTCCAGTACAAGGCCAGGGACATTGACAAAATCCCACTTGGAATCTCGGGATCTGCAAGCTTCTCGCTAGTAATATTTGTGGCAAAAGTATTTTAAAAAATTCAGTGTAACTGTTATTTTATAGCCCTATCTACTTATATAATTTTAAAAGTTGTTGTGCTTTTTCCAGCGGTCACAGTCTGAAGCTGAATTTTTTGATATTTCTCTTCGACAAAAGTTCCTTTGTCTGATTTTCTGCTGCATCAAACATCCTTTTAACTTATCTACGAGTAGAAGTTATATTTTTTATAAATGGGTAAAATATTAGTAATTTTTTATTTAAAAATTCCTCCTATTCAATTAACACACGGCAACACAAATTTAGTCTCAGCGTTTTTTGATTGCCCTCTTGTTGTTTGACAGGTAAAACCGTCTTGAGACTTGCAACACAGAGATTGGACACCCTCGATAATGATGAGTTAAACGGTCGATAAATTATTCAGGGTCTTAACACCGAAACGTGAGCTTGATTTACGCCGTAAAAGTCCTTAAGCTATTTTCGCCAAACAAGTGTCATCCAAAAGGCAACATAAACAACATGAAACTAAGTAACTATCTTAATATTCATGAAATATTTATTGTCTCACCAGAGGTCTCACCTATGTGCACGAGAAAAGGCTGAAATAAAGGCTCCAAAATTGCGTATTTTGTGGCATAAACTGATCTACTATTTACTAAGTAGTTTTGGACTGTAATTCGACAACGATTTTTATCTTATTTCATTTTGGAGGTATCAAAACGACAGGGTATGACTGTACAGTGTTTGACTGTCACCGATCTCTTCATGCGAAAGAGGATACAAAATGGAAGTAATAGAGTACAGAATTATTAATTTACATTTATCTATGAAAGGTTAGAGGCAGCAGTACTTTTTTATAGACGTACGCTGCTACGAAATACATACCATTTTTTGCACGATGCGTCCACCGGGAAAACGATTTGGTTAGCCCGCAGTAACGAACTTTTAGCTTTAAAAAATGTAGTTCTCAGTGATTCGATTACTCTAGCCTAACAAATCAATTTCTCGTAAACCTTCAGCTCTGGTACAACAAACTCTTTTACCTACATAAATGTAAGCAATATATTTTTCCAGTTCTTATGAGTATATTATTTTTACCACAAGCTATCACTTCTCGTATATTTTAGGTTGCATTTTCACAATTTAGAAAGAAAGAAAGAAATAAATAAACATTTATTCAGCACTAAAATCAAATGCAAAAATATTTTTACAAAATTTTCCTTTGAGTAAAACTTAAAACTAAACTAAACATTTTGCTTTTACTTTTAAGATAACAATTATTGGCACTAAAATGGTCTTATTTAAGGCGTTATACTTATATTTAAAACGTGTTATGTAAGCGATTTATATAAAAAAATAATTATCTATATTGTATTCGCCTGTTATTATCCCCGCTCTTCCCTAAGTTTTAATTGATTTACGGTGTAGTAAACCAGGAAATGGTGTATAAAATATTTGTATACTCAACACACGCTTTCAAAATTACTTGAAGATTCGAATCTTGTACAAAATACGCAGCTGTTCGAAACTTGTGCGCGAAAATCACATGAGATGAGAGTTGTACATGACAGCATTTATCGTGTTAAGATTCACACGAAACTAATTGAACGTTGTGTATCAAGTAAGCTTCAAGTTTTTAACCAGGGTGCTAATAATTCTCGTGCAATTCGTATTCGAAAAAAGTTCATCTATCGAATTTTCTTTGTCGCATTAAAAATCGTTTTTGATTTCTCAGGGTCACGAATTTATGCATTTTGATTACTTGCGTGCGGTAGTTTTTTAACGTATGGTCATATTTTTTTATGTATAAGGGTTAAACACGCATTCTAGAGGTAATCACCACACGAAAAAAGTTCGATTGACGTGAGAATCTAGGCCCAGTGGAACAAGCAAGAGTTCTACAGTTTTAGAACCTCATTTAATCCTGATAATTTGCATGATAACGACGCCCGCGACGGAGTTCCATAGCTTTGTTACGGAAATAACTCTTTTGCATTTTACTGTAAATACTCGGATTTAAAAGGTCTAAGCATTTCTTAGGGCAAATTGCATACTTTGAATCGACTTAAGCCTGAATTAAATAATTGTACACTGTTGCTGTTAACTTCTTTTAATGTTTACACGTCCCGGGATACTATTCCAGACACAATAGATGTTTTATTGTATTCACGCCTGTAGGCGTTCACTGTCCCGGAACGTGTTAAGAGAGACAAAAATCCCTGACTTACTTACCTACCCATTGATATTTCATTTTCGGATTGTGAAAGTGAGCCTAGGGTCAATTGCTAAATGTTAGTAGGTGAATCAGATCATTAATACATAATAACTTTTAGTATAGGGTCATGATCGCATGCTTAAATAAAATTTCAGATGACGCATACAGATCAGTCAGTTATATTGATGATTATGTATGGAGACTCCGGAATAATTAAGATGGCCCCTATAGTTAAAGTTGTTAGTATTGATGGTCTTATTCACCACCTAAAATTTGGCAACACCTTGCACAATGCATAGTCACCCTGTATAATTCCGTAACTGTATTGCTATCGCATTAAAATTGTTAGTAACGCCATGTTAGTATTTTTAAGGATCCTTAGGCCCAGTCGCGTGATTGAGAGTTAACTCAGCTACATTGAAGAAAAAAAACCTTAACCATATGATAGAATGGTTATTTTAATGATTATTTTCTTTATAACACGCACAATTAAAAATATTCAACCGCTGGCATTTAACCATTATTTGGGTTAACGATCGATCATGAAATTGGCCTTTAGTAACCCATAGTTAGCTAACCCAGGTCTGCCTGTCTGCACAAGCTGTGTTAATTGCGTTGTTCCATTTCTTTTTCATAACAACTGTTTGTTAAAATATACCCCCACGTATTTAACTGATTTTGGGTACGAAAAATGTAATAGATGTAAACATGTAAACTGTGTGTGTGTGTGTGTTTTTAGAAAAATTACGCAGTCATTTTTACACCCAATCTTGTGTAATTTCTCTAGCTTTATCCACGTTATCTTACTTACATTATTTATTTTAATTTAACGTTAACAAGGGTTGTAAAATTTTCGATAAAAAAATACCATCTTTACGATCTGGGCAAACAAAATTTTAAGGTGAAAGAAATGTAAGCGTGTAATTTCCGCTACAAAAATAGATTTTCCCTACTTTAAATCTTAAAGATTAAATAACTTTTTAATGGGAGGAGAAAATTAAATACTTTTCATAATTCTGAGTTCATTTGTGGAGGTAGAACCTTATTTTTACCGAGCAAATCGACATTTGTAGAAAATCACATACGTAAACTATTAACTTAAAGGCATTTTTGAACTCATCTTTATCCAATACTTATTTTCGATCTTTACTTCGATTAACGGCCTGTTTAACAATATTCTAATAAGTTCTGGTTAGCGTTATCCGTCCAATTCTTGAAATAACGTTCCATATTTAAATTAATCGTTATTTAGTGATCATTTGTCGATGTTTGTCAATTTGTGAAACAGAACCTTAAAAGAATTTCATCCAGTTGCTGCCCTAGTATAAAAGTTTTCGCACTCATTCGAATATGCTTACGCTTCGTTTGTCACTGTAGAAATTCATTAAAGGTAAACATATCGGATACGGATCATTGCGGACGGGTCCATAATGTGTAAATGACTGGGGTGACTTTTGATTGGCTATCGGAAAAAGGTTGAAAAGGCTGGTTGATGCAAAACCCACGTTCAAGCAAGGCAGGGTGATTAACGAGCGGGCTATTTTAGGCCGTTATTAACCTTTTTCACGAATAGATTCAAACAAATGTTGTGTCACGGACAGGTATGCCAAGGTTTTTTCCCCAATCTCAAACAAAGAAGGTTATGAGTTCGAACATGTTTGTGATATTGTTGTATGTGGATCATATTTAAGTATGATGATCTATGATGATCTAGTTAAGTTTCCATACACGTTTGCAAGGTCCATATAATATTCGTAAGTGTACCTATGTATGTTTGCCAACGGATTTCTCAAAAACGCAACGTGATATCGAAATCATCTTTTTTAGTTCCGTCAGTTATACATATTCTAACGTAGAAAAAAAAAGTTTTATCAAAATCGGCTCAGCATTAAAAAAGTAAAAGTAAAAAATTATCCGCTTTATTTGTCTTCTATTTAGGATAAAAAAAATTGGAGTCTGTCCATGATGTGCGTAGACTGTAGGTGATCGTAGTAAGCTTGACTTCAGCACTGACTTCAAAGTATTTTTTATCTCCATAGTTCACGTTTAGTTTTAATTTTAACAAATGGTGTGTCACGGACTTGTCTGCCAAGATTTTTGGTTAATGAACTCTCATGTTAACAATCAGCTCTAGTTCTAATTAGCTTCTGAATAACTAATCACATTGGATGACATGACGTGACTTCCTTATTTTTTAATTTTAGTTCTGTATATATTTTATTTATTTATTTTACTTAGGTATACAAACAGGATATGGTCTATGCTTAACTTATATAAAATTACAACTAAAATACATAGCTGGACCATAGCCCATGAAAAGTATACCTACACGACATGATTTTTACGCTATTAGTAAAATGTAATTAAATCTAAACAACTATCAATGATAAAAGTGTGTTGAAAACTGTATGTTTTATTTGTCGACTGGGTAGTAAATTAAGAAAAATAGTAACTTATAATTGTTCGTGCAGTAAGACCCAGTTACTAAATAGATAGTAAGTATATTGATAGTAGACCTCAACGAATGGTTAAATGTAGTTTCCAGCTGTTCAATATTGACGATTGTGTGTTTTTTCAAGAAAAAAATCCTTAACAAAAAAAAAATGCTAAAGAAAAATAGAAAAGGTATTTTTTAAACTATAGATCATGCAACTGGGCCTTAGTAAGTACTTAATGTCATTAACATTTCAGACTTCGAGGTAAACAGTGTTAGTTGGCGCGACAAGAATTCTCAAAAAGTTATGATTTGTTGAAGAAAACATTAATATGCATATTTAAAATAGCTGTTTTTTTTGTGTACCTTAAATAGCGTATCTACAACTTTGTCATTACGTTTGGTGGCTATTTTTAGGGTTCCGTAACTCAAAAGGAAAAAACGGAACCCTTATAGGATCACTTTGTTGGCCGTCTGTCCGTCCGTCCGTCTGTCAAGACCCTTTTTCTCAGGAACGCGTGGAGGTATGAAGCTGAAATTTATATCAATTACTCATGTCTACTGTCCCTTGAAGCTGTGAAAAAATCAAACTTCTAAGCCAACGCAATCAAAAGATACAGCCGTTTATGCCGCAAATTTTCGACACTTGCAAGGGAATCAAAACCTACAGGGTGCTTCCCGTGAACTCAGAATCTTGAAATTTGGTACGAAGCAACGTCTTAGAGCATAGATAAAGGAAAAATTACGAAAACCATAAATTTTTAGTTACATCACATAATATATATTTTTTTAATAATTTTAAACTTACTACCCATTTCCTCATAAACGCGTAGAGGTATTAAATTGAAATTCATACCAAATACTCAGGTCTATAATACCTTTAAGCTGTAACAAAATCAAACTTCTATGTCAACGCAATCAAAAGAAACAGCAATTTAAGCTGCATATTTTGAAACTCGCAAGTACTCGCAAGGGAATCAAAACCTAAAGGGTACTTCCAGTCGACCTAGAATCTTGAAATTTGGCATGAAGCAACGTTTTATAGCACACATAAAGGAAAAATTCCGAAAACCTTAAATTTTTAGTTACATTACAAAATATATATTTTTTAATAAATATAAACTTATTACTTTTTTCCTCATGAACGCGTCTTGCAGGTTTGTACGGAACCCTCGGTACGCGAGTCCGACTCGCACTTGGCCGGTTTTTATTCTTACACAGAGTCACTGACCTCTGTATTGTAAGCATTGAAAAATGCGCAGAGCTCAGGATTTTTCTTCTATTTTATGCGCCAGTTTTTTAAAGAAAAAGCTTCGTTTTCTACAAATAGTTCATTTCTGATAAACTAATTTTGTTGAATTGCCAATAAAAAAGGTCTGAGGTGCCACAGGGCTTTCTATTAGGTATCAGACTTCAAAAAGAAATTGGTTATCAATCCACTCCTATGATTTTTTATAAATACTGTTTAAAGTCATACACTATTCATTAATTTGTTCATCAACATATTTTATGTATATCTACTATCATTGAAGTACTCAATTGAATGTTAGCATTTAATGGGTTACGACGAGTTTAAGAGTGGTAATTTATAACAAAAGGCTCGTATTATGTGTAAATAAAGTAGTGCCTTTGTGGGAAGGATAAATAAACCAAATAAACATATTTTATGAGGAAATCACGAAATGGAATTAACGGTGGAATAAAGCGTTATTTTTACCTTTGTTTTCCAATGCTAGTCAACATTAAACATGTATCTTCAGATAAGCCAAGAGATAAAGGTTAGTTCTCGTATCTGGCATCATTAAACATGCGTAGATAGTTGGTGGGAGTGTTTTTGCCCAAGAATGTTCATTGAGACCGCATAGAACTTTAGGGTTTTTAGGTTTCCAACTTAATGGATAGGCACAGGCCTAGTATACAGGAGTAAGCTAACAGTAGCTTACTCCGTCTTCACTAAAACAACCAAATCAAATTTGATGAATTTTAACTCGAAGCTATACCTACTTTACTTTAGAAAGGGACATGTGACAGTATCTTATATAAAAATTAGGATCCTAAGTATCCTAAGAAGAGTGAAAACAGGGATGAAATGATTTACGGAAAATATGTATGTTTGTGCGGATAGCATTCGTGACTCACCGAACTAGCGACCCGTTTGCTGTAACTCTTCATGCACTTCAATGTAAGTCTTATTCTAATTAGAAATGTAAAATTCCTGTCAACAGTCACGAATTCCTAGAGCCGAACTATGTCCAGCTTTATCCGGACGCTTGGCAACGCTACACAGTGTCTAAGCCGCGGCTGTAGCGCGATATTTCAGCCTGAAGCGGCATTCGCCTCGCGACTTCAGACGCGGCCGCCTGAAACATACGCCGTCACCGCCGCGCCGCACAAACTTTCCTCCGCGTACGCGAGTTACAGACAATAACTAATCATTTATCAAAAGTCGTAAACACACTTGCAAATTAATTAAAGTAGGTAATGTCAATAAAAAAGCCGTTAAACGATCACTAGAATACAAGTGTTTAGTGAACAATCAGCCGCTAAAGTTACAATTCACCTGTGAATATCATTGTAATGTTCCGCAAACAAATTCAGTGTGAAGTGATACATAAAAATATCAGTTGAAGTTTGCCCAACTAATTTCTATGTGAAGGTTAAAAAATCTGTAAGTGCGCAATGTCAACTTTGGGAGCGGGGACAACGATGCTAATCGCTCGGCAAACAAGCTGTAAGGCTCTAGTCAAGAGCTACTTGTGTGCTGTGTGTATTAGCACAGTGAGCTAAGCGGCTCCTGCAATACAAAGGAACCTTCAGCACACCGCCAGCATTCTTCGATACATAGAAAACATCACCATGGACACTAGGTGAGTTGATATCTTATGTGATAACACAACGTAAATTGTTGACACGGTTCAGTAGTACGGTTTTGCATAAACAGTAATCTGCGTAGTTAATTTTGTTTGCTTGTTTAGATGGAAATAAAATTAGTTAAGTGCTGCTGGGCAAATAATAATAATAATAAAAAAAATCTTTATTGCACACCATAAACAAAATAATTACACAGGAAAGCATCTTATACATTCGCTAGTAATTGTTTTGAAGAAAACATACCCTAGCCAATGGTCATTAAAATACCCATTCTGACATTTGATTAAGGTAGTTTTTCCTCAAAACAAAAAATCGTAAATATTAAACCGCTGGTAACGTAACTTTACCATTACTATCTATGAAGAAATTGGGCCTAAGACAAACTTTTAGTTATTTTTTTCTGAAGAATCAAACAAGGGCTCATCACAATGATTTAGAAACGTCAAAAGCCGATCTTATAAAGCCCAAGATTATACTCGGCCTGATTATGTCTATATTTTTTTTCTATACCTACCCACGAATATGGAAGCAAGTCAAAATGTGTAATTGTATTCACAATATATATTTCTGGTCACGTACATGTCAGATTGACCCAAAAGATTTTCGTGATAGAGTTATATCATCTAGTCTGGGGTAACCCATACTTATTCCCAAAAGTTTCCTCCATTATGATATTTTGAAGTAGCGCTCATAGGCTAATCCTTTGTTCAATTTCGCGAAAAAGAATAGTAATATTTATATACATATATATTATATGCGCCAGACAACACACCAATTGTCTAGTCTCGTGGTTAGGAATTATCTTCCTTGTGTTACGAAGTAGCCGACAACGATTATGACGGGGGCGTCTCCCATAAATACTTAAATACATACATACATACATACAAATACAATATATCAAAAAGTTAAGATTTAAATATTTTTCGGTGGACCACATAATTTAATTGCGGTAAACTTCACAATTAAGTTTCTGGGGCTATATGAAATCTTAAACTAAGAATTGAAAAGCTAATTTTAGCAAACTAGACAAATCTTATTATATAAACCAATCAACTAGTATAATCATGGCATTGTTTACAAATTACTTTTCATACGAGATCAGCTCAGGGACTCTTCATCAGTATATCTCAAGTTTATAACATTAAATTCACTTGATAACCCAATGCAAATGTTTGCACACTAAATACATTTTTAATATCAAGTTTTCTTTGAATAACAACTCATAGATAGATTTTATCTCTACGTCTAAGCACATAAACTTTACCAATGAATATTTAAATGTTTATAGGCTGAGCAATTTAGTAGATACTTAATGTACATAAAAGTAGGTCCATCTATCTCAACCGCTTATTTCTCAATAAAAGTCAGTATAGTCCCAAATGATTTCGAAAGATGCTGGTTAGAGTCCCGCCCGTGCGCAATTTTTGGTTTCTTATTTCATCTTTTAAGAATATAAATATGACACTGTGAGTGTTAAAATAACATTCTAAACTATTTTTAAGTAAAGGGATTTTAAAACAAATTATTTTTAAGTAGGCACTTTACCTAAATAAATTGAAGCTTATTAGATTTACAGCCTGATTTATAATGTCCTAATGAGTTCTGGTTAGCGTTTTGTAACAAACACTTTAACCGAAATAATGTTCCATATTTGAATTATTCGTTGGTTAGTGCTTTTTTTTAAAATAAATGAATATGCGCCAGACAACACATCAATTGTCTGGTTTCGTGGTAAGGAATTATCTTCCTTGTGTTACGAAGTAACCAGACAACGATTAGAACGGGTCGTCTCCCATTAATATTTAAATATGTACATAATTATAACATCCATGACTTAGGTACAAATGTTCGTGCTCATCACACAAACATTTGCCCCTTGCGGGATTTGAACCCGCGACGGTCGGCGTAATAGTCAGGAGCGCTAACCAATACACCAAACGCGTCGTCAAATTATTTGTCGATTGTGCAGTATTGTACACTTCCTCGACAAATATCACTAATCAACGAATAATTCGATTACCTATAGAATATTAATTAATAATAATATTGGGTTTCGTATGAAATATCTGACATTAGAGCTATTTATTTCAGTCATTTTATTACTAGGAATTTGTTTCCATTCAAGTTAATGACATTATTCATATCAAATTATTTGATTTAGATATCATCGATATTATTTAAATCAAATTATTTTAGTAGTTAGACAGTCTATGTAAGGGCCATCTAACAACAATGTAAAAAGTCTACCGTGGTTGCATATTTACATTTCCTTATCATTGTGTTCCTCGTTTATATCACCTGACAAATATTGTGGGTTTTGTATACTGTCTATGTTACAATCAATTAGAACTAGACTGTTAATCTAAGTATCACGTTTATTTATACTCAAACAAGAGGCATTGTTTAGTCGTTTCAAGAAAGAAAGGATGGCACTAAGTAATCTAAAACTCTTAATTGAAAATTTTGATTAACGACGTTTTCCACTATTCGTGTACAAACAGAACGATAAGTCTCTTTGAAATTGCGTCTCTTTGTAGCTTAATCTTGATTGGGATGAGTAATAACTTATCTTTGCACAATTTGAAAATCTGGTAATGGCTTGGGGAATGGGTTGCGTCAATTCATTACCTATTTTCTCTCAAACCGATATAGATGGTCGGTGAAAACCTGAAACGCTTTGTAGCTGACAGGTTTCAAGGATTTACTGGGCTACAAAATTAATAAAGTTTTTCGATAAACTACTATTTACAAAACTTCGCAAAATTGATATTTTATAATCCTAAATATAGTCCCAATACCCGCTAATCGAATATGTTTTGTGTAGTACATGCTGAGTGGCCCACCCTTTCAGTATATTATTTTTGTGTATTTAAATATAAGTATCTCTCTATTTGTAATGATGATACTGAATAAACATGTTTTCTTTCTTTCTTTCTAGTAATATTGTTAAAGTAAGCACCGATTTTAGAGCCAATTCCGTAAAATATTCGGTTAACATAACGGCAGTAACGCAGAATATACGAGCCATAACTTAATTTCGTCTGTCTTTACTCCACAAGCGGCAATGTAGGCCGCTATTCACGACCATTGAGTCTTGTCGATGCGTGAAAAACGTTACTGTAATGAATGAATTGTGTTTTTATCTCCGTACAAATGCTATGAGCGGACGTGGGATGAGAAAAAAAGTAAGAGTGGATATGCAATTGAGGTTTTTTTATACTGACTTGGCTAAATGCCATGGGGTGAGTCTCAACGCAGAGGCTATCTACGCTATCAATTCGAATGAAAGGGTGGCTTATCTCTGAGTGAACTAATTGGGTTACATAGAGGTGTGACCTGAAAACTAAATCACGCAATACAAAACAGTTGAATTAAGTTCTAAATTAAAATACGTATAAAGTGAACATGATAAATATTCCTTCAAAAAATCAACTTTGTTGGTTTTTACCGACTTAAAAAAAAGGAGGTATTCAACTCGACCTGTATGTATGCGATATTGTTAGAATCTGATGATATTGTTAGAAAGAGTATGTTGTTTGTTAAAAAGCTTCCAAACACGCGTGCAAAATTACGTAAGTGTATATGTATGTTTGTATATTTGTATGTTTGTCCACGAATTTCTTGAAAACGAGGGAGGAGTCATAGCGAGATGATTCTTTTTTAGTTAAATTAAGTATATTTCCGCTTAGGGTACAGTGTAAATTTCATCAAAATCAGTCAAGTAGTTTTTGAGATATGGGTAAATAACTAAAAAACATGAAAAAAAAAATAATTTTAAAAATTAAACCGCCTTAAAAAAACTGACTAAAAAGCTAAAGATAACGCATTCGTCTTCTATTTAGAAGAAACAAATTCTTTTGGAGTCAGTGCATGATGTCAAGCTTACGAACACCAACAGTCTACACATTGATAATATTTATTTACACTGAGTGGGAATAGAACTGCCTGAAATTTGAACAGGTTAAGTTGGATCGCAATACGCCCCCAGAGCCAGACATTTTCCAAACAAGATAACGAATGCGGAAATTGTATCAAAGGCTTACGAGTTCGTTGTTGTTTTGTGGGTTGTTTTTCGTAAATTTGTAAATATACTTGGTTCGTTAAACAATTTATTATTCTATGCATTGAAGAAAATGTTTTACAAAAAAATTCTTTTGACATTATTCTTCAGCCAAAATTGTCTTCTTATGGAGTCCGCTTTGAAGAACGAGGAAGGCATAGTAGGTTATTTACAAATGATTGTTAACGTCGTAGCATATACGGTCCTAGAAATATAAATCATGACACAATCATCATACACAATAACTTTAAATAATTTTCATGAGAGTAAACGATTCGTTTGCAAAAAAAGGGATTGGTATATTTTCCTCTAAGTTGAGCATGAGCATTTGTTTCCCTTGAAGTGTAACGTTATTTCAATAACACGTTGTTTAGAGCATACACACTAAATATAAGCAATGTGTACATACTACTAAGTTACTAATAAGTAGGAAGAATATATCGTTTCGATGTTTTCTGAGTTGTAATAATTAACTAATAAAACGTTTGGATACTTGCCTAGCTAAGTAACTTTAGGTAATTGGGTCTTCCAAAAGTGGTTTACTTTCCATTAAAATAGTTCATAGGAAATTCAAAGTTCATTAATTCAGAGCTCATTAATCTTGAACATAAAATTTTAAGTGATTATTGCAAAGACAGTATTCTGTTCGCCGTTTATGTTGTGGCTAAGGGTTGGGCTTGGATATTCACTAAACTTAATGGTGTTTAGGTGCCTATGAGCAGTAAACGAGCGTGGTCGTATCTTTACAATAAATCACTGTCGTAAACTTGCTTGGCTTGAGCGATCTTTAGCTGACATAATGTAACGTGAAGTAGGTATATCTATACTAATATTATAAAGCTGAAGAGTTTGTTTGTTTGTTTGTTTGTTTGAACGCGCTAATCTCCGAAACTACTGGTTCGAATTGAATAATTTTTTTTGTGTTGGATAGTCCAGTTATCGAGGAAGGCTATAGGCTATATAACATAACGCTACGACCAATAGGAGCAAAGATATAGTGGTAAATGTGTAAAAAACGGGAGAAAGAAGTCACTATTCCATGCGGACGAAGTCGCGAGCAAAAGCTAGTGATATTATATAAGAGTGCTATAAAATAGTGATTTCAATACAGGGTGTATATAGAAGTAAGAAATAATCGAAACACGATTACAGAAAAGATAACAAATTGTAAAATTGTTAAATTAAAAAAATACAAAATGATGTCTCAGTGTGCGTTATGTTTTTCATGAATCTGAAAAAGTCGAGCACATGATGAGCACAAGCCAATCAGTTCTGTAACCAAATCCTTAGTTCGCAATTATTTCTATTTTTCTTTTCGTATTCTAGCCTCGATTCTGAACCTTCAACCCATAAAATAATACCTTTATTTACTCGTACTTTTTACACCATGTATATTGGAGGTTCGTGTAGGCAAACACGCTCAAACAAAGCGATAGACAGTTATTGGTGCTATAGGTAAACCGCTCCATTGAGACTTCGCCTGCGGGGCACAGGGGCGCGGGGGTAGGCGGTAGCGGGTCGTGCGAGGGGTGCGGGCGGCACAGTAACACCCGCCCGCGCCGCTCATTAACCGCGCTCTCGTCTCCCCCCGCACCCTTTTGCCCCGCAGGCGAGGTTTCAATTTCTCGATCTACCTATAAGCACGATAGCAAAATGATAGATAATTATGTATAATATTGGTCTATTTAGAGGTTGCCGACTCATGATCTTGTTAGGTTATAGTAAAACGTAATCTTTTCGAACAATAAATTTAAAGTTTTTTCCCTCTGCACCGATTTTCCATGACACCGTACCATACCATTACCGTGCTAGGAACGGCACTAAAAGCAACACGATACACTCTTATTTGCCTACTGAACGGATTGACATCGTTCTGTCTCACCGTTAAATGGATAGATAATGAAGGTAAACACTTTTACGACCGATTTGGTTCCTCCATTACAAAAGTTCGAATACTTCTACCATAACTGTTTAGTCAAACTATTTTCTTTTTATAAGTTGTTTATTAGCAACAATATAAATATACGAGAGATCCTAATGGACTATAACTCAAACTTATTTCAAACTTATTTACTTATTTTGTTGATGTGTAATTTTATTTAAACTTTGGTCCCACATCAACATGTAAGTCACAAACTTGATCTGACTTTCTAGTTTCGGTATCCTGAAACCGAATTCCAGTAGCTGACCATGTGTGCTTCCTTATTTATTATCTTTATTTATACCCATATCTCAAAAATTACTGGACCTATTTTGATACCTGACTGATCTAAAACGAATCATCTCGCTATGATTTCTCGTTTCCGAGAAATCCTGAGACTAACATACATACACTTACAAACATTTTCACACGTGTTCAGAAGCCCTAATAGATCAACATATTCTAACGATATCACAAACATAAAGCTCGAATTGATAACCTCATTTTTTGAAGGGTTGATAGACTCTAGAAATGATGATAAGCAAACAGTTCCATCATTACTAAACAATATGATCAATATTACATACATAGTTCAATTTCGCTTAGAAACTTACAAATAAACATGAATGGCGCATATTGGTTGAAATCATAGGATGTTCCTAATACTTATTAAACATATTATTTATTTAAACAGATATTAGGAGACAGAAAGAAATATCTTCGGTTCAGTAATTTCCTTTTAACTTTATAAAACGGCAGAATCGAACGATCAGGATTTTTCATCACTAACGAATAAATCGGATGTAGTAGATCTTCGGATTTAGATCTCAATACTTAAGAGCGTCCAGACATTTGTCACGCAATTTATTTTAAAGAAATGTTAACGGTGTACCTAATAAATCCAAGTTCAGATATTCACATTTGATCTACTCATACTTTCAAGTTTTTATTTCTTTCTAGCACATCAAATTCAACTCAAGACGACGACGCGGAGTGGGCCAGAAATTCATCAAGGATAGAATATACTGGGAACAGTAGCAGTAATGATACGTTTGGTAAGTGATTATATTCCAACTTACCCATATTTAGTATTATAAATATATAAGTACAGTTCTTTTGAAAAATAATGTCAAATATTTAATATTCAACCTGTATTCCGTTTAAATTGCAGAATCGTTTTTTTTAACATCATGCCCTATAAGGAATGAAAAAGGGCGTTCCTACACTTTGTATGGGAAATCCGATAAGTGTACGAACGAACCCCTAGTAATATTTTAGATATTAAGTAGCAATTTATTCTCATTGTTGAAAAATAATGCTTTGAAAGCATTTTATTTACCTTGATATCTATGAAAGATGTCAATGATATATTAAAAAAGAACTAACAAAATATTCTAGATATTAATTATATTTTTTTTTCATAAACTGAGTACATAATCACTACCGTACCTTTGAAAAATACTTATGTCAGAAGCCCTAGTTATAATAGCCCTGCTAGTTATATTATTATAAAAAATATTACATGCTACGTGATACTACGTACTAATAATATTTATGACAGTTATTGCTATAACTATAAGCACCACATGATAATTACAGTGTCAAGGACTGCCGTTTTCCAGTGACTGAAAGCATGCAAGCTAGCAATAAAAATGTTAGCTGAAAAATATTAAAGTATTTTCTTCTTGGCTTCAACTCTTCTCTCCTTGTGTTTTGTAAACTTCTAAAATAATTAACGAGTATTCCGTTGATAAGGTTTTTTTTTCACAAAACTATAATTATTATTTTTTAAATCTGTTATCTTTTCCATATTTTAAGCATCCGTGTTTGTAATATTCGTAATTTTTAAACATTTTAATAAACATTCAGATTGATTAAAAAAATAATAGATGGATATTTCTCGCGGATACATTAATAATGAGTAGTATTCGCGTAAATTTCAGAAGCAAGTCATGATAACATTTAGATTAATGTGGATCATTGGATTATTTTATTATTTCTAAAAAGATGCGACTTAAATGTCGAAATTTCTTGCCATTAGTAACAATTTTGACATTAGTTTGATGCTTCCAGGGAAATTTGAGCAGAAAATTATAATATTGCGTGCTTAGAATATCTTACATTAAATTGTTGGAACAGTTTGTTATTTTTGTTCATAAAACTTACTTTCCCGAACGAGAATGTTTTACATCCACCAACAAAGTAAAAAATCATAGCCCTGAATGTTATTAGGGTATTCGGATTGAATCGGTACCTAGTGTACAGCTTCTATCTGTTGACTTAATAGCCATTAGTAATTTGAAACTTCAAGCTTATAATATGTTGAAATAATGTGCTAATGAATAGCCATTAGTAATTTGAAACTTTAAGCTTTAAATATGTTGAAAATTTACGTTCCATGGTATTATCAGTTGAGTAGTACCTCCTTCATGCATTAAAACAACCCCGTACTCTGTCTGTATCGTATTCGCGTGACGAGTACACGAATGATAGATGATTTTATATTAAAATATTCATATATTACTGAAACCCATCCTCATCAAAATTCCTGTCTCATATGAAACACTAGATTAAAGTCTGTAGCGAGGAGTAAGCAGATACTCAGTATTCTAAGGATAGTTAGTGTAGCTTTAGATAGCAATAAGACATCTTAAGCATAGGCGAAGGACGTTTATAATTAAATGGATGGAAAAACACAAGCTGCATATAGTACCAACAAGTCTTGAGACAAGAGCGAACCCATTGCATACATAAAAAAGTAATTAATTTTGAGGTTTTTAATTCAGCCATAGCGATTGAATGAGTAGGTTCGCATGCGATCAGTCGCATCGCTGCCGCATGCGAGTGCTACGTCGCTTTTGCAAGTGGAATATGACATTTGATTGCAGCATGTGACATTGACGTATGCTATGTCTTGCTCTAACATAGCTAGATGTGATAGTTGTATCTTTGTCGATATCGTTCTGCCGCATCGGTGCCGCATGCGAATGCGTTGATATACTTATGGAGTAAATAGATGACACAAGACACTTCTAGAAGACGGACGGACGGCCACCTTGTCAAGTGTTCAAATGGTTGTTTTGCGGCCTAATGACTAGCCATCGGGTCATCGTCGGGTTGGGTCTTTTGTCTCGACAAAGGGTGATTTGCAAAAGATTTTTTGCTAGACCTGAGAGGGGTCAACAAGACATGTACTTACGGACAACAGTAATTCAAGGTAAACTTTAGTATTTTATGAAGTCGTAGAAAGGGTTATGTTTATACAAAAATGTATAACCTTATGTGCTGGCGAATATACGCGTGGGAAAAAAGGCGTAACGAAGTGTGTCGCTCAGCCTTTCAGTTCCTTGAGCTCGCCATTTTTATTTAAAGATCTATCCCCTCGTCACTTACTAAATCAAACAATAAATTGAATCAATAGAAAAATAGTTGTTTTTAAATCGATACTCTATTCAGTTACATACTATAGGCGGCGATCTTCATCTTCTTTTTATGATATAGATCTCATGGAGAAACTGGAAAGCATAGTTTTTATACGGCGGTGTCCTAACTATCTATCAGTTTTAAGTTTTTAGCTCTTTAGGCACAGTTGCATGATTAATATACTATATACTTACTCAAGTAATGGTTCAATGTCGTTACCAGCGGTTAAATATTTACGATTGTACGAGTTTTGAAGAAAAAATACCCCAACCCATGGTCATTGAAATAGCCATTCTGTTTTTTTATTCTTCAAAATACGTACAATCGCAAATATTCAACCGATGGTTTATAAATTTAGCCATTAACTAATTTTAGAACGCAACTGAACCTAAGAGAATAAATTCCGTTAATCCATGCTAAGCCAATATCTACTTAACAACATTCCCACCGTTCATATTTCGTGTTGAGCGTGTGACTTTGCTTTGTAAATTAAAATATAATCTGAAATATTTTGTTCCAGACACACTATACGACGTACCTACGAGCATGATAGTGCTGCTATCATTCCTCTACGGCTCAATATCGGTGCTGGCGGTAGTCGGCAACTTCCTCGTCATGTGGATAGTGGCCACTTCCAGAAGAATGCAGAGCGTCACCAACTGCTACATCTCAAATCTAGCTTTAGCAGACATAGTTATAGGATTATTTGCGGTACCATTCCAGGTAATAACCTTTTAAAAGCTTATGTATTAACCAAGATCCTATGAAAGAAAGAAAGCACCAAAATATATGCTCTGTCTCAATATTGCTATCATCCTCCTACCGATTTTAATGGTTATGGCGGCCCCTCTCAACAGAGAGAGAGGTGCGCAGGATATATTTTAGTACCCAGTAGTGTGCGCAATGCGCAAGTGCACTCTCTGCACCTTCGCTCTCATTATTTCGGTGTTCAGTGGCAATCCGACATGACTTTTGAGAGATAAGGTGCAGAACTAACGGCATAACGTGCTTTTTGAGGCACAGGTGTGTCTTATCCACCAACTTCCTAACTTCCAAACAGACATGCGTTGTCTCAGTAACGCATGAAGGTACCAAGTTGAAGGAACATATTTTCTCTGACAAAAAATACTCTGACCCCATTCTAGACCTGCGCTCACACTTTCAATACAAGCATTTACTTAAAAGGTTTTTTTCAACGCATAGGCAGGCTCGGCCTATTGAAATTCAGTCTTCATAACTAAAATGCCATGAACTTTATACGGAATTTTATACGGAACCAATCAACTGGTAGATATGACTCGCACATGACCAAATAGAATTAGAAGCCTTATAATTAAAATAGCATCTGTTAAGACAAAACAAATACGCCTCATATATCAAACATGGAAAATATAATTAATCTTGCTCTCGCAAAAATAACAAATAATTTAGTAGTATTATTTACTAATTTCATTATATCATCGCATGCTGTCATTCTAAGATTACTTAAATTGATATTAATTTCGGTTATGCGGACAGAGATAAGTAATTATGACATCCACAAATATTGGGCAGAGTAAATTATTTAACCAAAGTAATTTTACGAAGAATAGTTTGGCTTTGTTTTGATCTGATAGAAGACTAGCGTGAAAATTTTCCTGTTTGGCTGTTTTCCCAATTATAGCTGTAGCTCTAAAAGTTCAGTTTGCAAGCCAGAATGTCTAAAGCACTTTAAATTGGCACTCTTACTTATTCCTATCGTAATATTGAGGGCGCGTATAGGAAGAAAACTTTCAGCGCTTTAAATTAACTCGGGATGGAGACTTAAATCTTTTTCTTTTCTTGATTTGATCGAACATTTGACAATATTTCAAAACTTTTCCGGGTAATAGGGCATTTCGTACCAGGAGGTTGTTTTCGAAAAGGGTTATTCGCTATGCAGTGTTCGATTAAGTGGGTAGATTAAAAAGATACCTTTGGCGCATGCACTGCTAAACCACTGGTGGTTCTAATGACCCCATTCGGAAACAGCACTTAGCCGATTCGCACCGTAGGAGTCCGAAAACCTTGCGGTGCAAAACGTATTAATGTACCTTGATTAGGTATTATTTATTATAGTTAAAGAAACTAAAAATTGTGCGCATGTTACAAAATGAATACACGCCATCTGATATTATTTTGCTGGTGAACTAATTTAATTAATAATCTGAACGAACATGTGCGTAACCCGAGCAAACAAGGAAGGACAACACCTGATAACGATTCATGTTATAACTTTTTTGTGATGAAAATATACTGCACTAGAATAAATTGCCTAAACAAAAGCACATTTTTATTCTCTCATTTTTTTCTTTCCTTAAATTTTTTCAAGTGACGGTTTAAGGGCTTATGCTTATGCGAATATGCGATATGAAAAAAACAAGTATTTTTTGCAACAACAATGTGAAAGAAATAAGTCTTAGAAATTATTATCATCGATGCGAATAATCATTTTTCGGAGAAACAAAAAGTAACCGTATCTAGTATAATATTATGTCACTTTTCGGATTGAGTCCAACCCATGATGTTTGATTTGTGACATAACGCTGTAACAATTGAGAAAGATTGAGCCATCATTGTTTGAAGGCTCTACTAAGGAAATAGGGCAATAACTTCTAACGCCACGTCGAATGAACGCTTTTATTTTGACCAAATTCTCAATCATAGAGGCCAATTTCGGTTTTGTTTCTCGTTCTTCGTAATTTGTGTTAATTTTTAATAACATTGCGTAGTTCAGACATGAGAGAAAATCTGCTTAACGTAATTCCAACTGGTGCATTATAAAATACTCAAAGAATTACAGATGCAACAAATGTATTTTTATCCATACTTACCATTTACCGTCCTAAAAGCGGATTTCGATAAGTAGGTAAACCTGTTGAATCTGTGAAAATTTTAAAATCGTATCCAACAAAGAACACACCACACGATAGCATTGAAAAAGACGATTGCATCTCTTCAATAAAATATATTATTTTCTTTTAATATTTTATAAGACCCGGGCTACAGTATATTTTCCTAGACTAGATCAAAGGCAGACTGTGTCACCACCATATTAGTCGAGTCGAATCAGTGGTAATAGTGGTAATATTAATACATTGATAACTTAGCATTATTCATATTACCGTCTTATGGTATGAACTTTTGCGTCGAGTTATGTCTTTAATGAGTTTACCAGGAATCCTATAAATTTAACGGTGTCGTTTTGAGGGTTAATGGACTCCTGTAAAGCCATAAACCAGGATAGCGTTGGATAGGACATCGTAAACTGTGACGAAAGTGAGTTGGACTGAATGTTTCAAATGGTTGTCGGTCGTGGTTATTAAGGGATTTCACTTTAACGCTTTAACGATATAGCTCAGATCTGGAGCTAAGTCTATCTGGAGATAATAAACATCATAAATGAAAATGTATACTATATAAAATAACAGATTAACACGTTTCGGGACACTATTCCAGACACAATAGATGTTTCATTGTTTTCACGCCTGTAGGCGTTCACTGTCCCGAAACGTGTTAATTCTAAGTAAATTATTCAACATAATACTAATTCGATGACACAATGAACAAGGATTAAGTGTTGGTAAATACCAACATTACTACGACAATTTATTAGCAATTTTTTAACTCAAAATTAATACAACGCGATTAAATTCCGCCTCTGGAAAGATTATATTAAATTCCATCCGCCTCCGCCAACATGAAAAAGCAGATAGGAACAAATTATAAATTGAACCTAGAGTTTAGTGAACTCGGATCGTAAATGATCGTAAAGTCACAGGTCAATGAACTTTACTTTTGTCAACAGTTCCAAGCGGCACTGCTGCAGCGATGGCTGCTGCCCCACTTCATGTGCCCGTTCTGTCCGTTTGTGCAAGCGCTGACGGTGAACGTAAGCGTTTTTACGCTCACCGCTATCGCCGTCGACCGGCACAGAGCTATCATTACTCCTTTAAGGTAAGGTACATTTTAGCACGTCAGAGATTTGATGCTTCCATACCACCTCCACAAAATATACATATTAATATAGTGCGTAAAGCTATGTAGGTAGCTTAAGTATGCATTTCAATTGTAGATAAAGAGACACTCCCATACAAAAACATTTATCAATTCCGACCATTAAACTACTATTACTAGCGTATGGAACTGACAACTGACCATGGCCCCTATTTTAGAATCACTCGCGTCAAGATGGCGTGTAATATTCAATGTTTAAAGTCGAATTTTGGAATGAAAACTAGTTGTAATCTACATAAAAAGGATTTGAAAAATCATTGCTCAATTTAGTGAGTACTCACGTCTAGATTTTGAGTGATTTCCGTTGATTTTTTATGTGTTTTCGAACGATTTTTTTTCTATGACTTTTGACACTACGTCGAACGAAAATCACTCGCCATCTTGATGCGAATGATTCAAAAATAGGGCTCCTGGACTGGACCACCTGGACTGACACCACGAACAAATCTCGTGCGCCATGACCTGACGCTACTTGTCATCAGCTCATACAAATGGTTTCATATACGAAATTCAAATTCCAAGATAGTCTTGTATTCGTATTTGCAACACATTTTTGCTTCGCTTATAGTTTCTCTATACGTAGTAATAAACTCACTGATTGCAATATAGTTGCTGATATAAGCGCGTTCAACTACTTGACTAAGCAATCAAACCTTCAGTGTTATAATAATAGAATAGACTGTACACTTACCCTTAAACGGTACCAAAAGAGAGTTTTTCTGATTCTGTCTATTGCAAAATTATCTTCATGGCGTGAATAAACGTTGTTCGCAAAAAAGATGATGCAGTCTCCTCTTGAATTTCAAATAAAACATAGACGTTGGATGGGCGCCAAATCGGAGCATATACGGCGATAAATCAAGCCTGATTTTGCCTTGCAAATTAATAAAAAACCAGGCCATGTTTAGCGCTTAGATTTAGAACTATGTAAGCAAGATGGTTTCAACGTCTCCAGTTAAACGAATAGACAATAAAAGAGTGGTTAACATAGTGTTTTTTTATGAATGAAAAATAAGGAAAACCTTCGTATAGTGCTAATTTGTGGCATATCGTTTCGATTTTGTGAACTAAAACTGACTTGATGTGGGCGGAAAAGCCTTTTTGACAAAAGGTTAAACTTCTTGTTATTTGTCCTGTTTGATCAAGTTATTTGCATCCGTCCCTATTGGTTATGGTTAAATATTTAAGAATTTAAATAAATACAAGAGTTATCTGAGAAAAATGCATGGTTCGGTGTTATTTCGTAAAAATAAACAAAAATGTGCAGATATTTTAAATACTCTGCGCATTTTTGTTCATTTTTCCTTCTGAGTATAAGATGTAAGTATAAGTATCTATACTTCCTACTAATATTTAAAATATGAAAGTTTTTGAGGATGGTATATTTGTTACTTCTACACCCAAAAACTACCGGATGGATTTATGATTCTTTATAATGACATAGCTCATACATCGAAAAAGTACAGTATAGATTATAATTTAATGTGTTTTTTTTATATTCGACATTTACGCGAATGAAGCCGCGGAGAACCACTAGTAATTGGGAAGTTATGTACGAGACAAAGAAAAAAAGGAACTAATTATAAAAAAAAATATTTAAAATTTTATTGATACAACCGATAGCAGCCGTGGGAAACCGTAAGGTAGGCTTATGTTAGGCTGTAGACGTATTTTGGCTGATAATATTGATGAGGTTTTATTAATGAGCATAAGTATAGCTTAAATAAACACGGTTCAAGACTAATGACCACACAGACTACCTTGACAAAGAAACAACCTTTCATGGACGAGTAATTAGTTAATGAAACTCACTTAGCTTTGTTAACAAACATCGGCCTTTACTAGCCTGAGACAATGAGAGTGCCTAAACATATTATTTTCTAAGTAAACGATGCTTTATATTATAATAGTCCTAATAGTAGAAGCATCATAACACCTACTAAGTACCTAAAGGGTTGAGTATGTTTTAGACCTCATAAGAGGAAATACATGTTCATAGCACGAGGCGTTTCAAAATTATTTTGTTTTCAAGGGTCGCCAAATTGGTAAAATAAGTATGACCAAACCTACTCATAACCTAAGTACCTATGGCTTCATTTGTTGTATGAAGCATTTAATTTTTACTAACCGTTGATGGCCCACTGGTCAAAGACCTCCCCCAATCTAACCTACCTGACGGTGTGTACTACATTTTACTTGCATATGCAATCCTTTACAAAGTATTTTTACCCAGCCACTTAAGCCAACACTATGTTCTATCGGACTATCGCTATTGAGATCGCTTCGAAATTCGTGATAGAGCTGCGGTTTACCGCTTGAATGTTTATCACCGAAAAACGTCATCGCTTATCGTGCTTTCTGCGGCATTTGATAGCGAAAATATTTCGTGTGCCCAACGTTTAATAAAATAAGTGGCTTTTACAGTCAAAGCCGTGAAAAAACATAGCAACCTCGCTTTATCTACTGCGTGGAAGTAGGAAAAAGGAACGAAGATAATAATGTTGATTGATGTGTATTAATCACACCAAGAAAATTGTAAATAGATGTGCTTACAAGACGGCCATTTTGTTGAAATCTAGTGGTTATTTCCTTAAGCCTACTTTGAAAATATTAGATTATCCATACAAAGTTCCATCTTTATTTTTACCCTCAACAAGGGATGATTTAAATGATTGAAATCTGCGATACTGTATCTATAGTTCAAAATATGCTACATACGAACATAATATAAAAATAATTGAAGTTTAAAAGTGTGAAAACGAATCGAACTTACTTGTTTAAGTTTATTTACAACATTTCTTGTTTAACAATTGAGAGATCCGGGGATATTTTCTTAAGTAGTGATCTATCTTCATCACGGCTATGAAAATGTTACTTATAATTAACTTTCCTAGGTATAATAAAAATAGCCCACTTAATTGAACTCTATGAAAATCATTTAACTTTACCAGCTCAAATATTAACCTACTTTTCAATTGAAACATATTCTTAGTACCTATTAGCTGCGTGAAAAGCTGATTTTAGTTAAGTAATAGTAATTAATTAATTTACATGATTTTTAAAAGACAAAATAAATAAATAAACATTTGTTTGCTAACAAAGTGACACAAATACTTAGTCTGACTAAAACAATCAGTCATTCGAAGATTTATTTTGAAGTCTTAAACTAGTTAAATGATTAATTGCAAGTATTAACACGTTCCGGGACAGTGCCCGCCAACAGGCGTTAAAACAATAAAACATTTATTGTGTCTGGAGTAGTGTCCCGGAACGTGTTAACTGAACTCTAA
The DNA here is from genome assembly GCA_963584085.1 of Pyrausta aurata. Taxonomy (NCBI): domain Eukaryota; kingdom Metazoa; phylum Arthropoda; class Insecta; order Lepidoptera; family Crambidae; genus Pyrausta; species Pyrausta aurata. Next base: position 10,339,495 of record OY757256.1, on the reverse strand, counting down.
CTACAGGCATTGCATGAACAAGTAGAGCTCAAAAAACAGTGTTAGTGGCCATGTAAATGTGGTTTCGTTAGTACAAGTTCTAGTTTAATTAGTTTAAAGTTTCCAAGCCACCTGTCTCAAAGTGCGTATCGCTTAACCTTTCCAAGCCAGGTGTCTGATCCCATTTCACAGAGTGCCTGACTCATCTATCAGTAGGTATGGAGTCCAGACACTCCGTAGAATGAATAGAGGTTTAGCGCTCAACTTGGCTCATTCAAAGTTGTAATAGTAGTAAAAAGGTGTTAATGGGTTAAGAGAAGGTTTCAGCGTGACAATGTGCGCTACATTTACGAGTTTAGATTCTTAGTTTGATAGAATTGTCAATGGAAGAGTAGACTCAAGAGTAGTAATTGTATACTTAATTATTGTTGTAGTTACGATAGTAGAGTACGCTAATCGACTTCGGGGCGAAATGCTATATTTGAATATTAATTGAACGAAAAGTTAAATAGATATTTTTCTAATTGAGAATGTAAGAACTTTACGACATCAGTTTTGTTATTTTTAAGGTGCATTTTCAGAACCTAACTCGAGCATTGGACTGTGAAACGCCCCAAAAATAGTGCAATAGGTTGACATTCACTGATTTGATTGGTTATCCTGAATTGGCAAAAGTGACATTTTGTTTAAAATTCTAGGTAACTTAGTTTGACATTTCATGGGATATAAATTTTTACCTGTTTTTTCCCATGCTTGAAATGTTTTCCTAAACAAAGGAAGGATACTTGAATATAACATCCAAATAAAATCTCACGGAAACAGTACCTGGTTGAACGTGTAAATAGTTCACACACATGAAGCGGGGTCCGGAATCCGATGATCACGGCCCCACAAGATAATATGGAGAAGCCACTTACCTCGTAGAGCAGGACCTCCAGGCACCTCCGAACACAAGACTTGCGGAGCGGGAGCACGATATCTCGGCTATATAAAGCGGATTTTGCGTATTAAGGAAAATAGGGATTAATTAATTTATTTGCGGTGACTTCAAGATTAGATAAAAAGGGAGAGAGTGACATAAGTCAGAAAAAAGAAAAAAGTTGAGTTTTTTCACTCCGCGGCAAATAGGTCGTATGCCTTCAGCACCCAGAACCTGAACTACTCGGTTCGTGGCAGGTCCAATTCCTCGTGAAGGCAGCAACCACCAAACCCAGTTCCCCTTCCACATGCGGAGACATAATAACAAGTCCAACCATAGCTTCCCGCCTTGAAGTTCGGCAGAACTTCAATAAGAAATAGGGTATGAAAGAAGAAACTGGAAGAACGCAATGTTCATGAAATAGGGGTAAGAAAGTAAGTGTGTGTGTAATAAAAAATATGTAAACTACCACTAGGTATGAATACTTCCAATATTTGTTATGATAACAATCGTGCTACTTGTAATTATATTAGGCGGATTGGCTTCCAAAGTATACCGACACCTATCAACAACTTCCCCCTGTTTCCCACTTGTCGGTTGTCGGGCCGGGTTATCGGATGGAGATTTTGTATGAAAACTGGATAGCTGAATCTGAATAGCTTCATACAAAATGTGCTGCTACGGAAACGTCCAATTAAAATCCGGACCCGACACCCGACGAGGGAACCAGGTCTTTGATGCCTATTGATTCTAGGTATTTGCTATAAGCTGAAATAATTAATCTGACTCCTGAAACTAGATAACTAGAAACAGCTGTCGTTAGCTGTTTTGCCTACATAAATTTGTGTACCGCGTGTTCGTTAATTTTCGATTCGGTATGACAAGTACTGTGTACTCGGAACTAATTTATAACTGGGCGAGGCGATAGCAAACAGATATGGCGCGTGTACCTATTTGGTATTTGGTGCAGACCGGCAAATGTGACATAAGGTATCCAGAAATGGAAGCAAACATTTTGCGAACTCTATCCTGTGTCTGTTTAGGAACTAACACGCACCATATCAACAATACCTAGTGGTTTATTTAAAGCGAATGGTACGTAAGTTTAACATTGAACTTCTAGGTACATATTAAATCACTTCAATAACTAGTACTAGTGAGGCACAACTTGTTGGGGATCTATAAATGTTAAGCATTACAATCGATAGGACGCCGGCGGTCGTGTTACCAAAATCTACTTTATATAAAAATAAGTCGGGTTTTCTTTCCTGATGCTATAACTCCAGAACGCATGAACCGATTTCCTCGGTTTTGCATTCGTTGGAAAGGTCTCGGGCTCCGTGAGGTTTATAGCAAAGAAAATTTTCATAAAACGGAACCCGGGCGGGACGGGGCTGGGGGCGAAACGAAGTTTGCTGGGACCGCTAGTAATGAATAAAAAAATGTCGAAATACACATCGGTGAGGTGATGAAGTCTGGGATCAAATCAGATTTTATTAAAACCATCAACAATTTAGTTCATTAAAATACTAATAACATATTAAAGAAAGACATGATTTACCTAGCCTGATGGTTAAACATACTCTTACACACACATCACATCGTGACCCATACAATAAGCATTCTGAAAGAGCAACTTCTAGGTAGAAGCCTTTTCAGTCCTGCTCCTGTATTATTTCCATTATGCTTTGGCACAAAACGCTAATGACAATAAGTTGTACCCTGGTGGTACCGTGGAATAAATGGAACACTATTTCCATTTCGTCCCGCGGTAATTTTAGAACAACTTTACCAATTTTATTCACTTTAAAAAAACATGTATTGAATAGTAAATATTATAGAGGTCAAGAGAATGGCGGAAGAGCGTAAAGAATGGAAAAATCTCCACCGACAAGAGCTTGGCTCTTAAATTGGATAATGAGTAAATATTCATAATTTAACAAACTGTTAGATGCGGCCATAATTGGTCATATTCAATAATTAAGATGAGTTTGCAATAGACTTATTTGTTTGTTTTGTGATGCTTTCGTTTCATCATTGTCCGAAACAATTTAATTTATATGTGTATCTCTCATGGCATAAAAAGTTTTTAGACCATATAACAAGGGTGAGATTTTATATCTGTTGTTAACATAAGTTCTCCTGCAATACTGACTCATTCAGCCGAGCTGACAGTGCGCTGAGTGGAACAGTCGTTATAGCAAACATTCGGCCCTTTATTACTGCATTAACATAATAATGATCTCGGCCCATGAAATCCAATCAGGCTCCGGCAGGGCTATTTCGTATCTTGCTTCAGCGGAAATTGCAACAACAACAAAAAAACCGGTTAAGTGCGTGTCGGACCCGCGCACTGAGGGTTCCGTGCCACCCTTAACGGAATTCAGGGTCCACTTACTTTCACTTAACGAAAACATCACAATATATTGCGACAGCAAAAATAACTTTGTTTTTCATAGTGTTTGTATGAAAGACAAAGTTATATTTGCGGTTGATAAAAATGTGCAATATCTCAAAAACTACTGGTTCGATCTCCTTCAAACCAATTTTCGTTGCAAGTTTTTGTTGAGATCTACATCATATATTTTTTTCAAAATTTTCACTTTCTTAGTTCAAAAGTTAGATGGGGGGGACGCCCATTTTACTACTTTGGAAGCGTCTATATCTCAAACCTTAGACTTTTAGAAAAAATGGTTTTAGAAACCTCAACATCATTTTAAAAGACCTATCCATAGACACCCCACACGCATAGGTTTGAGTAAAAAAAAATTTTTAGGTTTTAGTTTCATGTATGGGAGCCCCCCCTTAAATATATTTTTTTCTTAAATTTTGTATCTGAATCGGAAAGCGGTGAACAAAATACATCTACCTACCAAGTTTCAGCTATGTAACGCTTATAGTTTCAGAATAAAGTGGCTGTGACATACGGACGGACAGACAGACAGACAGACAGACAGACAGACAGACAGACAGACAGACAGACAGACAGACAGACAGACTTGACGAAACTATAAGGGTTCCGTTTTTGCCATTCGGCTACGGAACCCTAAAAACACTATGATCCACGCATAGCGTTTTTTGCCGGCCAAAACAACTAAATATTGTAGGGTCACCTGTCATTACCTATTTCTACATAATTGCCAACGGTTACATTTTAAACAAGCCAGCCCGTTGAATATTTTAATTTTACCCTGCGATAACTAAAACAAAATTAATAAAACAGAGCAATCAAGTACAGCAGCCACAGTCTGAAACACAAGAAATGTATATATATCTTTACATTTCGCGTCAAAAAGTTATTTTTTCTGATTTTCTGCTGCATCAAATATCCTTATAACTTATGTAATGTAGCTATATATCTTTAATAAATAGTAGATTTATTGTACACTTAATGGCAATAAACGAATTTTAATTTAAAAATTCTTCTACAGATTAAACTGTATCGAGACTTGCACCAGAGTAGTTCATGTATTGATTGCAGCGATGTTTATGTAAATTTTTGTATTAGCGATTTTAAAACAAATTTTGCATAAATTTCGCTAGCAACATACGTAATAGCCCGGTATTCAGCTAATTAATGGTCAGCCTAGAGACGTCAGGGAATCGTTCGGTTTGCGACATCCTGACGCGGCCTTACTGTGCCCGCTTAACTAGCTTAACTCTTCAGTGTGACATGACAAATTGTCACAGTAGGATTATAAAATAAAACAGCATTATCTCGTCAAGCAATCGGCGGTTAGGGTCAAAATAATTTGCAACAGCTGAACTGAAACTTAATGAAACTAACAATAATAACTTTACATGAGCTATATATCTTACTACTCATCTTATATAATGTAATTATTTAATAAGACAACGGAAGGACAAATATTCAAATATTCAAGTATTAAAATATTCTCATTTTTTTAAGGTTATTCCTTTTAAAATAAACAGGATTGAATTAAAGTAACTTAATGTTATTACATAGAGTCACAAAACAAACAACGAATTATAATCAAACTTTTTCAACTGTATCTTAAAACCTGTCTCACTCTTTATACCTTTTAAAGCATACAAATAATCCCGCACATTTTCTTATACCAAGATTCTACAAACACATTCCATTACGGATACTTTTTTAATTTCCTAGTAGGTTCTATTTTATGTTTTTGCCTTTGCTGGATGTAAAAATTAATTTAAAATGTTGGTTTCAGTGCACACACTTCAAAGAAGATTGCCAAAGTAATTATAGTGCTAATATGGCTGTTTGCGCTCTCGTTGGCAGCTCCTATGGCCATGTCATGGGTGGTCATCATGGTGGATGAACAGGATCCAGGTTCGTTACATGATGTGCTTTATTAAAAAACTACGTTGCTTGACCCGCGCTAATATTAAAATCCCTTGTCGAACAATATTTCCCCCGTCGTACCTTTACTTACCCTACATAAGATTCTATCGATTAGAGAATAGTAGAAAATAATAGGCATTGTTGAATGAATATAAGTTATTAGCTTCGCTTCATAAAATTTTTTGATAATTCTAAGTCGAGTGCAAATCTTCCTAAATTATAAATGCGAAAGTTTGTGAGGATGGATGCTTGTTACTTACTTCATACAAAAACTACGCAATGGGTTTTCATGAAACTTTACAACAATATAGCTCATACATCAAAATAGTACATAAGCTATTCAGATCCGACATCTAAGTGTGTAAAGCCGCGGAGAGTTTAGTGTAAAATAAATAAGGTACTCACACCATTTTCAACCCATACCTTTTTTATGAAAGCGGTATTTGGTTAACACCTCCTAACACTTGAATTTAACTAATTGGGGGAATTTTTCATTACCGATAAGTACTTATGCCAATTCCAAATATCGGAGTGCATTGTGTATTTATGAACCTCTTTCCACTTATTAGATAAGCGATGAATTCATAACTCATAAGTACTTATAACGACTCGTGAATTAATCCGTATTTGATTAAAATTATGCTTTAATTAATTTCGAGCTAAAACTTATAGATTATGTACGAATATAAGACTTACTAAAAATTTATAATACGTACGCACATATTTTGGACACTTTGTTGATAGAGCTGTGTTTAATAATGCAGACTATAACATTAAGTATTTCTAACAGCTTTTTCGCATGGACCCCCAAAAAGAGCTCTTATTTAGTTTATGTAAGAATTTGCAGAAAAGCAAGACGCATCTAGCTAAAGTGTGCTTTGTTTAGCTAGTCGAATATTGTCAACGATCCTTTTATAACTATTAAAATAATGTCAGTGAACAAAATTAATTAACTGATTGATTTAAAAAGATATCTATGTTCATATTCATATTACCTATGTAGGTTGTGAGTTTTGTTATCTGTGTTTTCGTGTATTTATTGCTTGAGAATTTTTGAATGAAGCTTAAAAAATTCTAATATTTTTTAAAGATTTACTAAAGAAATAGCTACGTAATTTAAAAGGATATTTGATGCAGCAGAACATCGGAAATTGTCTACGCGAATGTCAAAAATTTTGCTACAAACTACGCCCGCTGCATAGTGATAACTAAAAAGTTAAGGCTTTCAATGCATGACGATATTTCACATTTTTAAACATCCATTTTCTTTTGCAGTCACGAAGATTTTTTATCAAAAACCATTTTGTGCGCCGAGCGAGTTTGGTTCGCACTCGCTGGCCATCTACAGACTTATCCTGTATATATTTCAGGTGAGAATAATGTTTATAACCTTATTAGTTCACCTTCATATGAGGTTTTTGATATTGTTGTAAGTATATTATTTTTATGAAACGAATTCGTTGTTTATTGCAACGAGTTAACGATTGTGATATACATCGATTAGGGATTGTAACTTTGGATTACTACAAGTATATCTCTGAGTTAAAGCATTTTGGATCACTATGACTGGTCATGGTAACTACGTATACTCTATAGAATCATTGATAAAATTTTTTGCTCCTATTACAGGCCACACGCTGTGTATTATATCTATACTAATATTATAAAATTAAAGAGTGTGTTTGTTTGAGCTAATCTCTGTAACATGTGGACCGATTTGAAATATGTTAAATAGCTTATTTATTAGGAAACGCTATAAAACATCACGATAGACTGGTGGAAAGGGAGTTAACTCAAAACGTGCGGACGCCGTCGCGGGGGACCGCTTGTTTTTTATATGAGCCGAGAAACAAGACAAGTAACATAATTAACAAGTCACTGACTTAATAAACTGTACCAAATTTTCAAAAATAAAATCAATACATTTATTTGCTGAGAAAATAAAGTATATTTGATATATTTTATAGAATAATTATGGGAGCTCTCACAACAATATCCACTAAGTTCACTCATTTCATCACATAACTGCAATGCACTCGACTTTTTGACCCCTTATCCTTCTTATCCGCGATCAAAAGTGATCACGTTCGCGTCACGACGCGTTGTCAAAATGTTTCTTCAACACCGGCACAAATGGCATGACAACATGACAAGCATGAACGAGACATAATATTTTGAGGTGACAGTCCCCAAAATTGGAAATATCGGTTTATTTACGAGCACTTTTCCTGGAATAGGGTAAGCACGGAGAATTGGAGTTCTTCGTGATTCCCCAAATCGTTACTGTGAGATTTGACTACTATTTACAGGCGTTTTAACAACAAAACTAAAAAAATATGCAATATTGGCTCTGCTTCAAATATCAATGATATTTAATTTGAATTTTACAACTAAAAATATCAATATTTCAAAAAAAATATTGATTAGTTTTCCCTCATTTTATAGACTTGACTCTGAACCATCCCTTAAAAGTATTAGTACCATTTAAAGATCGCAGCTAGCGCCTTAAAAGACTAGCCACGACATGATGAAACCCAACTTTTACGACGGGTCGGATATCCAGCTTACCTATTATATAAGTCCTTAAATCTACTGGTTCAACATACAATTTTTTCTATGACTTTTATATCATACTTCGTATAAAAATATTAGATTTAGACAAAATCAGGTCACAAACCAGACACCCTGCTGCTACGTATCCGATTCGTTATTATTGTGCTGAGTTTTCTCATATTATGAATCGAATAAAAATAAGGCAGCGCAATTTTTTTCAAGAGTCAAGCATAAAAGCGAATCTTTTATGTCTGGTATCAAGTGTTATTTTTCTCTGCCTTCATCTCCATGTCTCAGTCACTAAAGCGCCATTTAGCTGCCAAAATAAAATTGTCTTTTATTGTGTCTGGAAATTCTTAAGATCGAAAACTTCACGTTTTCTTTCAAAGGTTTATTTTTTACAAAGCAAGCGTTGCCGTTGGTATAAAAAAGCGAGTAAAAATCCCTTTAATTAGAGTAAAAAATTCCCTAACGTTACGGAAAGCTCGTAAGACTTTTCCTCATGCCGTGCTGACAGGGCCCCATTTGTGGGAAGGCTCACTTGCGATCATTACGGTTATCCAGGGTTAAAATTATTTTATTTTAGGGCTGATTTTTCAATAGTCATATGAAATATTCGTCGAACAAAATTTGAAAAGGTCACCTAATTGTCAGCAATCATACGTATCTGACTTTTATTTTAAATCGATTGATTTATATTTTTTCTGTCTGTTATATTTTATGACCATTGAAAAATCTGCCCCTAATCCACTTATTTTCGTCAGTTTTTGCATTGTACTTCAGTCTGCAATTTACAGTAGAAAAACACGTTTTTCAGTCGTTATAATTTCTATGTGTGAATGATTCAGGAGCAAAATTTTTATCAATGAGTATACAGAAAGGTTAATTAGGAACACATTTTATCGGTACGTGCTATTACAATAACTATTTATTTTTATTTGTAAAATAGCTAACAGTCAGGTTCCTCTGCAACCGATATGTTTGCGCAGAAAAGATCATTCTCTTTTCTTCAACCGTTGTTTGCACAAAAGAGATGATTCTCTTCCGTCGCTGTTTGAAGTGGATTTGAAGTAGCTTTTCCTGGAACTTACAAACGTATAACTTTTCTGTAATTTGGAAGTTACAAACATTTGACCAGGAGGCCAATTCTTGTGCAGTTCGTATACGAAAAAAGTTCACCGATCGAATTTTCTTTTTCAAAGAAAATACGGTTATTGCTTTATTCGGGTCACGATTTCTATGCATTTTGATTTTTTCGTGCGGTAGTTTTTTTTCGTGGATATATTACTACATTTTTTTCGGTAAAACTCGTGATACTCGTGATACTCGTAATCGAATTACCACACGAAATAAGTTCGATCATGCGAGAATCGGCCTCCAGGAAATTGTATCACCTTCGCTTAGTGGAGTGGAAACTTCAACCCAGTGTCACGTGGCTGACGAGTGTGTGTTTGCAGTACGTCATCCCGCTATGCGTCATCACGTTCGCGTACGCACACATGGCCATGAAACTGTGGGGTGCGCGGGCACCGGGCACTGCCTTGGAGAGCAGGGACGCCAACCATATGAAGAATAAGAAGAAGGTGAGGACTTTTGTTTTGATGCATAATTACTCTGCAAATGAAACATTGTGAAATGATTCGATTGGTCTGAGCGGGGTAACTAACCCTACGTCTTGAACAACGAGCTAAATATTAACTAAACTAAATATAACAAAACTTGGAAATATGCTAGTGATATTTGCCAAGCAAGCTTAATAGGACCTATTTAGTATGGCGATTTCTAACTGTGATGTCACAGTTTGCTATGGTCAATTACACAACTATTTAAAAAAACGCTATGGTTAACTACACAATTTAAACTGTTACTCTGTCAGTTAGCGAAATGAACAGTTGCATCTTGCAGCGTAGTTTTAAACGAGCGTAGTGAGGCTTGAAGGCCTACTACAAAATATTAAATCTGTCAATACGGTAATCGTTTTGAGGATCTGAAGTAGTTCCATACTAAAAATATTACGGATCCGAAATATAATAATGGTATTGACGGATTTCGTTTCTCGTAATAGATATCCTGCCTCGATTCGAAATGTGATTTCACAGTTCAGATTATTATTTTAGTCAGGGCATTTGCCCTTGACTAAAATATATTTGAGCCTATATTTCGCCTAAAACGAAGCCTGTTTTCATTATCATTTTACCATCAATTTTGGCAATATGATAATCTACACTTCCTATTATCTGCCTAAAATTCTACGCAATACGGTGAAAGTAGGATTTGCCGTTATAGGTACTATTACGTTGTAGATTAACTAATATTAATTTAATTTACTTAGTATTTTGGGTAAGCTCGTAATATTAAATACAAAAACAGTGTTTTTTAATTATATTGTTCGATAATTATGCTACGCCTTTGTAGTCAATCCTAAAATATGTACATTAGTCCTTTCTATCAATTCAACTAAGCCAATTGTGGAACACTGTATCCAAGTTATTTCTGCAACAGGACTCTATAATAAATCAGCTACGTCCTTATACGCGTACTACTAGAACTAATAAACAAAATAGGCTCGCTCCATAAAAAATAAAGAATATGGAAGCATGTGGCCACATATAATAAAAGGCGATGAAAGCAGTCCTAGTATCAAGGTGTAAATCATCTGAGAATAGGCTGAAATATATTTTATGATCTACGAGCATATTTGCCAACACAATATTGCCTTTGCACTCAAGAGACAGCCGTTCCCGCTCGGTTTATCAAAAAGAAAATAGGAAAAAAGCCATGAAAAATCTAATATACAAATGTATGGTCGTGCGTAGGTAGAATGGACCCCACGAAATGAGACATACCTTTAATGCGCTCATTTAAAACAAGATTCTTGAGCCATTTGGGATTGAACAGCCTTTGACTGGTCAAAACCATGAGTTCTAGTCTGTATACAGGAACATTGCAAGGTTTTGCATAATTTTTAGGGTTCCGTACCTCAAAAGGAAAAAACGGAACCCTTATAGGATCACTTTGTTGTCCGTCTGACCGTCCGTCCGTCTGTCAAGACCCTTTTTCTCAGGAACGCGTGGAGGTATGAAGCTGAAATTCATATCAATTACTCAGGTCTACTGTTCCTTGAAGCTGTGAAAAAATCAAACTTCTAAGCCAACGCAATCAAAAGATACAGCCATTTATGCCGCAAATTTTCGACACTTGCAAGGGAATCAAAACCTACAGGGTGCTTCCCGTGAACTCAGAAACTTGAAATTTGGTACGAAGCAACGTCTTATAGCATAGATAAAGGAAAAATTACGAAAACCATAAATTTTTAGTTACATCACATACTATATTTTTTTAATAATTTTAAACTTACTACCCATTTCCTCATAAACGCGTAGAGGTATTAAATTGAAATTCATACCAAATACTCAGGTCTATAATACCTTTAAGCTGTAACAAAATCAAGCTTCTATGTCAACGCAATCAAAAGAAACAGCAATTTAAGCTGCATATTTTGAAACTCGCAAGTACTCGCAAGGGAATCAAAACCTAAAGGGTACTTCCAGTCGACCTAGAATCTTGAAATTTGGCATGAAGCAACGTTTTATAGCACACATAAAGGAAAAATTCCGAAAACCTTAAATTTTTAGTAACATTACAAAATATATATTTTTTAATAAATATAAACTTATTACTTTTTTCCTCATGAACGCGTAGAGCTATCAAGTTGAAATTCATATCAAATACTTAGATCTAATTGCTTTAACCCGTGAAAAAAGAAAATTCTAAGTCAACGCAAAAACGCATGACTCGATTGTCGTAATGAACGAACTTTGTAAACCTTGCAGGTTTGTACGGAACCCTCGGTGCGCGAGTCCGACTCGCACTTGGCCGGTTTTTATAATAAGAAAACAAAAAAAAAATTTTCAGACTCCATAAGTTTTCGTCTATTAGATGTAGCTGACTGATAAAATTTTATTTAATCTCTTGACCATGACCCCATACAAAAGTTGTTTGTATTAATGATTTCGTTCGCCCTTCTAAAATTTGGCAACACCTTGGAATGTCATCCTCTATAGAATAAGACCTTATTCAGTTCTGTTAGGTAAAGCTAATCATTTATACCAGCTAATTACAACAGGTCGATTAATTAATTGTTATCTAGTCCACAACTCCACAACGCTCTTAACAAGACATAGGTACCTACTTATATTTTTATTAAATTTTAACTCCCTTTTGACAAACAAACCTCGTCCCGTCAAAAACGAATCCTACAAAAAAATAACTGTCCAATTTGATGCAGTTGTTGGAGTTATGCGCGTACAAAACTCTCGGCCGTTCATTTTTATTCACATGATGAATGCTTTGAATAGGAATAGCATATTTTTTTCGTAGTATCGCTAAAAATAAATCTATTCTCCAACAACTTGCGATAAATAGTAAATTGTTATTCAAGGGGAGAAAGCGACTCATTTCACTTGAGATGTTTTTGGCGCTCGAACGAAGTGAGAGCGCCAATAATTCGAGAGTGAAATGGTGCTTTCACCCGAGTTAAACATACTATTTTTCATTTCGACTGTGAGGAAAAACATTAAATTTACAATAGTGTTTGTAGATGTCATTGTGAGGTATTATGTTATTACTTTTATGTATTAGTTCAGCGAGAAAGGAAAACTCAAGTTTTTGCACATAAAGACAGTTGATTTATAGTTCTACAAACATCCAACATGATTAGAAAGAGTAATGGCACGAATACATGAAAAGAGTAAGGAAAAGCAGACGATACGAAATTAGTAATTGTAAAAATTTGAAAAAGTAGACAGAGTTTAAAAATAAAAAAATACACTGACAATCTAAAATAAAAAAAAGTGTCATCTTGGTATTATGACGGAAAGCCGAATATTTTAACCACACATTAGTCATGTATATTTTAATTATAGATTGAATCAATTGAATATTTTTTTATATCAACGATCATAATAAACATGGTTTTCAATGTGTAGCTAAGCAAAAATGTTTATTATTTTTATAATATGATGTGACTCAATTATCTTTGACCCAAGCTTTGACTGCATGCCTTGACTCTATACCATGCCAATTAAAACTAAATTACTTTCCACCCTAGGGATGGATAAGCTATTTTCCACCCGGCACCCGGAGAGATGAAAAAATATAAAAACCTCTTGAATCTTGTCACGAAGGAATTTGTGTGTTTCGGCAACGTCAGAAAAGACAGCACACCATATTTCACGACCCTTTTCTACAAAGGGACATTGTAAGACATTGCGGGACATTGCGCTTCGCTTAATATTTCGATAAAAACCTATTTATTATACCAAAAACTATAAGAAAGCTCAAGATTTGCCACAAGCTTTTTCACGGCAAATATAGTATAACGTTTTAATTTTGGTTTCAAAATATAAAAAGTAACTTTGAAATACAATATGAAGTAGAAAGTTATTATTTCATAAATAACAACCAGCTGAACTAAATAAGCATTGGTTAAAATTCAATTTGCGAATGAAATTCCGTACAATAATTTGCTAATGAAAATTGTTTCGAACCTCATCTGAAGGGCTAACTACATACGCCATAGCCTTGTAATCAACGCGATTCAACAAGCTTATTTTCAGACTTTTATAACGAGGAAACCTGCGTAATTTCGTACCGGATATGTAATTGGGAGTTACATATCCGGTACGAAATTACGCGGGTTTCCATATAGGCGGCAAATACGCATAAAACAGTGGAGCGGAAATATAACAGGCGTAAGTCGAGACGAAGAACGTTAAAAGTTGTGTTTGACATCACAAAAGTTTGACTTCTTGTTTGTTGTTGTTGTTATGTGACCTTATGACAGATTACCGCAGCTAAAGGGCTTATATCTGGGTGACCGAACTTCGCTTGGTATTTAGTTGAAAAAAAAAAACTCAAAAAACCCATAAAATTAAATCAAACAAAGAAGTCCAAGACTAACAGTCCGGCGCTCCGTGAGCTTAGTCGCTGAGCTACTGCAACGATGTCGTTAAAGTCAAAATTAATATTTGTATTCTAATAGCGTTTCAGCCCTCTTTCAGTGCCTAAGAAAACGTTGATTAATTCATTTTCTAAATAAGAAACCTAGTAAGGTCGATTTTTCCTCCCAAACTCCCTATTAAACTTTATGAAAATAATTGGAGCCGTTTCTTTGAACAACAATGCTCGTTTATAGTATAGGATACGAGTTAAACATTATAGGGAGGCAAATTTGGAAAATATTGTAATACAAAAACAATAAGATGATTGCAGGGGAGTGGAGATTTTGTGTCCAAATCAAAACATTGAATCTTACATGTTTCAATTTATTTAATTTGATTTCAATGTGTTTATTTTATTTTATTTATTAATTTGTACTTAATTAATGTCATTTTTCACTATGCCGATGTATAAATTTTGCATGCTGTTTGTAATCGCAAAACATGTGCACTAACTTACCAGTATGTACCATCTTTAAATACCATGTTTTTATGCAAATAAATATTCTGATTCTGAATTTCCCCATTTACCGAAGAAGTATGTAATTTGTTTTGACACATCTCTCTCCTCATCCATTACCACTTAAGTTGGAGCCAGTTTTCGAGAACAGCAGAGTTTATTAGTAGTTAGATATTGAGGTATCTGGATCAGGATCAGGATCCTGATCCAGATACCTCAATATCTAACTTTTCAGTATTCATTTCTTACAGTAAATAAAAAATAAAATGCGTATTTCAGTCTTAATACAGGTTCCATTGATAAAAAAATTAATGATTTTTGCACTAGTAAATATAAATAGTTTTTTTAAAATCACTCTACGTAGAAAGTCGTTTTTTTTTAAAAGCTGTGAAAATTATTGCTCTTTCACTATTTAACATAATATGATATAAGCTAGCTAGGTACTGCTATCTGATTCTTTTATAATAATTTATTATTTTAAAGGTGCGACTATCAGCTAAGCGTTAGTTTTACTGAGCTAGCATAATACCGTGTTTCTGACTTAAATAGTAAACCAGTGCGCTATTTAGGTATGTAGGTATGATTACGTCGTTCTTTTATTACTAGGAAAACTTAGGATAATATTGAAGCTATGCAATAGTCAAGTAAGGGTGTATGATTTTTTAATGATTCAATAAAAATACTTTGTTTAGATTTGATGTACACTTTTTAATTTTCCTTTTTGTTGTTATACTTTACATGTTTTTTTTAATTTAATTTTTTTCCATACTTATTTGAATTTTCGTCATCAAGCTTTTAACAGTATTATATACATCATCATAGTATATATTATCCTTATCTACAACATATTGCATGCAAACATCAGCCTTACATTTACAAAATATTTCACTTTGAATATTTTCAATGTTTTCCGCGTCATATACTTCCAGTCTAACAATTTTCTTTCCTTGTTTAGGTCTTTTTATGTAGGAATAAAGCGTTTCATTCTCCTTTTTATTCTTTCGGCTTCTAGCTGCCTCCACAGCGGCGTCTTCCTGCTGCATGTAGTTGCTCACGCGTTGCGCAATAATACTTTGATTAGGAGTTCTAGTTGGGATTGGTTGAATTGGTTGAAAGGGGAAGATATCTTCGCTGTCCTGGAAAAGTAAATCAATTAAAAATATTTAGTTAATTCTTTTATAAAACATGTAAGAATAGAAGATATCTTATAAATAAAAAGTTGATATCATATTTATTGGATCTCTTACCAATACAAACAACTTGTAATTAACATAATAAATCAATTAAGTTGTGAAAACTGTGTAAAAAATAAATGTAAATTAACTTACCGACATTGGAGAATTTATGTTTAACGTTACGTTGTAACAACAGGAGGGTGAATACAATTTTATGACAGTATTTTTTTTTAGTTTCCGTGTTATATACTATTTTTGAGTGTATTAATAGAGTTTAAAATCGTATAGAATCGTAATCTATTCCTTGCCGGTCCCAAAAATGGTAACGTGAAATAAGACTCGCGAGAGGCATACGATACGCATGAGTCGTGTAGTCAGGGGTGCATAGTCTGCGGCGCCTATTTATTTATTTCTTTAAAAACTTTATTGCACAAATAAAAGTGTACAAAAGGTGGACTTAATGCTAAAAGCATTATATCCCAGTCATACCTTTAGGTCATGTAGAGAGATTGTGATGGGTGCAGGAGAGTATTATCCTTAACGGCCCGCGCTGAACATCGATACATCGATTGACTGATCTCACCAAAGTCTCGGCACCCCTGTATTAACAAATATCTATGTACCTTTGTATATTCCATTAAATTGTGTGTGTTTGTTTGATTATTGAAAATGTGCTGGTAAGTGTAGAGTACCTACCTAAACCTCTCCTTTAATACATAAATAAACACTTACTTTTTCTTCCGACTTCGTTCATTCAGTTTACATTTAATGGTATGCGAGATGTATGTAGTTGCAAAATAAATTGATAATTGGTGAAATAGTTCAGGTATAACCAACAAACAAAGAAACAAAGAAAATTATGATCACATTTATAAATTGATAAAAAATATCACATCTGGATCTGCGGTGTAACACTAGTATGCATGTATTGTTGTAAACTGAGAAGAAGTCTCTACGTTCGCGTTGTATTATTATTTTGTTTGTAAAGCATTTTCCATTTTTGGGATGGATTAGACTTTGTACTTGTGGTTGGCGAGGGGGGACGTTGAAAATATGGTCATCAATCACGTGTAATTCTCGATATTTAAACCGAACCAAAAAACGGGAGCGTCATTGCAATTTCTGGAAGCGAACATCAACATACAGGATTTTTTCAAGCGGTTAACTACATCTTCTAAAAAATGTAAGTTCTTTTTGCTTTATTATTACATTCATTACTCAAAGTATCCAGTTCTTTGATATTCAGTAATCGTTCTTTTTCAGTTTATCAATATTTGTGATGAGCATATTGTTTATCGATATTTAATTAGTTCCGTATTCGATTATTCGATATTCAGTAACGTGACAATAATTTATGTTTTATTTTATTAGCTTTATAATACTTATCAAATCAATCATTCTTGAGGTAAAATAACTTGCACTATTCGCTTTACGATTGATATTTTATACAAACCGTAGTTAAATTAATTCATTAATATAACTGTTTCACGCGAAGTATTCAAACTATTTCTTTATTGTTTCCAGGTCGCACGAAAGAGGAAACGCTGACCTTCTATTCCCGTCTGACGATGAAGCCCCCCGCCCTCGAGTGGAAAAAAAGCAGTGAAGAAAACATTCTCCAGAGGCGAGCACATCGAGAGCAAGTCCTCCCCACTCACCGACACCGAAAAAAAAGAAGCCAGTATTCAAGCCTATCTCCGCTAAGAGACCTTCTGCGTATGATCTCTTCGGGAGCGACAGCGAGGAAGAGGACGTTATAATACCTGCGAGTTCTGGTAAAAGACCTACACCTCTCGTTTCTTACATTACACGTAGGCTCGCAAACGGACATTCTCGTCAGGTGTTCGATGACAAACCGGGCACGCATTTTATTGACTTGCGGGTTTACAAGTGCGATGAAATCGAAAGAGTTCAGCCAATGAATCGTTGGCGGCACTCGATTGTATGCGTTAAAAATCGGACAGATGAGAACACTGACGCGTGGCAGCATCTTGCCAACTTTTTAACGGCTACACGCAAAGAATACCGAGGCTGCCCCCCTACATTTATTAGTAATTATTATTAAAATGATTAACAATTTAGCTTTATATAATGTACTCGAATTGTAATCCTATTTTGCGTTTAGATCACTAAGTTACATACAGTGATAATTTACGTACGTATTAAATACTACCTAGTTATTATCTTAAAATGTTTAATCGTGTACTCTTATTATAATCGTGTTTACCCAATTAGATTAAGAATTTATTAATGGATGAAATAAATAAAAAACTTTAATCTTAAATTAATTGTGATTTGTTTCTTTTACAGTCCAACCCACCATCAGGTCAAGATCTGATTACAAAGATTTAATGAAATGTGAATACTGTCAAATTGAAATACCTAAAAGTGAATACCGATTTCATCTGAGAACTAATTTACACAAATCTAATTGCATACTGAAATCAGAATTCGAAAACATGAATATAAATATTATAGCCACGGCATTTAAAAATAGAATCGTGTCTTATAGGCTAAATCCATCTGATGAGTACCTCATGCCAGAGGCCTTTCTAATGGATAGCCAAAATGATATAATAAAAATAATCAATGATTGTCTTGTGAAACATAAGTGTATTAAATTGAATTTAGAGCTGTTTGCTTATTTTATGAAGTCAACATCAGATGAACGAGTACTGAAATCATTTATGACAAAATATGAAATAGTTTACCAATGTACAGATATTAAGGAATTATTTATGAATGCTATTTATACATTTGAAAGAAAAATATCAGAACTTGAACATTGTGAGTCTGGCTGGTCCTGTGTTTTAATGAGTCACTTGGAGATAAACATAAATAAATATTCCCCATTAAAAGCTGGTTCTTATATTGAATTACCAAGTAAAATAAAAAATACTAAGAGTTGCATAAATATTAAAAACAACGACAATCATTGTTTTTTGTGGAGCGTTGTTGCCGGTCTATTTCCTCAAAAGAAAAATGTATGTAGAACTAATTCATATCCTCATTATAATACAGTATTAAATTATGACGGTATGTCATTTCCAATCACATACAAAGATATTAAATTGTTTGAGAAAATTAATAAGGAAGTAAGTATTAATGTGTATGGATTAGATAATAAGGATAATGTTACCGGTCCGTTATATATAACTACATTAAGAAAAATTAATCATATAAATTTGCTGTATATTGAAAAAAATGGGATGGGTCACTATTGTTTAATAAAAGATTTATTGCGTTTGGTCAAACGTCAGGTAACTCTTAATAAAGGCAAAATGTATTTATGTGACTCGTGTTTGCAGTTTTTCACGAGTGAGATAAAGTACAGTTCTCATATGTGCAATAAAATATTGACAGTTCTACCAGAGAAAAACACAACTTTACAATTTAAAAACTATGAAAGAAAACAAAAAATAAATTTCGTTATATACGCTGACTTTGAAAGTCTTCTTTCGGACCACGATGTTTGTCAAACTGAAAAAACAAGGTTTTATAAACTACACAAGCCTTCATGTTTTGGTTATTATATTTGCTGCTCACATGATTCTAATCTGAACAAGTATGTTTCATATAGAGGACCAGACTGTGTAAAAATATTTATCGAAAGCTTGATAAGAGATATAGAAGATATTTATTATAAATTGTCTATAAAAAAGTCAATGACGCCTTTATCACCAATGGAAGAAGAAAACTATAAAAACTCTTTGAAATGTCACATCTGTGAAAATTTACTCTTTGACGATAAAGTAAGAGACCACGATCACATTACATCACAATACCGAGGTGCTGCGCATTCTCGTTGTAATCTGATGTATAAAGTATGTCAATTTGTGCCTGTTATTTTTCATAACTTAGCTGGTTATGATTGTCACCTTTTTATTCATGAGTTAGCAAAATATGATGGCTGTTTTAAAATAATACCTCAATCAAAAGAAAAATACATATCAGTCACAAAAATTATCAAAACAAAAGAAAGCCCATGTCCCTTACAAATTAAATTTATTGATTCTTTTCAGTTTTTAAGCTCAAGTTTGAATGACTTATCTAAAAATCTAGTAGAAACAGATTTTGTTTCTCTAGCAAAAGAGTTTCAAGAAAAAGAACAGATCAAATTACTAACTCGTAAGGGTATTTACCCATATGATTATGTAGACAACTTTTCTAAATTTGAGGATGATGTTCTTCCCCCTAAACAATCGTTTTACAATAGCATCAAATGTGAACATATAACCGACGAAGAATACGAACATGCGCGTAATGTATGGAAAAAGTTTAAGATAAAATCCTTAGGTGAATACACAGATTTATACTTGAAAACAGACGTCTTGTTACTTTGTGATATATTTGAAAATTTTAGAAATACAAGTTTACGACATTATAAACTTGACCCCGCTTATTATATAACTGCCCCGAGCTTAAGTTGGGATGCAATGTTGCTTTATACAGGTGTTCGACTAGAGCTAATATGTGATTTAGAGATATACGAGATGATAGAGAAAGGAATACGCGGTGGTCTATCACAATGTTCTCTACGGAACGCTAAAGCAAATAATAAATATTTACCGAATTTCGATAACTCGCAACCATCAACTTACTTGATATATCTTGACTGTAACAATCTTTACGGTTATGCGATGACAAAAAAAATGCCAATATCAAATTTTCGCTTTTTAACTCCTCGAGAAATTGATGCTTTAGACATAGTTAAGGTTTCTGATGATTCGCATGTCGGGTACATTCTAGAAGTTGATTTAGCCTACCCAGACAATCTTCATAATGTGCATCGAGACTTACCTTTTGCACCAGAAAAATTTATTCCTCCCGGAGGAAAAACTCCAAAATTAATTGCTAGCTTGTATGATAAATTCAAGTACGTCATACATTACGTTCATTTAAAGGAATGTTTGAAAAATGGACTTATTTTAAGAAAAATACATCGCGTTATTACATTTTATCAAGAAAACTATTTAAAGAAATACATTGATTTAAATACTCGTTTACGTCAAGCTTCATCGTCAGATTTTGAAAAAGATTTTTTTAAACTATTAAATAATGCTATATTTGGAAAAACAATAGAAAATAGACGTAAACAAGTCAATATAAAATTAGTAACAAATTGGTGTGATGATCAAAATATTACAAATAAAAAAGTTGGTGCTGAAAAATTAATTGCAAAACCTAACTTAAAAAGTATTACAATATTCTCAGAAAATTTTGCAGCCATTCATCTAAGCCCAGAAAAGTTAACTCTTGACCGACCAATTTATATCGGTTTCTCGGTTTTAGAATATGCGAAACAACATTTATATCAATTTCATTATGACTTTATTAAAACTAGATATCAAAACAAAGCAAGATTGTGCTACACCGATACTGATAGTCTTTTATACATCATAAAAACTAGAGATATTTATAATGATATAAGGGAAGAAATACAAAATTTTGATACTAGTAACTTTGATGTTGATAATTGTTATCAAATACCTAGACTTAACGCCAAAATTCCGGGTCTATTCAAAGATGAACTGGGGGGTGAAGTTATCAGTGAATTCACAGGATTAAGGTCAAAGTTATATTGTATTAATACCAAAAAAGGAGAAATAAAAAAGGCTAAAGGTGTAACTAAACCGGTAAAAAATCAACTTCATCAAAGTATTTATAAAAAAGCGCTTTTAACTGATAAAAGTTTCAAATGTAAAATGAATGTGATCAAATCAATTAAACATGTTTTGTTCTCTCAAGTATTAGATAAAGTAGTGATAAATCGAAATGATGATAAAGTCCAAGTACTACCCAACCAAATTGAAACAGTGCCTTGGGGACACTGTAGCACCATATTTTAAATTATGGTATATTTTGATAAATTGTATAGTTTGTAAGAAACAGATGAAAATTTTGATGATTATTATTATTATTATAAGTATAAATGTTGATAATTAATATGTTTTCAAGGTGTGTATTTAAATAAATTAAAATAAAATGTCTTGTAACTATAACTTAATAAATATGTTATGTAAAAATTGGTTTTATTTTTATTTATATTCACACGTTGACCCAGTCAAAATGCAGACAATCGTCAGACTTTGAACTAACCACACAATGAAATTTATCAAACAATCACTAGATCTAGAAGTTCACAATTTAAAAGTCACCAAAAAAGTTGACGATATTAAACATAGTATTCTCTTACCTAATTCAATCCGATGTATTATATGTGGTCCCTCAAATTGTGGTAAAACTAATGTTATGTTAAATCTTTTGTTTCATGAAAATGGTCTTAAATTCAAGCATGTTTATTTGTACTCTAAAACAGTGTACCAACCAAAGTACTGTTTTTTGAATGAAGTAATGAAGAAAATTCCAGAAGCTAAATTCTTTATTTTTAATGACAATAAGGAGGTGATTCATCCTAATGACGCATTAAAAAACTCAGTAATAATATTTGACGACGTTGCATGTGAAAATCAAATAAATATACGCAATTACTTCGCCATGGGAAGGCATAAAGAAATAGATTGCTTTTATCTATCTCAAACTTATTCAAAAATACCTAAACAACTAGTGCGTGATAACGTAAATCTCTTGTTAATTTTTAAACAAGACGATATTAATTTAAAACATATATACAATGAGCACGTTAATACTGACATAGAATGGTTAAAATTTAAAAAAACGTGTTCTTCGATATGGCAAGACCACTTCAGTTTTTTAGTTATCAATAAAGATTGTGCGCTCGACAAAGGACGATACCGAAAAGGTTTTGATACATTCATTTTTTTCTAAATATTCAATAAATACTACATTCTACTTAAAACTTCTCATTTGTATTCATGATTCTGCAATTACCGCTTGCACTTCTGATCTACATCTCAAATGGATACCGATATAAAAGAACAGTTGGTAAAATCAGTACATAATATTAAAAACAAATTAAAATCAATCCGTAATGAAGAAGATGCTTCCAGTCTTAAGTATAAAAAAGTATTCAAACCCATAACTGATCCCTTGGAAACTCTTATTAAAGTGAATGAACAAGATGATCTCTCATCGCATAAATATAAATCAGTAAATAATGTAGATAATGACAGGACTTTAAGAGAAACGATCATGTCTGATTCAGAATATTACAGTGTAGATGATGAAAGTTCGATACAAAATAAAAACGACACGTTAATGTCACTTGATAAGGAGGGTATAATGGACATTTATGATAATATAAACATACCATTTGGGATTCGCAGTGAAAACATGAAACTTATGATCGGAAACGCAGAGGTCAAAATATCTGTATCAAAAAATTCATCAAACGCAGAAAAAGATAAAGTTTTAAGCATTAGTGATAATCGTTTTGAATTAACCCCTGGCTTACAAGAGCTCTTGATCCGAAAAAAACCTAACTTAGATTTAGTTTCTGAAAACGATAAAATGGTTTACAAAGATATATTAAAAATTACAAATGCACACAAAAGGGATTTCAATCCTAATGGGCAAATGAAAGGTGATAAGGGATTGAAATATTGTCGTATTATTAAACCTCTATTTAGTCAAACAAATGAAAAACAAAAATGTTCTGAACCTAAAATTGGGGGTTATATTCCAAAGTTCAAAAAATATAAACATAACACTGATTATGTTTATTGGGATGACCCAAATGAATTAATTGACAGATTAAAATTATTAATTGCATCACAAAGTGCTGGAAACACAAATCATGACAATGAAATTATATCGATTATTGAAGAATTAAAAGAAGCTGGTATTATAAAAGAATAAGTTTTTCATGCAATGTTTTAGTAGCAAACAATTCATGAACATGGATGTTTGTAAAGATAAAAATTTAGTCCGTGTAAAAAATACTGAAAGCAGTGAATTAATATCAAAAAGTACTGAATGTCAAAGTTGTCCTTACAATAATTGTCATAAATTAAGTGATGCATTTATTGCTGAAAAGATAAGCAATATTGATAAATACTTAACCAGAATAAGTGAGCGAATAAAAATTCTTGAACGATCATTTTTTTTAAATGAAATTGCTGGGAAGTTAAAGAAACACTATGAGCAAACAGGACGTAATAAATGAAATTCACAAAAATGCAAGAAAAAATTTTCCTCGCAGAAATGTAGTCTTGAAAGATATTGATGACCTTTGGCAGGCTGATTTAATAGACATGCAAAAAATTTCAAAAGCGAATTGTGGATTTAAATACATATTAGTGGTTATATATTGTTTTTCCAAATATGCTTGGGCTATGCCACTTAAACAAAAAAATAAAGAACTTGTGGCAAAAGCTTTCAAAACTATTTTACATAAAGGAAGGGTGCCGATAAATTTACAGACAGATTTAGGAAAAGAATTTTATAATAGCACATTTAAGGAAATCATGAAAACATTTAAAATTAATCATTACTCTACATATTCTACAAAAAAGGCATCAATTGTAGAGAGGTTTATAAGAACATTAAAAAATAAACTTTACAAAGATTTTAATTTGAAAGGTAATTATAAATGGATCGATGGAACACTTGATAAAAATGTGTTTGATTATAATAATACTTTTCACAATACAGTGAAACAAACACCGTCATCAATAAACCAAGATAATAAAGAAATTGTTCTACATAGATATATAGAAACATGTAATTCTAAGAAACAATTAAAGAATAAAAAATTACATGAAGGCGATTATGTGAGAATCAGTAAATATAAAGGATGTTTTGAAAAAAGTTTCACACCCAATTGGTCTACAGAGCTGTTTAAGATCATTAAAGTACAAAATACAAACCCTTGTACGTATTTATTAGAAGATGCTAGAAAACGTCCCATATTAGGTGCATTTTACAGTCAAGAACTGCAAAAAACTAAGCATCCAGATATTTATCTCGTCGAAAAAGTAATAAAAAGAAAAGGAGACAAAGTTTATGTCAAATGGTTAGGGTTATCAAACACTGAAAACAGTTGGATACACAAAAGTAATGTACTGTAGGTACATTCTATACCATTACGTTCTTTGTCAGATTCTGTTCTAAGTAAAATGAAATAATATCACATATAAAGAGATATCTTAAGTTTTTTTAAATCAGTTACATAAGGTTCTTAAACAAGTAAACAACTGTATTGTTCGTTTATTTTTAAAAGTTGATTATAAACATGGTGCATTTAAAAATGACGAAAAAACAAAAGAGAAATACTATTCCTGAAAGCAATTCCGTTTCCCCAAAAAAATATAAGTCAGGATCTGGCTTTAAGAAAACTTTTAAAAATATCGTCACACATACAAAAAGACATCTCAAAAATCTGAAACCAAAATGTAAGAAAGCGGTTGTGGAGCTAGCAATGGCAGCTGCAAAAGAATTATCTTCGAATCTACCAGTAAAAGTTCCAAGAGTTATACCAGTACCTAAAACTGGTGGATTTCTTCCATTAATACCCATATTTGCAGGCTTATCTGCTGCTGGCAGTTTAGCTGGTGGGGTTGCTGGAATCACAAAAACTATTAATGAATATAAAATGGCAAAAAAGCGATTATCAGAGCTAGAACGACATAACGAAAAAATGGAATCATTCTGTATTGGGAAAGGATTACATCTCAAACCATACAAAGATGGATTAGGAATATATGTAACAAAGAAAAAAAACTAAATAGCCGGCTACCCAAAAGACCCTTGACAAATATTGATATAATGATGTACTCGAAAAATATACCCTTTTTTCGAGGTGTTTTCATGAGAGATGAATTGCCAAAACAGCCATTATCAATAGAATGCGCCATCATTAACTTAGATTCATCTAAAAACTCTGGGACTCATTGGGTAGCCTATGGAAAAATTAATGATTATATTGAGTACTTTGACAGTTACGGTAATTTGAAACCACCGAAAGAATTCGTCAATTATGTGGGGTCAAATATATACTTTAATAATGACAATGTGCAAAAAAATAATGCATACAACTGCGGACATTTGTGCTTAAAATTTCTTAAGTCATTTTGGTTGCGAAAACAAATCTTGTATTTATAAAGTATTGTATTTTTTAATTTAAAACATTTATATCATTGCGCTCATAGTACATATACATACATAATACTTCATTTCAAGGACGAGTATTTAAGTTTTAAAGAAAATATGATTATTTTTAATAAAAACCTGGATGTAACGAAAAAACTCAATACTTCACTCCCAATAACGAAAGTGAGAAGACGGTTGAACACTACTAAGAATTTTAAAAAGATTACTAAACGTAACAAAGAATTTCTTCGTGCTCTTGGATTTAAAATACAAAATGCTACAAATCACAGATTTACCTCAACATGATAATTCTATCGAAAGTTATGAAATACATACATACAATCCATACAATAATAGCTTTAAAGAAAACGATGAAATCAGAATACCAATTCATCAACAAGATGTGTACCTGCTACCATCAGCAAGCTCTATTTACATCGAAGGATGTGTAAATGTATTTTCAAAAGATGCTGGTGGAAAAATAACAAAAAAAGAGGTTCAATTTGTTGACAACCCGTTTTCATTTTTATTCCAAGACATAAGGTATGAATTAAATGGTGTTGAAATTGATCGCATTAAAAATGCTGGCATAACCACTACAATAAAATCATATATTTCTTTGAATGAAGGGGAAAGTAAAGCTAGTGCAATGTGGGGGTGGAATGTAAACGGTCGTAAACAAAAAAGTGAGAATTTCAGTGTCATTATTCCGTTAAATAAAATACTAGGCTTTGCCGAAGATTATAATAAAATAATTGTAAATTGTAGACATGAACTTATATTACAACGAAGCAGATCTACTATGAATTGCCTGACAATGGAAACAAGTGATTATTTTGATTTAGATGTAAAAAAAATACAATGGCGTGTTCCGCATGTACGAGTTGCTGATCGTGATAGATTATTGTTACTCAAGTTATTAGAAAAAGATCGACCACTACAACTAGCGTTTCGAAACTGGGATTTATATGAGTATCCAGTATTACCTAAAACAACAAAACATTCTTGGTCTATAAAAACAGCTTCTCAGTTAGAGAAACCGAGATATGTTATAATAGGTTTACAGACAAATAGAAATAATATTGCTACTAACAGCTCTTCTGTATTTGACCATTGTAAAGTGACAAATGTTAAATTGTTTCTAAATTCTCAATATTTTCCGTATGACTCACTAAACCTGAAATTTGACGAAGATAAATACGGTATATTATATGAAATGTATTCATATTTTCGACAGTCATATTACAACCTTCCTATCGACCCACTGCTTGATATATTAACATTCAAAAAAAAAGCACCACTGTTTGTTATTGACTGTTCACGACAAAATGATTCGCTAAAAACCGGACCAGTTGATGTTCGGGTAGAAATTGAAAGTTCGGAAGATATACCCACCCACCACCACCCCACCCGCAGCGCCGCAGGAAACACCACGCGTGTTGACATCAACTCCAACACGTGCATATGCTGCAGCAGCCGCTGAAAAGAGCAATCTTATGACTGCTCCTAAGACGCTGGCATCACAGGCCGATAAGTGTGATGAGGAGGGCTTTACCAAGGTTGAGAGGAAGAAAAGGAAGCCCTCCACTCGTAACCAGTGCGGCACCGCACCGACTGGACCGAACCACCTGCTTCGTCCTGCGATACCAGTGACGCTGCTGTACGTGTCCCGGCTGCATTACTCTACGAAGGTCGAGGAGATTGTGGAGTACATCCGTATAAAGACCAAGTTCACACTGAGGGTCGAACGGTTGGAATCTCGTCATAATACGAATTTCAATTCGTTTGTGGTAAGGGTTCCGACCGAACAGCTGTCGACCTTCACAAAAGAAGAATTTTGGCCGAGGGGTGTCGTATATCGTCGGTTTCGTGGACGGCTACCTGACACCAAGTTGCGGAACACTACGCCGACAAAATAGTGTATTATTTGAATGTTTTTTGTGTTTTTATTTAAATATTTATGTTAGTCTTTAAGGTATATATTGTATGGGCCTTTGTTGCCTGAAATAAATGATTAAATAAATAAATAAATAAAATAAATATACCAGATAACACAACAGCCTACTGTTTAATCATAAACGATCGTCTGTTTGAGTACAGACCGTTAAGTAACATAGTGCGAAAATTATCATGAATGCTATCGTCGATGTACAAGGTTTTAAAAATGATAATAATGAGTTTATACCCAAAGAAATAGCAATTCAAAATGCAGAGCGTATCTTTGTAATCTTAATAAAACCACCATACCCGTTTTATAATTTAACTAAAACGGAGCGGTGCCAAGTAAGTTGGATTGAAAGAAACAGAGGAATAACTTGGAATGAAGGATATGTCCCATATTTTAATTATAAGGTTTACATAAGTGATTTTTTAAAAAACAAATGTATTTTTACTAAAGGTTCCGAAAAAGTTATTTGGTTAAAAAATATTTTACAAAGTGATAAGGTGTATAACTTAGAAGATAAGAATTGTCCTAGTTTAACGAGATTGTATGAAAATTATACTTCATCATCCGATATTTTTAGATGTTTATATCACAACAAAATATGTGCGTTAAAAAATGTATCTTGCCTTTATAAATGGTGTCTAGAAAATAATTTACTTTTCTAATAAACATAATGATCTTTTTTTTGTATTTTATTTGAAACTAACCACCTCTATTTTTTATTATATTTTATAAAATATGGTAGTTATACCAACAGCATACAAAGACAACATTAGTAACAAAGTAAGGTATTATTCTTTAATTATAGGTATACACATCATTGGCAGGAAAACTACAAAGTTACACTAGTACAAAAACATTAAATTTTTTATTAATCAAACCTGCATTTATGACTGAAATACGCAATTTATTTTTTATTTACTGTAAGAAATGAATACTGAAAAGTTAGATATTGAGGTATCTGGATCAGGATCCTGATCCTGATCCAGATACCTCAATATCTAACTACTTTTATTACCTAACTTGATCGCTTTTTAATTTCAATCATTATAGACGTTACAATACTACTAATTATTTTAAGGCTTCGAAAGAAGAAAAAGCGCCTAGCTTTCATCAGCACTGACGAATACTTATTTTCGGGAGCAGATCATGGTCTATGACAGTTCATCCGCCATTTTACTTGTAAACTTTGAACCGCGGACTCCCGGCAAATAGCTTTCAAGTTGTGTTATACTCCCGCTTCCTCCCTACTTCTTGTTTTAATTAAATTTAAGTGCTCTCTATAATGACGTTTGTAATTAACCAGCGACAGTGCTTGTTAGTGGTAGTTCAATTTCAAGAATACTCGTGGCCCTTAATTTGTTCATATTTACCCCTTATATGTTTTCTTACATAGATGACAGGTTTACAAAGGTTGTATCGTATCATAAAACGTCTCGTGCAAACACAAAATGCGCTTTTATCCAAACGAGTCTAGGTTACTCACACCGCGACGCGGCGGGTTTAAATAAATAAGCTTAACCTCTACTTGGGGTTCATGCCTCAAGCCAGTAGGTGTAATCTAGCCCAAGTGCCTCTTGTCAGAGTACCAGACACAGAGTATGTTTTACCTCTATACAAAATATGAGGAAACAAAGCTTTGGTACCACGGAAAATAAAGAACAAAGATCTCAAGCATTTTAGTGCTACCTACATCAATTCAGTTTTCACACTTGCTTACTTACTCACTTGTATGATCAAATTTAAGAGCTAGACCCTTGTCGGTGGAGTTGTCTTTTTTTTATAAAAACTCCAAAATTTGTAAAGATAGTGTGGTGGTTTCCCTCTTGCTTTCCACCCCGCAGTTTTAGAACCTGGTTTTACCGCCGTTTAATGCCCAGTGGAAAACCTTTCCTGATATACTATATCTTTAGCCTCTGCCCGTGTACTGATGTTGGTGCTACCCAACACCAGGGGAACGCCCATTTGATGGGAGCGTGTACTCGCCATGGCACAGGATCGTCAAAGAATATTGTTGCTTTTAATAGAGAAGCCTATACCACTAGACTTCCCACTACAATTGGTAATCCCGCAGCTGTTGCTGGTCGGGGACTGCATATTAACATATTCGCAGCTTAGCACCATTATATATTATATGATCTAAAACTAAAAATAACAAGTATAAACAATTTGTATTCACATATTGCACCTCTTTTTTAGTTAGTTTAGAAGATAGTTTCTTTTATCGGGTAAGCCTTACAAAATATATATGACGTCACAATTTTAATGGAATTACATACAAATCGGCTAAATCTATTAAAAAAGTCAAGAACTGATGTTTTGAGCAGTACTACTACTGCTCAAAACATCTGCATCTTAACGGAACTTATGAAACAACATTCTAATGGAAAAAAAACCTTCAGGTCATCAAGATGTTGGTGCTGGTGGTGGCACTCTTCGCACTGTGCTGGCTTCCACTCCAAAGTTACATGCTGCTACAGTCTTTCTTCCCTTCAATAAATGAGTGAGTATCCTAATTTTATAAGGTCAAAGTTAAAAATTGAAATATGATTAAAATCATTTTTTTTCAAAAACAGGCTTTAGCCACCATAAAAAAAAACAGGAGCTTATATTTAACAAGTTGTTATATTCCTCTATTTCAGAACGCCCAGTCTCCAAGCTTTTGAAATTATTTTATGTAAAAGAAAGAGGAGCAATTTTTTAATGATCGATTCATGAGTAAATTATGTTTTATTAGGGTTTCTTAATCACAAACAAAAGTCTTATGGGAATGGTAAATTCCATTCATTCTGTTCAGATTTTATCTACACAACTTTATTATGAAGGTAACACTCAACACAAAGCGGCTTCGAACTAAGCTCCCTGGGTTATACCAAGTTGCTACTCTAAATTCGGTTCGCTGGCCACAAAGCCAAGTAAGGAAGGCCATCTCTGATTTTACACTAACCTGAGGCTAAATGTTAACGCGTCTCTCTCTGCCTTTGTCAACATTAAATAAAGAAAGCAACAAAATAGTAATTTAACCATAAAAATATTATCCCTTTTGGAATAGAACGACAAAAGCGAGATGTCAGTAGGATAAAGCTGTTCGATAAAAAAAGATGCGATATATTATGAACCATTTTTGGCGGCTGTCAAACAGTTAGGAGGCCCAAAGAAGCTCGCTAAAAATTTCTTACATGTGATTTTTTATAATTTCAAATGAAATTGTATATATTTTAGAAAATTTGTGCATCTGAAACAGGGGGACTTGATCGGTGATTGATTATTGTTCATTACAGCAAAATAACCCGTACAACTTTTCATTTAAGCGGTATTTAATCCAAATCGAAGCCTCTCAATTTACAATTTATATTTGCCAATGCGCTTTAAATTTAAAGTACGAAGTTTGCTAATTATTTTCTATAAACGTTAACGTTATGTAAAAAGTAAAGACAAAATAACATTTAATGAATATTTACGAATATTTTGTTCAAATAAATAATTTTTCGTTTTACACTGAGGCTGCATGTTCGATATTTTGTGTCGACTGTTTATCATGCGGTAAACTAATAGGAATAAATAAATCACCTGGACGAAAGGTTACCTAATTTTAAGTTACTGCTGTAACTTACTAAAATTGGTTACTGTCATCCAAAATCGGTTTTGTTTGACAGCTTTTACTTGTTCTTTTATTCCGATAGGAATATTAATTTTATGAATTTAACCGACTTCTGTCCCGTGGGAAGTGGCTAAGCACGCAAGGCGTTGCCGTTACGAGGACCCGGGTTCGATTCAATGTCAATGTAGAAATTATAACGTTCTATACTGTCGCGGGTCTGCCACCATTGTTTCTGATTTCCATAATACATTTAGCTACTTACTTTAGAATCAGAGCAATTTATGTCTCCAATATTAATTTATTGCCCATTATAAAACCATTGCTGGCTTTCCCGGAGCCGTACAGTTCAACCATACGTTAGATTGTAACCAATCATTTCCAGCCAAACAGCTTTGCGACTGAACCGCCTAGCTAGAAGGCTATTTATAACCTTTCAGTGTGTATCTTGGCAAGAGAAGAATTTATTGGACGTTATCACGCACGCTACAAGGTATAATCACCATCATCGGGAAAGTCGTTAGTAAACACGAAGATATTTGCTAGCGTCAGCAATATATCCCATTCTATCGCAAAGGACATCGTGTGTGTTCATTTCCCTAGGGTTCAAAAGCCAGCATTTCAGTACATGACATTTGAGTTACTTATACAAAACAGATAAAAAGGTTAGAAAGGCCTTTATACTGCGTTTACTTTACCTTATGGTATTATGATGCCCAAGAACTTGAGCGTGGAGAGCATGACCTCTATTTTTTATTCACTTGCATCAATATTACGAATGATTTTTACTCGAATATCAATTAAAAGTCAACGACGATCATGCTATAATATGTATACGCTAGTATTTACAAAATTATTTTCATTTAATTATCATTCTAAATTTAAACATTAATAAAAAATACCCGCAATAATGACACGAGTGATTGATAAATAGGGATCTAGGACAAAAGGATAGTATCCACTGTAACTAAAGCGTATGCGCAAAAACATCGATTATTGGTGAGAACTTAGATCGTGCCTAATAGATTCTATCAAACACCTTAACCAAATGTCAGAATGGCTATTTTAATAACCATTTGGTAACATGTTTGCTTCAAAACACGCACAATCGTAAATTTTCAACCACTTGTGACGACATTAGTTGAGTTAACTGTCGATCACGCACGCAATGTTAAGATTGCGGGCAGGCAGGGTTAGGTAAAACTACAAACAATTCTGGCTTTTAAAGCGGCTTTGATAAAGTAGTTGTTTATCATAATTAAAATAACAATTTAGCGCTTGACCGCACTCATTTAACAAAATAGCTAAATTAAGGAGGCCCGAACACTATTACGACCTTCACTTATCTGTTTCAAATTCAAATTCAAATTCAAAATCTTTATTTCAATTTAGGTCATGAAATGACACTTATGAACGTCAAATATAAAAATTAAAATAAATGTGCGAAACATGTCTCCTTATCTTTTGGGCCCTACCAGCGCTTCGAGACAGAACACAGACAATTAGGCAAGTGCTGAGAAGAAACGCCGGAACAAACTCAGTCACCACTAGCTGCCGTAAAATCAAAATCATCAAAGGTAAGTACATCAGTTGGTGCAGGCTGGACGGACCACACATTCGTGTCGTTTAGATAGTCTTGAACCTTATAATAGCCTTTAGACATAAGCGTGTTTTTAACGTGTTTCTTAAATTTATCAACCGGCAATTCGACAAGATTGTGTGGTATATTATTAAAGAATTTTATACAATTTCCCATGAACGAGTTACTAGTTTTAACTAATCTGAAGTTAGGAACGACAAGCTTGTGTTTCATACTATTAAGTTGAACAAATAATTATTTAAGCTTATCAAATTGAATACTAACAAACGTTAGTTATGTAAGTATGATTAGAACTTGTGTTTATACATCAACAACTGCATATCAATCGCTGAAGTTTCTTACTGCTAACTGTAGCTTTTAGTTCCTTCGTAATTAAGTTGCATAAGTCTGCAGTACTTTCATCTTTATTGATTTATTTTGTTGTCTCAGATTATTAGCTAGTGATCGCTCTCTGGTTGCTCTGGTAATGTAATTTTATCATTACTAGCGATCAAAAAACTGGCCCTTATCGGCCCGGTTGCGTAATCGATTGCTAGCTAATTCAACCAATGGTTATTGTATGATTTAGCCCGTGTACCACGCCACTTCATGTATATACAAAAACGTGGCGAACCTAATAATAAACCGTATTAGCGATACAACCCTACTGATATTTTATTGCGAGGTTTGAATTCGAAAGTAGAGACGATATTCAAAATTGACACACCGAGTGAACCATCTTTTCGTACCACTATTTGGCACCTACTATGGTAGCTTTTTCTTTGTTATTTGCACCGAAGAGATTATATTTTCACTGATTGTTAAATGTGTTTGTCCCTAGAATATTTCAGTGAAAATATTAGACGTTGCAAGGGGCTTATCAAAGACAACATCTGTTGTCTAATTGCATTCAATTTGTCACTTGTTCGCGCTACAAATATTCAATTTATCCTCGAGATGTATCTAGTTACAGATAAGTAAAGGACTTGTGTTTTTGCATTACTGTTTCCGACAAAATAAATGAGCGCCATTCTCATTTTACATATTTATTACGTTCATTATTATTGGAATGTTTTCTATAGATCCGTTGATTAAAATTATATACGGATAAAATCTGATTTGGGATGAGATTAATACTGAAAATATTTTTAATTAAAACCCTCACTGTTTTTGCTGCAATATTTCATGAATAATTAAAGCAAATATTTGTTTTATCTGTATTAGTAATTCAGGATCAGAAAGGAAGACATAAATTTGGTTGTTGTACAAATTTAGAGACAAAAATGACGAAAAGACGATGCCGACGAAAGCCTCTTATTAGCAATCAAGCTAAGTGAAAGAATATCCATTTAATGTTTAATAATTAGCTTTCAGGCGTACAAGTACTAATTACCGTACCTTAGCTAATACAAAATTAATCTACATTATACGTAGGTGGCAAATTGATGCTTTTAAGAAACGATACCTACTCATTATTTTAGACGCTAAACAAATTTAATTTTGAAAGGTTTTAAAGTTTTGAAGTAATACAAACGAGAGTAATTCTATTAGACATGAATGTGTATAAGGGGTGGAGTTTTAGAACTATTCAAAGTCACTTTAAATACTAAAAGATAAAAAAGTGAGAAGTACCGTAGAAAATTGTACTGACCAGCAAATATTTTTTTTATGAGCTAAACTGTTATTTAATAGGGGTAATCAGAAAAAAATCTTGTAAGCACTATAGGTAAACCGCTTCATTGAGACTGCCTGCGGGGGCGGCTGGGCGCGGGGGGAGGCGAGAGTGGTGTGCGTAAGCGGTGCGGGCGGGTGTATCCGCGCCATAGAATTATTATATGATGCAGCAGAACCATTTTTGGCGGCTGTCAAACAATTAGGAGCCCCAAAGAGCCTCGCTGAAAATTTCTTTCATGTGATTTTTTATAATTTCAAATAAAATTGTGTATATTTAAGAGAAATTGTGCTTTTGAAACATGGGGACTTGATCAGTGATTGATTATTGTTCATTACAGCAAAATAACCCTTACAACTTCTCATTTAAGAGGTAAATTAGTCCAAATCGAAGCCTCTCAATTTGCAATTTATATTTGCCAATCCGGTTTAAATTTAAAGTACGAAGTTTGCTTATTCTTTTCTATAAACGTTAACGTTATGTAAAAAGTAAAGACAAAATAACATTTAATGCATGTTAACGAATATTTTGTGCAAATAAATAATTTTTCGTTTTACACTAAGGCTGCATGTTCGATATTTTGTGTCGACTGTTTATCATGCGGTAAACTAATATATTTAACCTAGGAAGATAAATATAAATCACCTGGACGAAAAGTTATCTCATTTTAAGTTAGTGATGTAACTTACTTAAATTGGTTATTGTCATCTAAAATCGGTTTCGTTTGACAGCTTTTTCTTCTATGCCGATAGAAATATTAATTTTAAGATCCGCGCCGCCCGCACCTCTCACGCCACCCGCTCTCGCCTCCCCCCGCATCCTTGTGCCCCGCAGGCGAGGTCTCAATTTCGCGGTGAACCTATAAACGAAATAGGTCCTCCTTTTTTTAAGTCGGTAAAAATTATTAAAGAGCAATGCCAGTGCAACGCGTAAACTATAACCTATCATAGCGTTACTGCAGTGATTGTAACTTGTTCGTATGTTGTTAGTGTAGCGTTTTTTTTTTCTTTTTTTATAGCATCTAGGCAGACATTTGGCCACAATCTCACCTGATGGTTAGTGATGTTATGGCCTAGGATGGATCATGCCTGACTAGTAACAGCCTGTTCACTCTCTTCTTGAATTCGCCCAATATTTATATTTTGATGAATGCATTCATGGTGTGTGACCTCTCAACCTAAAGTCAGTTTTATTTGCTTGGCAAAAATTGTCATTTTTACTATTGAATTTAAAAAAATACAAGCGCTTAACGATGAATTACTTATTTAGGTTGTGAGTTTTATAATTACCTTATGAATCATTATTCGCTTGAAAAAGAATGTCAAAATTGTTTCCAATATTCGCCAAGCAAAGAAAAACATAATTAAGCCGCTTTCGGGCGACCATAATATAAACGGAGTCCTAACATTTTTCACTGTAGTTCGACCCGTTTATAGAGCTCATGGCTAGTGGACTGATAGTTTATTTATTTATTTCGCAGGTACAGATACATAAACGTGTTATTCTTCTGCTTCGACTGGCTCGCCATGAGCAACTCTTGCTACAATCCATTTATCTACGCAATTTACAACGTAAGTAGGAATATTTATTTTACTTTTTCATAAATACAAAAGTAAGTTATTGTTTTAGGGCTGATTTTTTAAGTCCGATGAAAAATATAATATTCATCGAACAAAATACAATATGGCTAATTTGAAAACGTCACCTTATTGTCAGCAATCATTCTTAACTTTTTTTTTTATGATTTGATAATTGATCAGTCTGTTATGTTTTATCTGACCATTGAAAAATCGGCCTTTAAAAGAGTTACCAAAACTTAGGAATAATCATGCTATACTAACAGGTTATTTTATAATGACCTAATAAGTTCTGATTAGCGTTATTTGCGCAGTACTTTATACGAACTGACGTACTATATTATAATTATTCGTTGGTTAGCATGGTTGGTTAGTGCATATTTTTCGGTAGTGAAACAGGCCCTAAATAAGACTAAGAGCAAAGTTATTTATTTTCCCTTTTCTTTTATATTTAACATACCAAAATTCGCAAAGCTTAGAGCGCCTTCATTAGGGTGCAAGCTGTGCGGCAGCTGGAATACCTTCCTAAAATATAGCCGTGCTACCTACTTGTTTCGTCACGGCAGCAATTACGTTTCCAAAGTGACATATGTACTTAGTTCCATTAATGTAGTAAATTTCACCCAGACCTAATGATTTGTTTTCAGGCAAGTTTTCGACTATTTCAAATGTTAATAATACCGGTAATAATACCTGCCGCCCTTTTGAAAATGTAACGAAAACAAATAAATGAATTGCTCCTTTCATTTGTGCTTAGAATCTAAAAATAGCGCGCCATCTATTTCCGGATTTCATGCTCTAAGCAACTGATACCACTCTGTACATCAGTTACAATTTTATTTTACAACTAAGGATGAGCTGTCACATAAAAAAAACATATTCAGCATTTAAGGTACATGGTAGCAACCCCGCATCTAACTATTCTAATTACGATTAGATATTTTTTACACAAAAATTATGTGGAGTGTAAAAAAATAACATGTCCTAGAGGTTTATTAAGATGGTTACATTACGTGGGTTTCGGCTGTAAGACGGTTAAAAAAGCACGGTGTATAGCTATTTTATTTGCGATCGTGAAATGTAACTCGTATATCAACTGAATGAACTCCTCCGACTTTCATAAACTAGAATGTGGAATCTCCTGAGGCCACAGTGAGCGCGCATGGGCTTGTAAGCTGAACCGATGACAATTATTTATGGCTTTTCCATACCCGTGCTTAATCAAGCGAGCTGCAAAGCTAAAGTTACCTACGCTACGCTTTTTCCTTAAGTATATTAAACGTCGAAATCTTACACTTTTTTTTATTATTTTGTTTTGTTTATTATTTCGACATAAGCATGAAGTTAATGGATCTTTTGCCTCATTTTTCGGTCTGACATTTTAATTTTGTTCGAAATTAGCGGCCATCAATAATATTATTATAAAAAATTTATTTATCCGTTCTATTGTAGCCATAAATTAAACAGGTTTTGTAAAAGACGCTCGAATTTTAGTTTTACAGATTACAATTCGAAAAGCTGCCAAAAACGTTTTACTGAAGTATACTATTGACAACTTTTGATTTATAATAATGTGATCTCTTTTGAGTTTTGAAGGTTTCAGTAGTGGTCGTCGTTTCGTAAAAAATTGAAAAGCCAAGTGAGCCACTCTCCATACTAAATTATGTTTTGAAGAGATAACGCTAACAAAAACATCTTTTTATTCTTAACAGAAAGTACTACTTTCTTTTATGTTGCAATGTTGCCAACGTCTTTCTTATGAATAATTTTCCTTCTGTAAGAAAATTTCAAAGCAAAACTTAAGGTCGCCTGTAGTCAGTCATTAGTATTCTCATTACTGATTGTGAACTAACAAAGAGCAGTCCCTATAGTGTTGGATCAGTTAAAATCACCATGACAAAAAGATTACTATACGTTCCATAGCGCTTTTGCGAGATTTTGACAAGCAGTCGCACACTAAAATGACCAATAATGTGACGATGGATACGCGAATACGGTTTTGTGAGTTTTATGCAAACGCGATTCAGCGTTGATGCAATGTGTAGTAGTAACAACGCAAGAAGTTTATAGTAATACAGACTTATGTAGAGGTAATTTGAAGCCATTTTAATTATGGACTGAAATCTTTATTATATCGTAGCACCCTGACATCGCACCTGAGGTGTTTCGTATAAGCATCGATCTTAGCTTTACTGAGCAAAGCAAAGATACAAATTGCCTAAATGTATCTATGGTGATTCATAAGTGTCATTTCATGACCTAAAAAAAACAAAGATTTTGAATTTGATATAGCCTACTAACCAAGTAAAATCTCCAATACAGAAAATAAAAGTTTAAAAGGCAGATAAGATAAGGGCATACATTTCACTTGTAAAAAGCAACTGTGACTCTGTGACAGACGAGGAATTGAACCCCGTGTCTTACGCAATCCGGGCGTATGCCTATTGATATTGATTGATTGATTGATGATTGATTGTCTGTCACAGAGTCAGAGTTGCTTTTTAAAACACTATAAAAACAAAAATCAACTATAAGATTAAGGCATGCAAAATTCATAGACAAGGTTAAGGCAAGAAAGATTTTCTCGACTGACTGCACTTTTCTTTTTATCTTTTCTCTCAGTACACCTGCGCTGTACTTGCAATAGATACCGGAATAATATAACTGGGCTTCTGCTGACTTTCAAGAGTATCTATGCTATCTCTGGGTGGTCGGAATAGGTCCGAATGTAAAACGACTATTTTACAATCTTAACTGCTTTAGTATGTTCCCAGTTTCCATTTAACTCTAAGCGGTGAAATGCCACATGGATTTCTATTGTTACTGAAATTATTTGTTAAGCTTTTTCTTAATCTAAAACATTATTGATAAGTAAAATGTTCACGTTCATAAATCTTGTTTAAAACAAGCACTTACTAATACTAATACTAATGAAATACTGTTTGTTCTAAAAAACACAACTTAAGCGTTGAAAGCTTGTCTATGCTTCTTAAAAGTTTTTTTACATATTCGTTCTTAAAAAAAAAACGATTAATTTTCTGTTCCAACAAAATTGAGCATCTAAAGAAATGAAATCATGTGTAAGATCAAGGTTCTTATTAAATTATAAGGCACTACCCTGCTCCTCTAAGAAATAAATATCTCAAAGTTATTTCTCGGTTTGAATCAAGGGCAAAACGCTTTACAGATGGATAAACTTTTCAAATCATCTAGAAGAGAAAAGTAAAACTTTATAAATTAAAGCCAACAAAATTAACAAAATTATTTGTTACAGGAAAAGTTCAAGAAGGAGTTCAAACAACGATTTACTTTTGGGCGTCGGCCTAATAGATTTGCCAACGACAGCTATGAGGTAATATACAAATACTTTTAATAAGTATAAGGCACGTTTCTGAAACTAATGTAAAGTTTTTAATAATCAGTCACCAGTAGAAACCTTTTCAGTGACATATTATATCTGAGTCTGTGTTTAATGTGAACAAAATGAAAAGCTTGTTAAACATTTCTAAATATATATTTTTTTATTACTATACCTCTAACTTTCCGTTATACCGTCTTCGTATTTTCCGTTTAATTCTGACTTGCAAATTACTACTAGACTTAATTTTGTTCCAGGACGGGCAGTCGTATCGAACGCGGATATTATCATTCCGTTCCACCAACGAGAGAAGTGTCTACTCGGCTCGAAAGTCTCTCAACATCACCCCAATTGATAGTTTAAAAAATCCAGCTAGAAACCCGTGCCACTGCTTGCGGAATCAGAACGATCTCAAAGAAAACAGTTTCCAATTCTTGAAGCCTGACGATTACAATGCTCTCGATGGTAATAGATACACGAATAATGAAGGGACTAGCAAAAGAAAATTTTCTGGGAAACGACTTACAAATGGCAACGATCTGCCTATAGGAGACGAACGAGTTAGTGAGCTGTACATATTTCCCAACAGTAACATAGTGGAGTTTACAGACTTAACATATGAAGACAAAGTGTAAGAATTGACAGTGTAATTATATTTCCATTTTAATGTGATGTGATAGATACAAGGTCACGTAGATTTTATGAAATAAAGTTTAAGTTTAATTTCGAGGATCTGGTGTTAATTTTTTCTGTGGATGATATGAATGAATTGTTAATACATCAAAGTCAAAGGCATCAGA
The DNA here is from genome assembly GCA_963584085.1 of Pyrausta aurata. NCBI lineage: Eukaryota > Metazoa > Arthropoda > Insecta > Lepidoptera > Crambidae > Pyrausta > Pyrausta aurata. The sequence continues at coordinate 10,299,543 of OY757256.1, read as the reverse complement.
ACAAAGGCACCAGGAAGATTATACCAGTTTGACAATTAATAACACCGAAGAATCAGTATTACGGGCTCTATTGAAAAGTTTTATAGTATCTCGTTAAATCAACAATAAAATGAAGGAAACAATAAACATTGGACGAGATCCAGATACACAACTTTATAGCTTCAAAATCGAAAAATATTTACCGAAATGTTAGAGCAACAGGAAATCCTATCTATTAACGCCTCTTTATCTATCACAGTCTTACACCGATCCCGAATGATTTGGTGGACGTTTTAATGTCTCTCCGCAGATACAAGCTAAAATCTTTCGTCTGTTCATGTCATTTCTTACGTCAATATTTATTTATACGTATTTGTTTTTTTTTATAATTAGATAGCCAGACATTCGGCTACGATGGCACCTAATGTTAAGTAAAAATGTAGCCTAAGATGGACCATGTCTGTCTAGTAACAGCCTATTCACTCTCTTCTTGAAAACGTCCAAATTGTAGTTGCCAGGGAACATTTCTGCCGGCAGCGAATTCCACACCCTAGCGGTACGTAATAGAAATGTGTACCGATATCGTCGGGTCCGTATTGACTTTGTACAGACAAGCATGGCGCGGAGATACCTTATTTATTAACAGCCTTATGAGAATAATACATTTCTAAGTAAGTACTACTGGAAAAAGCCGTGGTTCAAATACAAATTCAAAGTTTTTATTTCAATTTAGGTCATAAAATGACACTTATGAACGTCAAATATACAGTGAAAAAAATAAAAAATAAATGTGCCCTGGCAAGGGCCGAAACACGTCTCCTTATCTTTTGGGCCCTACCAGCGCTTCGAGACAGAACACAGACAATTAGGCAAGTGCTGGGAAGAAACGCCGGAGAAGTCACCACTAGCTACCGTAAAATCAAAATCATCAAAGGTATGTACATCAGTCGGTGCAGGCAGGACGGATCACATATTCGTGTCGTTTAGACAGTCTTGAACCTGAGTCTTTAACCTTAATAGCTTTTAGACACAAGTGTGTTTTTATCGTGTTTCTTAAATTTATCAACCGGCAATTCGACAGGATTGTGTGGTACCTATATTATTAAAGAATTTTATACTATTTTCCATAAACTAATAACTAGTTTTAACAAATCTGAAGTTAGGGACGACAAGCTTGTGTTTATTTCTTGTGATATATGAGTGAACGTCGCTCTTCTTCATGATTTTTTTTTTAAATTAACAGTTTTATCGGTAAACCGCTTCACTGAGACTTCGCCTGCGGAATGGGTCGTGGGGGAAGGCGAGAGCGGGGTGCTCTTGCGCCGAGGAATTCTTGTATACATTCTGAATCTCGGAAACGGCTATAACGATTTTCATGTTTTTTTTTGTTTTTTTTTTTATTGAAAAGTCACACCAACAGTTTACATATTGTACACACTTAACTAAAGTAACGTTGACAATGTTTATTATATTATATGTAGACCTATTAAAGGTGTACACAGCATTGTAGTAACGAAACAACAGTAATTAAATCATATAGTCTTAAGGGCAATTTTGAAATAATAGTTATAATAAAGGTTTCAAGATAAGTTACCTGAACAAGTTAATTAAACAGCCTTAATCCAAAATTTTGACAATAACTATGCATAGTTGAGAAACACTGCTTACAAAAAATATTGATACGCATTACTTATTCAGCAGCTCAGACAGCTTTTTCTTGAATTTAGGCAAGGTATCATGGAAAATGTCTAGATCCTTAGTGCAAAAATCGTTGTATTGTGAGCAACATCTGACGAGAGAAGCGTGACGGCCTAGGTTGGTTCGAGTAGGAGGCAAAGCAAAGGTCTTTTTTATGGGGTAACGGGGCAGACGGGGTGGCACTGTTAGTTTGATACGTTCAACGAGATCAGGGCATTTCATTTTGCCATTAATAAGACCGTGCAAGAATAAAATATCCGACTGTGCTCGACGACTACGCAGGGTGCTCATTTTAAAAAACTTAAGTCGCTCGTTGTATGGTGATCTATGTGAAATACCCCTTGCGATGAACGCAAGATGTCTGGTGAATGCACGTTGGATACCCTCCAAACGCTGTGAATGAACGGCATACACGGGACTCCATGCGACGCTCGCATACTCCAAGTTGCTACGAACCAGAGCATTGAACAGTGTTATGCGAGTGGAACTGAGTCGGAAACCTGTACTGACCCTTCTTATAAATCCTAACATTTTGTAAGATTTCTTGACAACGTTATTGATGTGAGATGAGAAATTAAGCTGCCTGTCAACCGTGATACCCAGATCTCTCATTTCCTCCACTTCGGTGATTTTAGCGTTATTTATGTTATAAGCAGAAGGATAGGGGTTTTGCTTTTTTGTGAATTTTATATGGTAGCATTTATCGACGTTCAAGGTCATAGCGTTAGACTCACACCACATTTGAACACTGTTTAAATCATCTTGGATGAGCATCGTGTCATGATCACAATTAACCGGCATGTATATTTTGAAGTCATCGGCGAATAGACTATATTTACAGTGCCTTATGTGTGTAGTGATATCGTCAATAAATATAAGAAAAAGAATTGGTCCCATGTGGGAGCCCTGGGGGACTCCGGATGAAGCATAGTATATACCAGATTCAAAACCATCAACAGCAACTACCTGGGGTCTCATGTTGAGGTATGACCCGAACCAGCAAAGCAGACTACCGTGAACCCCTTTTATTTGCAACTTCGAAAGAAGCAAAGAATGGTTAACTTTGTCAAAAGCACTGGCAAAGTCTGTGTACACAACATCAATTTGGTTTCCACTATCTACTCCTTGTGCCAGGTCAGAGATGAAAGAAACTAAGTTAGTTTGAGTTGAACGGCCACTACGAAAACCATGCTGACACTCGGACAGTGAACTATCCACATGACGAACAATAGTAGGATATATTAGACACTCGAATAACTTCGAGAATGTGGACAATATGGAAATTGGTCTGTAATTTTTGATGTTGGTACTATCACCTTTTTTATGAATGGGCATTATTTTGGCTTTTTTCCACTCATCAGGGAAAACGCCATCTCTAAGGGAACGATTAAAAATCATAGTTAATGGTCGCGACAAAAAGGATCCACATTGCCTGATGAACAGTGGAGGTATTCTATCTGGGCCAGCTCCTTTATAAACGTCCAGATGTTTAATCGCTTTTTCGGTGTCAGATTCAGTTATGAGTATGTTGGACAAAGTGCCATGAGAACAAGACGCAGACTCGCAGGTCAGAGGCCGAAAGTCTGTTGAAAATGCAGATGCAAAGTGTTCGGCGAAGAGAGAGGCTATCTCCGAACCAGAACCAGCGACGAAATCATTCAAGTGCATTTTTGAAGGCAGGGTAGACTGGTTGCCGCGCTTGTCTTTAACATATCTCCAGAAAGATTTTATATCGCGGAAGATTCCTATTTCAATTTTAGACTTATAATCACTATAGCACTTGTCTATAAGCTTATGACAACGGATTCGTAAACAGTCGTATTCTAATTTATCGCGTGGATTGCCATATTTCCGATATTTCTTACGCAGCTTATTTTTCTCGGCCAGTAACTTAATAAGAGAGTAATTGAACCAATTAGGGTACTCGGATGGGGAAGAACGCCTTTTGGGTACGAACTTTTCAATTATTAGGTTAAGTTCATCGTATAGCTTAGTGACCATTTCGTTAACGTTGCCACAGCTTTGAAAATGAGTGTCCCAATCAATACTCTGAAGATTGGCTGCTATTTCGTCATAATCTGCCTTAAAGAAATTTGGGTCTGATCGTGTTTCATTTTTGTTTGATTGTTGATCAATTTAAAGAAAGAAAGAAAGAAAGAAAAGCTTTTATTGATTAAGGACATCACAAACACACACATACACAAACAGACAAACTATACATAAAAATGCAACAGATAGTTACTACTCAAATGCCAGCCAAGCAGTGCGTATGTGTGTCGGTGAATTTTGTGAAATGTTGTCGATTTTCATGAAATCTATTTATTTTAGCTAGGTTTCATTTTCAGAAAATGATGTTACTCCTGTATTTTAGGTACTCAAAGCGAGCTACAATGATATAACAATGCAAAGGTAAACTTTGCCGCCTGTGACATCTTAGCGGTAGCACAGAATTAAAAAAAAGTGGTTCAGCAGCTAAGCGGTTACGGAACGCGGACACCCGGGTTCGAATCCAAGTTTAAAAGATTCTTATTTAATTCTTTCAGTTATGAGCTTCCTTGAGTTCCTTCTCATTTCTTTTTAAAAAAAATCTAATGAAGCTCGGTCATCCAGATATTTACTTTTTAACCGAATAAAAAATGAGGAGGCTCTATGTTTGACTGTGAGTACGTTTTTTTTAATTAATGTCCGTCTATTTAACCGTCAATCACGTTTCGATTTAAATCCGACTTTAAAAATATAGCTTATATCCAGGTTTTTTTAAGTTAATTTTAAACGTTTTTAGCGATTTTTGTCCTGTGTTTATTATCTTATTGCTCACGCTAACTAGGTACTAAACTAAAGATGATTTATTCTCATAAGAAACGAAATTCATTTTACTTTACATGAGAACATAAATTACACAATATTAATATTACAAATTCAAACGCGCGAGCAAACAATATAAACACGTTAAATTAAAATCTTAAAGTTGGTTTGTATCATACATAACAAGACGAACACTCGTCAGTAAATAACTTCAATTGTCATTTTTGTGTCAAGTTTTAAGATCGACGCCTTGTCTGGCTAACTCTATCAACGATTGTCGCGGGCTTAGGTACTGTACTAGTAACTTACAAATTCAGCCTTGATGACCAAAACCGAACTTAATGCATTTTTAGGTGATTCCTAAAATGGAATTTCACTTTTACCGACAAATACAGACATTATACTTCTAAATAGTTTCAACACGCTAACATTTGATAAGCAAAAGTCACGCAAGTTACAAAAACAGATATTTATTTTCATCAAATCAGACACGACTATCAATAACAGGACATTTGAACAGAGTTTGACAACAACTAATAAAACAAAACAAAAAATACCTTATTCTAGGGATGCACCAACAAAAACTAAAGTAAATGTCTCTTTCTCTTCTAAATAAATGAAAAGAGACGGACCGTAATGATTTAGAAACTAAATAGCTGTCAGTAGCTCAAAAAAATATATTTTTGCGTATGTCCTTTTAAACAATTAGTAGCAACTGCTTGATGTCCTAAGCTAAATTGTCTATACTTAGATAAGAAGAAAAAATTCATTTTTATTCGCAACTGACAGCTGTTTAGTTTGACGTTTGTAGTTTTGTCTCTTTTCATTTATTCAGAAAAGAAAAAGATCGACTTTAGTTTAAGTCAGAGTATTTCACTAGACTCAGACCCAATTTCTTAAAACTGCTAAGGGATTCCAAATTCCTATGTTCTCGAAAAAGATTTCGCTAAATAAGAAAAAAATGCGCCACCCTTTTGAGACCCCACACACCCATGAATTCAATTGCGGTTCAACAATGCACATGATTACTGAACCCTACAATTTACTCTGAAAACCTCTCGGGAGTTTGCATGTACAAAATTGTTGATGTTATTGCTCAATTTACCATCATTCATGCAAAATAGGTAGTAAGAAAATTGCATAAAATATCTCGTGCTAAACTTTGAAAAGATTGCGGATTTTTATCATGACGCATGCAAAACCGAAGCGTACGTTTTAATATCATGTGATTTGACTTACATTTTTCATTTTTTTGTTCATAAATTGAAGAAAATATTAAGATATTCCGTAACTTCTGTTAAATGGATATGCGTGTAAAATAAACTTTTGTATATAAATTTAAAGGAAAGCTACTTTAATTTGTTTGACAGGGGGTTCTAAACTTTAAGGGCTATTCGTCAAAAATGCAAGTCCGCAACATTATGGATATGACACGGTAGGGATCGGCGTTCGCCGCGGGCCGCCGGTCTTCCAGATAACCCTTCTTGTCCTCCGACACCTGACGAGGGATCCTGACGCTGCAACATCGGTTGGCCACACCTGACAGACAAATATTCAATTAGGTAAGTAATGATGATGACGACGCGTTTGGTGAATTGGTAAGCGCCCCTGACTATTACGCTGGCCGTCGCGGGTTCGAATCCCGCAAGAGGCAAATGTTTATGTGATGAGCACGAACATTTGTACCTAAGTCATGAATGTATTTAAGTATTTATGGGAGACGCCCCCGTCATTATCGTTGTCTGGTACTTCGTTACACAAGGAAGATAATTCCTTACCACGAAACCAGACAATTGGTGTGCTGTCTGGCGCATATTAATAATTTATGATAAGACAACACAATTATAATTATACACAAATTTGGACGTTTAGTAATAATTTAATTCATATTTTCCCATTGTAGGTACGTAAAGGAGTTCCCAAACTAGGTCTGTAAAATGACTAAATATTTCGTGCCAAAATGTTGCACTATTTATAATCTACCTACTTCTTACACGTCTACTATATGAATTTAACCCCGAAAAGGGTTGTATGATACTTCCCATGAGAGCATAATATGTATCAGAATTAATTGTTACATTGCAATTAATTAAGTGTGATATTTTTGGTGTCCAACATAAATTTACAAAGTGGTTAATTAGATTCATGTTACATACAAAAAGCTGTCGCTATACGTGTACAAGCGTCCGTTACGTAGTTGAGACCTCATTACGTCGGTAAATGATTTTGTTATTGTTTGTTATTGTCAGAAGAAGGTTCTTATGAAAGAAAAAATTAAGAACGGGTGGACCGATTGTCATGATTTTTACTTTGTTGGATTCGTCACCGTCTCAGATAGGATAATAGGTAACTATAAAAATTACAGGGCCGGGGCGGGACAGGGTCGGGCGCGTAGCAAAGTTCGCTGGGAAGGCTAGTAAGGAAAGATATCAAACCATAATTATGTTAATATTTCAAACATAGCTCTTTAAACTATTTCATTTATCTGTCCTGATATTTTGACGTAAAGTTGATACAACTATAAATATAAGAAATCTGCATAGATTTCAAGAGCTGTTTCCATAACCCTATTATATCTTGTTTACAATAACCTCATTTAATAGTAATAGGATCAAAATAGATAGCGCTTTCCAATAATTTATTATACCTTCTTCAAGCTTTCAATATGCGGTCAGGAAAATTTAATGGATACTTAAGACGTGAAGTAGTCGTAAACAAAAGAGATGAAATAACAGTGAATGTTCACTAGAAAAACATTTAAAAGAAATGTATTTATAATTAACGTTTCATGGCTTACCCTTCAACATAAGGGTTTTCACAAAATGATTCCCAGAAGAATTTATATCTTGATATCAGATTCAATCAAGTGAGTAATAAATAATGTTAGTGTCCATTTCTGTAAGTCAGTACACATTGCGCGGCATTCATTTTTGAGTCTTTCCATTCATCCAGCCTATAAATAGATGTTTATTTATTTAACGTGAAATATGCGTTGAGTTTATGATTTTCTCTCGTTTAAATTTATTAGGTACTAGCGGTCCCAGCGAACTTCGTTTCGCCCCCAGCTCCGTCTCACCCCGGCCCAGTTTTATGGTAATTATTATCCTCATTTACTCTACGTTTTAGTTAGAAAACGTTTGTAAGGAAAAAATAAAAGGGCTGTTTTAAGGTGTTTTCCGTTTTTTTTTTCGACGTCAAAACCATCCTTGAACTTCAACGAACATTTATAAAAAAGAATTGGCCAAATTGGTCTAGGCGTTGTTGAGTTATGCGCTTACCGACAAATGCGATGCATTTTTATAATATCGATTTTAAAGTACCTACTACAGGCACCTTTACCGACTTTCTCCGAGGTCATTACTCCATAAAATTTTGAATCACGTGCCGAAGGGAGAGCAGACATCCGTAGGCAAAATCATTCATATTTTATTGGTACCGGACACAAATCAATGTTTCTATAACGTGTCCCTAATATAAAACGGATTTGGCGAATGCGTCTCAAATAAATTTAAATCACGAATTAATACAGATATCTTCGGGTGCCTTTTATTGAAATTCGGTTCGAATTCATATCTTGTTTCAGTCTCGACAGACACTACACCGAACTCGAATTTCTATTAAACAAGCATCCTGATCTTCTATGCATACTTGGGAGCCATTGCCGACGCAAATACCTAGGTATAGCTTGCCAAGTGTTGATCGACTTTGTATTCGTTTCCGTTGTCGTTCTTGTGAATAATGAGAAACAGATAAAAGTAATACATTACAAAAATTAAGCACATATTTTTACAATCCATAAGCTAATATTTCGGTTTCGGCTGAAACTAAAATAGATACCAAAAGGAGACATTTTTTTTTTTTGGGCCCAGTAGCAACTTGTAGCGTCTAATAATGACATTGCACCCTAAATTAATAACTTATTTTTTTAGACAATTAGACGAAAGATAACGTTTAAATGAAACCGGAATAATAAAATCGAAGTAAAAGATGGGTTGTGTTGACTATTTTTCATCACGCCATTCCTCCTTTACAAATACGTGTAAAGAAACGGCGGGCTGGTCAATATCGTGATTTCAAGTACGTGATTTTGTTTAGATCACGTTTTTTCTACTTTTATTTATTTTAAACAATTGGAATCTCCTTATGAAATATTTTAATTGCTTTTTTAAGATTTTTACATAAAATGATTATCTAGTAAAGCCGTGGAACGGAAAGCAACTCTGACAGTTATCACTGACATTGACAGGAATGGCTGGAGTGTCATTTGTCACACTTTCCGTTTGGCGTTTGGCTTTTCGTCACCTTCCGTTTGTTTTGGTTTGTTTTGAATTGAGAGTTTGTTTTCTGCGGATTTTTAACGAAAAATAGAAGCAAAAAGCATCAAGTACGGCCCCAATTCCACTAAACCGTTATTGTGTAACCGTGCTGTGAGATTTCAACGACTGTGATTTTCAGAAACGACTGAAAATGTGCGTCAACTGGCTGGTACGTGTGTGGATTTAAGTTATGATGAATTTTTCTAATATTCCCGTTACATAACGAAAAACTAATATTGTTAATGTTTTTAAGACATTATAAGGAACAATTTAATATATGTTTCATTATTAGACGTCACAATTTATGGGTGGGCCCATCCTCCGTACAAGAAAAAAATGTCTCCTTTGGTATTAGTTTCGCCTCGGATGTAAATTTTGGCTTGGTCGGACACTCATTCGTGACATATATTTTTATGTATCTTTATCTATAGTCATCAAAAAAATTTACGGTTTCGGCCAAAATTAAAAAAAAATAAAAAAATCATCTCGCTCGGACAGTAATAGCGACCTCACCTGCGGTGAAGTCCCGTATGTGCGGCATTCCGTTCTTCCCTGTGAGCCGCTTGGCGTTGTCGGCGCCGTTATTCGCGTCGTATTCGTTGATGTGCGCGCCGTGACGACGGGCCAGCTTGTCTATGGCACGTTCTATCACCCTGATGATAAAATAAGCCTTATGATTTATAGGATTAATAGCGGTTCCTCGCGGTTTATCCCGCGTAAATATCGGATGTCAAAAATATGACTGTCTTATAGCGTAGGTATGGCTAATCATCAGAATTCATGCTCATACTAATGCATCATACATTATAGATAGTGCCATCCACGAAGGCGCGCCCCACCACTCGTCCAAATCGTTTATAGTACATGTGTGCAAGCTTTTGAATTGAATTTGGAACATCATAATGACTAATGAATGACAAGCACACTTCAAAAAATACACTCAAAGGGAAAGATGCTCTACTTGGATATGGTATGGTATGGTTTTAAGTAGGTATGGTTAGTTACTAGAAAAGTAATATATTATTTTTAAACTGCACAAGCATCATTTTTACTATTGACGTAAACGAAATACGTAAGAACGTTTTATAACATTTAAAAAAATGATTAAAAACTTTCTTTATAAGAGAACCATCGGTCCACCGGGACTTCATACGCGTGAATTGTTTTTTCTTTGTACACGTAGGTTCTAGCGTAATGTTTTATAGCCTTCCCCGATAAAGTACATCCCGGTAATATTATAAGTTACCACATGGTTTTTTCTATTTAAAATTGTTTATGGTGTTTAAGTTACCATTATAATTCTTTCAGTAAATTTAATAATGACAGTAGATTATACCAGGTTTATTTTTTAGTACAACACATTGGGTTTTGCTTGAAATTTTAAAAATAAATTAAGCAGAGCCACTGTCGTGACGAGTCTGAATATTTAAATGACGGCCGGCTCGCAACTGACGTGCGTGTCTCCCCCCGCACCCCACACCTTCATCATTCAAAAAAAGAGTGGGGCGCGCCTTCGTGGATGGCACTATCTATAGTATGAGCTATATTATTGTAAAGTTTCATAAATATTCATTTAGTAGATTTTGCGTGAAGGAGTAACAAACATACATCTATCCTCACAATTTTCCCATTTATAATTTTAGTAGGAAGTAGGATTTACTTTATATAGGTTTTTTTTTTCTAGAAAAATACATATTTAGCAACTAAAAAAAGTTGTGGATTTCTCGTCGACCGCATCCCGACGAAGGTAATCCGCAAGTTTTCTAAGGCGTCCCCGGGGAGAAAGACTACCATTGCACGGAGAACATTTTGGTGCATATGTAGATTTTTGTTTTATATTATGGTTTATTATTTCAATAACTTTAAAAGCAAAATATTTTTCTTTTACATAACCGTAACCAAGATATAAAAATTCAGCAGTGAAGTAATATAACACAATATAAGAGTTCTAAAAAATTTTTTTAAATCATCAACGATTCAGAAACACGAACGAAACGCAATAAAAGCGGAATGAGCATTTCTAAAACACCCGCTTATTGGCATCGTGAATAATGCTTTCATAAACTTTGTCTGCCAATGAAAAACCTAAACTCAACTGTTTAACTTTTTCCACAAATAATTGAAACTAAAACCACTTTAGTCGTAATATAGTAGCCTTTTCCACAAAATTAACAACACGGGGTGAAAGCTGAAAACATTTTGGTATCAAACTTTTCCTATTTAGGAGTTGGCTAGTTTCACATTTTAATGACCATCATCACGGTTGATGATGGTTAAGGTCTCTTGAATGCGATTTAATTCCATGTATCGGCTCAAACGCCATCCTATTAAGTTAATGTAGTGTGTAATTTGAATATGTTACAGGTACTTTAAAATTAGTTTTTGGAAAGACTATGAGATTTGAATTTGGAAGACATCGTATGCAAATAGCAGTGTGCGCAAAGTTGCACCAAACTATTAAACGTTGCGTGCGTTCAAGAGAAAATTGGTAAAAAAAAAGTAGAAATGTTTTATATTTCCCCGCAAAAGATGTGAAAAGCAGAGTACTCACCTCGAGTGTCTTCGTCTTGGGCGAGCTTGAACACACTCGCTTGCTACACTCATGATTAGAAACTAATATTTATCTCGATTTGCTCGAAAGTCAAAATTATGATCGTTTCGTCCTACTAGTGACATAAGATGGCGCTTTATTATGCACTTATTTTTCATATGTTTTTAACCTAAAATAAATAATCCACTCCACTTTATTATGTGACGAAACCTATGAGAAATAAATACTTACAGTATACCATCGTCGATCCTCATATCCTTGGTCGAGAAGTAGGCAAAGGTTCCGTTCCCGGGCCAGTCAGGCACAGGCTGCGGGTCAAACGTGGCCACCGTGCCGTACTCCTCGGCAAGTCGTGATAGGATGTACCTCGCCATCCAGAGGTCATCGGCACTCTTCAGCCCTGGGCTTGGACCTACCTGTTGATATATCGGAGAGAGGTAAGCACTGATGCAAAGTTCATATAGCCTAGAATACACATGCCTGTAAAATGGGGCAGTAGCTTGCATGCTAGTAACGGGCATGTGCAAGTTAAGCATTTTGCGTCCTTGCATGTCTTTATTCATACTATTTGATATTCACACGCGCCAGTTTTGGAACCCCGCGTCCACTCCCTCACATTGCATACCAGTAGACGTCCTTCCTACACAATAGGTACAAGAAGATGGCACGTACAAGTAGAAAGCATGCAAGTGTGCCAAGTTCAAGTTCAAGTTTATTTATTGCCAGCTACAGGCATGTGTATTACAGCCTTAAGAGACCGGAATTTTCGTGCGTTCGGACCGATTGGCTCGGTGACTCGATTGGAAAGAGCGTTGGCCCGGTTATCCAAAGGTTGCGGGTTCAAGTCCCACCCGTACGCAATTTATGGTATCTTATATTTTAATCTAATAAGAATACAAAACTAACTGTGAACGTTAAAAACATTCTTAACCATAAGTATTTTTTTTTTCTTGGCGAATTTTGCTTGCTTGCTTTACAATCTTGACATTCGAAATTATTCATTTTAAAATAAGATAAAAACACAAAACATACAACCTAAATGGGTAAATCATTGTTGAACACTGTCACTGAGATCTTTTTAAACCAAATAGTTAATAAATACCTATTCACTGATACTATTTTAAAAATTATAAAAATATGGTTTACAATATTCGCCAAACAAAAAAAAACACATTTTACCTGTTACGCTGCAAGTACGCGTGCCAAAATATGGCACCAATGAAAAGTAATAGTCAAAGATTTTTGATAGTCTTTGCTTCCCCAACACTAACTTAATTTATTTATGGTAAATTAAACGTTTTCTCAATAATCCAGATTAAAAAGTTTGATACTAAAGCTCTTATAGAAAGCAATTAACTAAAGCAACAAACAGAGTTGGCTTATATCTCTATACATAGCTGGGCACCGTTAATCAAATAGTTAACTTCGTTAATCGTTAATCCGTTACAAAAAAAGTTAGCTTCGTTAAACGTTAAAGCGTTACATTTCGGAAGAATTAACGCAAGTTAACGTTAATCGTTAATCCGTTAATATGTGTAAAATTTCATTTTTTTTATCGCTGCGTTAGTGAACTTATAAAACCTGTTGGTTTAGGTTCTGGGAGTAAACAGGTTAGGGACAAAACGAAATAATTGTGTAATTTAATCGTCGGGCATTTCGTGCATATTTTCCTTCATGACATGTTGAAGTTCTCATCTGGGTGCCAATTCCGCTAATTGAGTCTCCACTGAGTTGTGCATCACTTGTACAACGATAGTGCTTTAAAACACCTCGCTATTCTGACAGCGGCTGCTGTAGTGACTCTATCGTGCTACAGTAGTGAGTGATTTTCTGCTAAGTAATTTGACAGCTTTTTGACATTGATTGATAATTCTTCATCATCAGCCGAAGGACGTCCACTGCTGAACATAGGCCTCCCCCATGGCTTTCCACAACGACGGGTTGTGAGTGGTCTGCATCCAGTGCGATCTTGCGATCTTTACAAGGTCGTCTGTCCATCTTGTCGGTGGACGTCCTACGCTGCGCCTTTGGTCGAAGGGTCTCCAATCTAGGACTTTTCTGCCCCAACGACCATTAGTTCTACGCGCTATGTGACCTGCCCACTGCCACTTGAGCTTACTGATTCGCAGGGCTATGTCCGTTACCTTAGTTCTTCTACGTATCTCCTCGTTTCTGATTCGATCTCGTAGAGAAACACGGAGCATAGCGCTCTCCATCGCTCGTTGTGTGATTTTGAGCTTCTTTATGAGGCCCATAGTTAGAGGCTGGTTGAAGACTTTTGTCTTCAGACACTGAGGTAATTGAGACGAGAAGACGCTCTTGCGCAGTTTCCCGAACGCTGCCCAGCCGAGTTGGATTCTTCGATTGACCTCTTTCTCAAAGTTACCTACCTAATTGGATTACTTGTCCCAGGTAGACGTACTCGTCAACAACTTCGAGTATTGAGTTCCCAACAGATACCGGAGTGGGCACAACACGGGAGTTCGACATAATTTTCTTCTTTTCCATGTTCATTTTAAGACCCACTTGTTGGGATACTCAATCAAGGTCTTCGAGCATAGTGCCCAGATCATCCATGCCACAACGACTATAATATAGTGACTATAATATGTTCTCATCGGCAAACCGGAGATGTGTGATGTATTCGCCATTGACATTGATGCCGAATCCTTCCCATTCCAGGAGCTTGAAGGCGTCTTCCAGTGCCGCTGTAAATAGTTTCGGAGATATAACGTCTCCCTGTCTTACACCTCTTCGCAGTGGAATCACCCTCGTATTCTGTTCCTGTACTCGGACCGACATGGTGGCGTTGTCATAGATAAGATAAGACACTTTAACACCTCTATATACCTATAGTCTATGTGGCACCGCTGAAGAGACAGAAGCACCGCCCAAGTTTCGATCGAATCAAAGGCCTTTTCACAGTCCACGAACGCTAAGCATAGAGGCATATTATACTCCTCTGACTTCTGTATAATTTGCATAAGCGTATGGATGTGGTCTATGGTACTATACCCTTTTCGGAATCCGGCTTGTTCGGGAGGCTGGAAGTCATCAAACCTACGTGCGAGACGATTTGTGATGACCCTTGAGAGCAGCTTGTAGACATGGCTCAGGAGTTAGATGGGTCTAAAGTTCTTCAATAAGATTTTGTCTCCTTTTTTGAAGAACAACACCATCACACTCCTGTTCCATGCCTCAGGTGTGATGCCCTCTAGCAGCACGAAATTGAACAGCTTCTGAAGGTCTTTGAGTACCGGTGACAAATGCCCCTTTAATAATTATTTTTTATAATTTCAAAATACTGTATCAAAATTTATGAAAATTACAAACTAAAAGCGATCCTCGTTTTGATGTTAAAATGTTTTCACCCGTGGAAAACAGCCGTTCAATTGCAGTACTTGAGGGTATAGCGGTATTGTATTTAATGAATACATTTTTGAATATCTGTTCCGCGAGAAATGCAGTATCGTTGAACGAGTCTTTTGATTTCATGTCCAGCCACATTTGAACGAGACTTTGCGCTTTACTCGTTAGAGAGTTGGAGCTTTTTGGTTTTTCAATAGACTGTGTGACAGAATTATCAAAAAACTTACTTGTCTGCACCTGTTTTTTGCGCCGCGCCGCGGTGCCGTGCGGTAAACAGTAGGCGGCATTGGATTAACGATTAACGGACTTAGCTGCATATTAACGGAAGTTAACGTGTCAACATTTTTGAAAGTTAACTTAAAAGTTAATCCGTTATTCGAAATGTTAACTTCGTTAATTAACGATTAACGGATTAACGAGTTAATGCCCAGCTATGTCTCTATACAAAAACTTACTTAACTCCTTTTAACTTTTATTTTTTAGACTCTTTATTTTAACTTTTAAGGGTCTCTATTTTACAAGATTTATTATGAAATAAATGAAGTCAGTAAAAAGTTATCTGCATGCTATTAAAACTTTTAATTAAACGCAATCAAAAGATACAAATCGCAAAAATATGGTTTTTATACTTTTGCCACCGGGCACTCGACCTAGAATCTTGATAATTGAAATTCGGTAGAAGCAACATGTTTACCACAGTAATAATGTGGACTGGGAAAATCTGGAAACGTGAAACAGAACACAGAAAAATACAAAATACTTGAACCAGACCACGTACTCGTTGTATAACTAAAATGTATCAGCCCATATAAAGTTGGTAATATTAAGGCCGTCTTATTCCGTCAAATTATCTCATAAGCCCCGCCCCCTTGTTAAAAGTGCGGGGCGCTTCCCCCACCAGCACCCCCGCACAAAACTTTTTCTGTCAACTTTGTCTTACAAATCTCGTGTATAATTAAGCCATCTAGTGTTTATTTAAGGAACAAAATTTTCTTGAATAAGATACTTCATGCGCTTTTGTAAGTAACATACCCACGCCATCTAGCAGAACCTCTAAGAACTTTTACAAAATGGTTTCTTTAGTACACCATACATGCTTTTTAGTCTAAACGTTTATCGAAAGAACAAGGAACGCAAAGAGTGGCATTTCATTCTCACACGACTGATCAGCACTTTATGCCAGCAACCTGTAACCATTATAAAAACAAGAAAGAATATCCAATAACATTTATTATATTCTTTATTGCACTTATAAGATGTACAGAAAATAGGTACAAGAAGTCACAATGTGAACAAAGGTGGGCTTATCCCTAAAAGAGACCTCTTCCAGCCAACCCATAGGTGTAGGAAATGTAATGTAATAACATTTAGGTTGTTTTTATTAAGATCCTTTTTGTCGACACAGTTATAGTCTCACTACTATCTTCCATCAGTCTTCCAATTGATGATGACTGAAGACCATTACAGATATGGCACTTCAAATTTAGGGTTCCGTACAAACCAGTAGGTATATAAGTCAAAGTTCACCCATCACGAGAATTTTGTCATGGTTTTTTTTTACACACTGAAATTCATAACATTTCAAATCATCATCATCATTCTCTTGCCCTGTTCCCAGTTTATCTAGGGTCTGCGCAGTATGTTTCACGCTTCCGTTTAACATTACAAATATGGAAAGCTAAATTAAAGACAAAGGTTTCTTTATCGTTTCAGTAATCCTTTAATAATATCAAAGTTTTTTATTTACTAGTCGTCTCCCGCGACGTCGCCCGCGTATATTTTGGATGTCCCGTGAAATGGTTCAAGTAAATTAATGGTTTAAAGTAATTACTATCGAGGTCACCCACACCACGCTTAAAATACTCGCTTAATATCAGCCTGAACTATAAAAATGACTTGACTATCATGTGTTAGAAAGTAAGAAAATAGTAAGGCAAAAGTAGTTAGTAGTAATCTCTCATTTAGATGCAATACTTTTTTCGGCGAAGTTCACTATCAAATATACTGAGCATTGAACTTGGCTATCATTTTTCACATTGATGTTTTTGTTGGGATATCATAACTTTTTATAGAAATATTTATTTGCTTATTCATAAATCATTAATACATATTTTGTGCAAGCTTCCATCCACTTAATTATAACGGTTTCAGACCCTACAATTAAAAAACTTTCTTTTGTTTTCAGATTTTTTCCTTCGCTTACACATTATTACCTAGCTAGATGCCATATTTCAACTGTCTAGGTTTGTTAATTAGAGCACCGCACCCACACAATTACTTTGATAAACCATATATGGTTTTGCCATGTTTGACTTTTTGTAGTCTAGCTTATAGACCTTTTTTACTATAAAACTGTAATTTGGCATGGGTTTCTTTATATGCTAATCACACCGCCTAAAATATGTATTTTAAAATATTTTTGGGACACCTCCCTACAAGGAATGAATTATGATGAGCATGAGTTCCTACACCGAAAGGGCAACACCAGGGTTTATCTCATGAATCGTGATAGTAAGACAGTTGAAATTTTCAGGAAGGATGTATTCATGTTGCCGTTGAAAAAACAAAAACTTAAAAAACAGTTTTTTTTTCAGGTTGCTCTCATACAACTTATCTACTCTGATAATGATAATAATGAGGGGCTGCCCCATTATTAGGACTTCATATCTTTTGTATGGGACTCCCTGACAACAGATATGATGTTTATGCCATTTTCATAGATAATGGTACGGAACCCTTCGTGACCCCGAAGCGCCATTTCGCGCTAACTACAAGATTAATAGAATTATTATGTGTCACAAACACCAAAGTTGTTTTGGATATTCAGTAACAGCAATTTGAGGAACAACGGTTATAAAAATAAAATTAAGACAGTCTCCACACATTTTCGAAAGAACAAAATTGAAAAAATTATTCAGATTTGACATTTCTGAATGCAAATATAATTGGATTATACTGAGTAATCTCTATGTTCGTCGCTCAAGTCCATGTCACCAAATAAGAGATAGATAGTCAATGCATTATTACTACACGATTCAGAAAATGTGTACGTACGTACGTAAATAACATGGAAACCTGAGTTCCATACACGAAGAGAGCTAGACCGACCTTAACTTAACCTCCAATGTTTGTATTTTGTCACAGGAGTCTAGATGTAAATAAATAAATAAAATTAAAATAGACCTATCACCTAATAATTTTCTCCCTCCCTCAAATTCATATAATATTTTCTCGTCTCCAATATACTAGAGTCACCAGGGCACAGCTTTAGCATTTGAGATTACTGCTAAACCTACAGTTATGGTTTAGCTCTGATTTTTCCAAATAGAGAAAATGTTCAAAACTACAAAAATTTGACATGAGTGTTTTATGCTTTTTGTTTATATTGTTACTATAGAAACGGATTCATCTCTACGATTGGTACAAAAATATAGTTCATTTATTCACATCAATTATATATGTCGCTACAGCCTTTCTCTTTTTATTTTGCTTAACACGTAGAGGTTGGGGGTTCCATCCTCATGGCATTGAGGAGATTTATCCGCATGGTGATGATGTTTTTGATACTAATTTTCTTTTTGAAATTTATTTTCATTGTTATGTAGTTTTTTTAATAGGATTTGCTACTTTAAAAAAAAACCTAAACATTTAATTAGTTTTTATTTTTTATTTTTTTTATTTTATATGTTAAAATGTCCAAAAATTAAAATAAATACTTATTTCGTTTTCTAAAAAAATATTGTGACTATGTAGAAAAATATTCATGATACCCCCGATTTGAACTCGCGACCTTTGATTAGTATAAGACTGGTGCTGATCCAACTGAGCGTGACGCGGCGCGGCGAAATTAGCTATTATTAGTTCTTAGGTGTTTTACGTAATTAAGTACGCAAATAAAATTGCAAAAATTGACATAGGTCCAGCGTTCGCAGTGGCGTCAAGGGGAATGAGGAAATGGTATCTCGTGCTTGTCATTTGAATAAAAAGATAGCGCTATTTCTGCTTGCATGTATAGAATAGAGATGACACGACGATCAACTGTTGCGTCAAAGTCGTTGCGCGAATCACCATCGTCACAAGTGTGAGAATCACTAAATCAGTGTTTTATGAATGAAAATGTTAATAAAACTGGAAAAAAACGATTGGACGCCCTAAACATCTTTGGTGTCTAAAGTAATCTTAAAAAGACAATTGGAAGAATTTGCTGCTTGTAAGAAAGAATACAGACTAATGAAAAAAATGGACCTTTCTTTGCCTGAACATAACACCGATAAAAACTAAAAAAAAATCATTTGATTCATAGCTGAGATCTCACTTATGTGGTCAAAATGTATATTCTTATAATCCCCTGTTCCTCACATCTGTGTAGCTTGAGCAAATCAAGATCAAAAAAGTCGAAATAGGTCAAATAAAGTGTTTTTAGATATTTCGTTATTCTGATCTAAATAACAAACATTTTGAAATCATTTTAACATGTATATGTGTAGAATGGAATTACCTACTAAAATATGTGATTTTCATAAATATAAGTCCAATAATTTGAAAACTACATAGAAAATACGAAAAAAAAGGGGCCCACTTCTGAGGCAATTATTATCGAGCAAAGTAATTACAATCGTGTTTCCAACCACAATCCAGCTTTCTAGTAATCTTCTTCTATAACATATATAGATTCGAGATTTAAATAATTAGTGTTTCCATGTTAAAACTCAATCGAAACATCGTAAAAATGGAATATCTAAGCCTTAAGAACGGGCTCGTAAGTAAATGTTTGGTGCTTTGCAGTCTACTTGCGACTCCCCGCAGTTTCGTAAACGCGCAAAATTGAATTTCCTGTATACAAACTTTCATCTCCCTGTTCATCCCCTTAGGAGTTGATTTTTTGGATAAAAACTAAGCTACATTCAATGTTCCCGTGATTTACCAAAATCGTTTAAGCCGTTTTGGCCTGAAATAATGTATTTACCTACAGAAACTGGTGGTCATCATCATCACATAATTGGCAAGATAGATACAAAACCAAATCTTTTGGCGCAAAAAAGACTCGCACTTGTCTGTTTTAATACGTTTTGTAAAGTGTATTTACATTACGAGATCCAACGCAGCCACTGCTTTTAAATTGAGAGCAAAATAAATTGCAATTACTCGGTAACAAATTCATAATATATGCTTTTTGCCAAAGCCACTAACAAATTAACTTAGTTTGCACTTTTAGTATAATAACCGTGAACAATGGATTCCTGAAATAAATAAAAGGAGTACACATAAAATGTTATAATAAGTTTGTTATTATGAAAGCTTTATCAGGACGGAGACATGACAAGCGCTTAACACGGGTAGGTAGACGCGAGTCTAAAAATGATAACGATGACATGATAAATTTGATGTTGCATGAATGGCAGAACGCGAGATAAAATTACAATTCCAACCACGTTTATTTTCTCAAGAAAGCTTTTAAGAAAGAATTCAGAAATTCACTTACGGTGCCATTACTCGAACAAATAGGCATGCAAAGATTGTTTTGAAATAATTGTTTCAATAAAATCACACATGACAAAGACCATAAGACATTGATTTTTAAAAAATAAATAAAATGTGGTGTTTATTGAGCATACAGTACTATTAAATTACAATGTAATTTACTCGTATTGAAGTTTTTAAATTCAAAAACTGTGTAGGTATTTTAGATAATTTATATTGAAGCTGTAAAGGCGACGCATTGTGGATTATCGGGGTTCTTATGTTGCTCGGTCCATGTAGGTAATTGAACCACACACGGAATTTATAAAATAAATATAAAAATATTCAAATTACAGACGAAACACATTTTGATTTTTGAAATTTCATTTAATTCTTATAAATCGCCTTATAAGTAGAATTGTGACGTCAAATTATCATTTGGGATAATTATGCTCATATCTGTTTTCTCGTGAAAGTAGCAATAGTGAAATGACAAGGACATAGTTTAGATTTTAGCGTTCCGTGCCCAAAGGGGTAAAACGGGACCCTATTACTAAGACTTCGTTGTCTGTCCGTCCGTCCGTCCGTCCGTCTGTCTGTCTGTGACCAGGCTGTATCGCAAAAACCGCTCGATTTTGATTGTTTACCTTGTCAATGGTACGGAACCCATCTTGCACAAATCTGACTCTGACTAGGCTGGTTTATTTATTTATTTATACGTTGGATTCAGAGAACTATTACTACTTAGCCAAATACTCTTTGTAAGCAGCGAGATCGATCGGATGGGCCAAACATCTACTGCCTTACCACAAAACAGGGTTTCAACTACTTTTTAAATGTTATGCAGCTAAAGTGAAATGTATGTCACGCTCATGCCATTTGTCTTGATTTACGTTGATTTTTAACTAGCCATATTATATTTAAACAGTAATCCAAACCTTGTTTATTTATTTGTGGTAATAACGACAGACTTCAGACATACATTTATATATTTTATTGGCATTTCTAGTTTTGGATTTTATTTACTTAGGCCCACTTGCGTATGATGATTTAATCCAGGATTACGCTAACCCTGTAATAAATCATCATTCTGTCTCTGTCAACGCCAATTAACTGACAGAGACAAAATGATGATTTAATTCATTATTAGCGTAATCCTGGGATATATCATCATGCGCAAGTCCCACTTAGTGTATTGCATCTGCAACTGTACTTTTGAAGATGACACATAAGTGAATCATTTGAAATTGCTGATATGACATAGGTAAAGAACAGTTTTTAGCAAAATTGTAGGTCCTTGCTTTAGATAATTTTAGATTTAACTTCTCAGGTTTTTGATAGTTTGGATGAACGTGCCTATCGGAGGTACTTCTGATTTGGAGATCTAAAAGTGTGCCTGCAACCTCTCAATACCTGCCTATAGCCAATAGGAGCGTAGCGTTAAAGAAAGCCGGTCGGACAAATTAACTAATAAATATAAAGTAGAACTATTCAAATGATTGCTCAGGTCAAGAAATTTCCTTAATTGAAGTTCATACAGAAAACGCAGAAAGACGTTATTTCATAACAAATCACCCCTGAAATCCGATAATACCGTACGAACCAAAAATCACTTTTCAAGTCTATGCAATGAGTTTTCATACAAGTGAGTTGCGGATGAGTAAAATGGAATTCGCCACAAATAGGTATAACATTTATTTTTGAAATAAAATGTGCTTCAAAATTTATCACCCCAGTTAGCTTTGTTTGACTTTTCAAAGAACATCAGGTAACAATGTTTGCTCCTTTAAATTACTATACTTACCAAAGTTTCATGTTATTACGCCCGATTATTATGAGTCCAGAGCATTTTTCCGAAACTATCTAACCGACCGTGAATACTCCGAATGGTCATTTCGCCGATATTAAATTCTACGAATATTCGTTACGCCGCTAGTTCATTGGCCGATCAGTAATATTACGAGCTATCTTTTCAACTATAGTCAATTTATGGATAGTTTGATTCTACGACCATTCCTTTCACCTATGGTCAATTAATCAAATTAAATAATTGGAAGCGAGCAAGGACAAAGAAAAGCAGTACCTACCTACATCTTAACCTTTTTCAATACTCAAAAGTCCTGCCTTTAGCCAACTTTTCTCATCCAAATTAGTAAAGAAAGATTGGGGAAACATGCAATTTACGCGTATCTTACAAGTAAATTACACAATCCTATGAATGTTTGTACTGCAGTCAATTTTTTAATTATTTTTTTGCTGTTTTTTTTTTATTCCTAAACAGTGAATAAACTCAAAACAAGAAAATGTTACCGTTCAGTAAATAATAAAATGTTAATTTGTTATATTTTATTGTGTTGAAGCAAATTGATTTTTTTTTTCTCTATTGAAAGTGTATAGTGAAATTTTGTTATAAATGTTGTATTGTAAAATTTATGAAGTTATAAATTGTAATTTATGAGTAAAGTTTATTTTTACCTTAAACCTAAATAAGATTTATAAATAAAGACATTTGTTCTTATTTTTTTTTTGTTTTTAATTATATAAATATGAAAAGAGTAAAATATTAATAATTAAAAAAACTTGACTGCAGTACAAACATTCATAGGATTATGTAATTTACTTGTAAGATACGCGTAAATTGCATGTTTCCCCAATCTTTCTTTACTAATTTGGATGAAAAAAGTTGGCTAAAGGCAGGACTTTTGAGTATTGAAAAAGGTTAAGATGTAGGTAGGTACTGCTTTTCTTTGTCCTTGCTCGCTTCCAATTATTTAATTTGATTAATTGACCATAGGTGAAAGGAATGGTCGTAGAATCAAACTATCCATAAATTGACTATAGTTGAAAAGATAGCTCGTAATATTACTGATCGGCCAATGAACTAGCGGCGTAACGAATATTCGTAGAATTGAATATCGGCGAAATGACCATTCGGAGTATTCACGGTCGGTTAGATAGTTTCGGAAAATATGCCCACTGCTGGGCAAAGGCCTCATCTAAACTTTTCCAGTATTCCCGTTTACCAGTCTGGGCTGGGCAGACCAACAGTAATTTTATTTTGTTCCGGTCAATAGATGGAACTGAAAAGTTTTAAGTTCTCTGACAGGACGCTGAATTATGAGATTAAAGTATTTCGTCAAAATTAAGTTAAAAACTCTTCTCCGTGTTACAGTCGGAACAAATCGCGATATGTTGTAAAATTACTTTTAGTAGGTACCAAAACGAAAGATACCACTGTCTGTTAAGCTTGCCAAGTTTATAAACTGTTATTTACATAAGTTACGCAAAGTCCGGTGTATTAAAATATTATAATGGATACATTAATTACAAGCGTCATCAAACGAATCAATCAAAAATTTCTTCGTGACTCTGATTGACAAAGATATCTTACCATCTATTTTCATATCGGCATCGCAATACAATATTGTTCAAATAGGAAATTAAATGGAAAATAAGGGTACTTCAATTGATGGTTTCCAAAATAATTTAACGAGGAAGATTGGAATTTCATTTGCCAACCCTCATATTATTAGATTATTTAGGTTTCATCCGACCCGTTTTCAGTAAGACGAGTACGTTTTTGAAATTTTGTGCGGGCTATATCGAGTGTATCATTTCGTAAAAACACATAAATATTCATATAGTACCTACTAAAATGTCTACAGAATGATTAGGTATGAGTAAAAAACTAGAAAGGAGGTGATTCTGGTGCTCTAATATATTTTTTTTTGTATGAGGCAAATACTCAAACCGCAAAAAAAAGAATCTGCATACAATTTTTCAACCCGAAATAATTAAGTACTTTGAATGAAAAAGCTAATTCCTATTCCACATTATCAATGTTGGCCATATACAGAAAAAAATGTATTAGAGCACCAGAACAACTTCTTAAGAGGTTGTGTTTAATTGTGTGGTAATCAAGTGATATTAGACAATTTAAAAAAAATTGTCAATTTAAGAAGACTATTAACTATAAAAAAAACCTTTATTTACCCAAATTCTTATTAAAATCCAAAAGTGTGTTTGAGTGCTATCACGGTTATACGGCAGAACTGATTTTAATTAATTTTAATGTAAATATGTTATTGCACCATGGAGGCGGATTTTAAAGGTAGTGTTTTTTTTTATTATCATTCTAAAACACATTGCCCATGGAGGCTGAAAAGAGGGTGGGCGGTCAGAAAAACCGATATGCGTAGGTAAAGTCTCAGTTAACCGCTAGTATGACATATATGTAAATAAGTACTATCTTGTTTGAAAAAAGAATACCTGGAAATTCCACTGCGAAGGTGTGGTTCCAGTGTTGATGCCGTTGATTTGGACGCCAGCGTACAAACAACACCTGTAAAAGAAATATAGTAATTACCGTGTGCGTGCATATCTAGTCTCTTTACAATATTTTTGCCCCACCCCATACATATTTACTCTAAAACCTTTCACGTGGACCACTATCAATTGATGAAAACTGCCTAAAATCCATAAAGTAGGTAGTATTGTACACAAACTGACAGAACCACAGAGGTATTTATATTCAATTCAAATTCAAATTCAAAATTCATTTATTCGTCATCATAGGTAACAAAGTTGACAATTATTGTTGTTACAGAACTCCATGATGCACCATGAATGGCATACGAAATTATTGAAGTATTACTGATCAAATATTATTAATAAAATTATGTCAATATGATACATACATTGCAAATAATGTCAATATACCTAACTAATAACAAACACAATTAAGAAGTCAGAGTAAAATACATTGCTGGTCAAAATTAATTAGTTTATAACATCACAATTCAAAAGTCATTATCTTCAAAGTATTCATTTAGATCATAATAGCATTTGTCAATAAGTATATTTTTAAGTTTATTTTTTAGTTCTTTTATATTACAATTCTTTATATAATCTGGAAGTCTATTATATACCCTTGGAGCCATTTCAATGACACTCTTACGCATTAGTGCGGTTTTACAAATATTTCTACAAATGTTATTATTTCTAGGGCGTAAATTGGGAACCTGATATTTTTTTTCAAATAATATTGGATTACATTTGACAAACATACATAATTCCAAAATGTAGATACATGGCAGTGTTAAAAGTTTCAGACATTTAAAATATTGCTTATGAGATTCCATATATTTAAGACCGCATATAGCCCTGACACATCGCTTTTGGGCCTTAAGTAGTATTTCTCTATATGTGGAGTTGCCCCAAAATATCACACCATACCGGAGAGTTGATGCAACAAAACCATGATAAGCCGTTAATACTGTATCACGGTTTGATGTTTTAGCTAGCTTATGGAGAGCATATGAAAATTTATATATTTTCTTACACACTTCAATAGAATGCGTCTCCCATGACATATTGCTGTCTATGTAAATACCAAGAAATTTGGTTTCATTTATTTTTTGTATTTTAAAGCCTTCATAATCAATATTTAAATCCGGAATAACTTTTCTTTGACTAAAATACATTAAATTTGTCTTTTCCAAATTGACCCTTAAATTATTTCGTTCTAACCATTGAACAGTGCCTACTATAGTGTGGTTTATTTCGTTTTCATAATTCTTGTAGTTCCCATCCTTGCACTCAACAAAAATAGTGCTGTCATCGGCAAAAAGTATCATTGGATGTTTATTAGATTTAACTATATCATTAATGTAAATGATGAAAAGCAGTGGTCCCAACACACTACCTTGTGGAACACCATACTTAATCAGTCGTTCTTGAGATTTGAAATTTATTTCTTTTTTACTTGATACACAAATTTGAGTAAGTTCTGTACATTGATATCTGTCTTGTAGATAGGATGTTAATAAATGTAATGCATTGCCACGTATACCATAGCGACTTAGCTTTTCTATTAATATTTTATGATCTACGTGATCAAATGCTTTTGTCATATCCATGTAGATGGCGCAGGATGGCGAACGTCTATCTAAACTAATTATAGCTCTTTTTACAAGTTCATAAATGGCTGTATTTGTAGTAGCGTTCTTTCGAAACCCTTTTTGTGCTGTACTTAAAATTTTGTGCTTTTCAAGAAAATTATACAGATTATCATGAAGAACCTTTTCGAAAATTTTTGAAAATACCGGCAATAAGGCAATTGGGCGATAGTTGCTAACCAGCTCTTTGTCCCCCTTTTTAAAAAGCGGTTTGACAATCGCAGGTTTCAAATTTTTTGGATATATACCAGCAGAAAGACTCAAGTTTATTATGTGACTTAATGGAAAAGCGATCAAATCGCCAACATATTTTACAACCTTTGTACATATGTCATCAAAGCCAACGCTATTTGTGTTTTTATATTATAATACACTAGTGGTGCTCGCAGCGCAGTGATGGCAGCGCTTTGGTAAGCAACGACGGCGCGGTCGGTGTTTGGATGGGTGACCATTCCGACCATATTAGTGTCGTATATCACAAGCATCTCTGAGCTTCGGAAGGCACGTTAAGCTGTTGGTCCCGGCTACTATCGGTTGATATTAGTAGTCGTAAAGCCTAGTCAGAGGCCCTATGGGCAGCTTGATAACATCTGACAGCAAGGTTGGTCGCTTGCCTTGCAAACACCCCTCCGCCAATCCGCACTGAGCCCGCGTGGTGGAGTATGGCTCATACTACCTCATATTTGAGGTAAGGCCTTTGCCCAGCAGTGGGATGCTTACAGGCTAACTTTACTTTTTTACACTACTGGTCCCCCGCGGATACGTCTTAAGTTTGCTCCCTATCCTCCCGTCGTAGCGTGATGTTTTAAACACTTAAATCCTTCCGCGATAAATAAACTATGCAAAACAAACATATTTTTATTACATCGGTCCAGTAATTCATGAGATGTCCGCGTTCAAAGAGCAAAAAATCTCTGCAACTTTAAAATATTAGTATAGATGTTCTACTGATTGCAGTGAAATAAAACACTGAAAAAGCCTCAACTTGCGTTATACCAATTTTTACGTTTTTAGGACAGAGTTAAAAAATGGAATCAATATTCAATGACGATTTGCGAAAAAATATTTGTTTACCAAAAGCTTTTATTAATTCAAAGCCAATATACATCGTTACACTAATATTTGTATTTATACAATTTGCGGTTAAATATTCTAACTGGGATAATTAAGCCATCGTGGAAACAAGCCGAAGTCAACAAAATATTTGCCTGATGTGAAAACATTGAAATCGCAAAAATGTTATTTGCGTTGCGCGAATGTGTTTTATGGCTCGGGTAAAAATCTCGTAAAAACGCTCAATGAAAACTATGATTCATCTGACATAGTAGGATATCTCCATTTTAATAAAACTAGCTATCGTACAAAAAGGTTTGAGTGTATTCTAAAACGCTCTGTTAAATCTGTAAATGTTTGACATCTGCGTATCGTTGTTAATAAACGTATTTTTATAGATCTTTCCGGGGTTTTTAAGTCGCACAAATCCCACTGCCATCCACTGAGCAAAGGCTTCTCTCAAACATCCACCTATATCTGCCCGCAGCCAGCAACTCCCAGACGCAAAAGTCACCAAATCTGTTTTTAGAAATTTATAATCTGACTTAAATCTAAAGACCATACCATTTTAAATTCCAAATGCTCGCTTTAATATCACGCTTCAAGGATTATGTAAGTATAATTAATAAATTAGTTCTTGAAGTCTCGCCAAGTTCCACTATCTTGTTGAACACTGATGCACTAGTTCGCGACATAATGTTCCTAAGTGCTACGAACTCGTAAAAACACCTGTGGAAATGCTACGACCTTGTTGGCGTTCGTAGCGGTAGCATTTTCGTACCTTTTTAATGTGCTACGACGTTAAAGTTGTATATAAAATGTCGAAGTAGATGACGCGAGTGCAAGCAAGAAGTGACGTTAACAAAGTATCACACAGTGTTTACGATTATGATTGAGCCGCCCAGAGTATACTATTTTGACGTTTTCAATTTTGACACAAAATGTATAGGAAAATTTACGACCTCAAGAAGTTTGAAATTCTTTTCATTTTACATTTGGTATGAAAATTAAAAATGACAAAAGAACAGTATCTGGGCGGATAAATACTAACCCCTTTATTCATAATAACTCAAACGGTCTTTTAAACCTATTTTAGCTATTACACTGTTTTGTCTCATTCTTTCTTGGCGCTGTCATCATTTGATTGAATGTGACAAAACAGTGTAATAGCTAAAATAGGCATAAAAGACCATTTGAGTTATTATGAATAAGGTGGTAAGTAGTCTACGCCACAACATCAATAGAATTTAATCCAATCTCATCAATTGAATAGAGAAAAAGCTTTCAAATCAATGAGTTTTTTTTTTTAAATATGTGTGTAATGGTGTTTCCGCTATAACTCGTGGAGCTATCGGATTACTCCGCCAGCATAGACAAGGAATAATTTATTTTAGTGGTTGGTTATTGGGGGTTGTGGCGGTTCGTTGAATGATTTAAGATTGTTTACTATATATTTAAGAAAATTGTGAAAGGTGTTTATGGTTGTTTCTTTAGTCAGAATCTGGGACATAATGACCGTTCATTATGTCCCAGATTCTAGACCCGTGTCTATGTTTAATGTATTGCAGGCTGTGATGTGGTCTGAGCGTTTTGCAGTGAATCGAGGACAATCTTCTATTAGGTGCTTCCAAGATTGTGATACTTGATTGTCGCAGGGACAGGTCGCCGCTTCTCACAAAAAGTATACAAAAACGAATTTTTTGCGAAATCGAGTTATATATACAGAAATACTCAGGATCCCCTAATGTTTCTCTTCCATAGTGACTAAAAAGGCTACTTCACAAAATCGCCGCTAGGGGATCTAATGTTTAGTTTTGAATTGGCGCGATTTTGCATCTTTTTCGCACAAAAAGAAATCATTTTTCAGTCTAGACAAAGCATCCGTAGAATCAACGCAGTATTTTCTCATAATTCAGTTATAATTCTCTTTAATACTATACAATATCGTATTTGAATGGTATTTGTGATAAGAGTGGCCTCACATTTAGACAAATCTTTTCAGAAAGACTATACATACTCAATATTATGCAGTTTTTACGATAAAATATTGAACTAACAACTGTATTATTTATGAATTGTTTAGTTTTAACAAAAAAATAATGTGGAAATTAAATATTCTTTTTTAAATTGTATAGTTTAAAAATGGTAAAGATGACAAATCAAATAAGACTATTTCGAAATTACTTCCATAGGAGTTAGGCCATGGAGGAGGAGTAGATCACATCCTGGCCCAGAGCGAATTGTCTGCAGAATGATCATAGTTACTTGTTGCTAGGCACTGAGGAGGGGACCTCCTGAAACTGTATTGATTTAATTTACTCACTGTTACTATGGATTTATTGTTTGGCACTTTTATAACCCAACCACTGTATACTGTATACGACCGTCCAGTAGTCGCCTAGTTGTTTTAGGTAACTTTTGCCTTATTCGCGCGTCCATTGAGCTTCAGAAGTCCATCTTCCAACAATAGGTCGAAGCGATGAAGAATGCCTTTCTTCATGCAGTCTATTTCTTGAGGAAACGAGTCTTGTTGTCCTCGTCGCAGCCAGAGATTCGTTGCTTGCTCGATATGGTCGTGGCTGAGCGCAGTGTTCTTCTTGCGGCAACAGTCCACGAACTGCAGTACTCTTGCCCTGGATCCAATGGGCTGATGTCAGGTTGTGCTGCATCCCCTTTTTTCTGTTCTTCAGTGTTAACGTATAGCAGTTCGGTTGCGATGTCATCGCTGCTTTCTTCTGGGCGTAGCCAGTCTCACCTAGGCTTCTCTAGAAATTACTCTAAACCATGGATCTTGTTTTGACTTTGGCACGTAGCCTGCTCGTGTTACCACATCAGTTAAGTTCTGGTGAGTTGCAGGAACCCACTGCCACGTCTGCTAAGCTCGTTTCTTGGGTGGTCTCGCCGAGCTGGTGTGCTACAAGGGTCGTGTAGCGTCGACTTCCGTTCCTCAGCCAACATAAGTAAGACTGACTGCAAGTCACTCTAGTAGACAGTGTCATTGGTGCGAAGTCAGTGTTCTTGCTCGATGGCCTTCGCAAACCTTGTTCCAATCAATGCTGTTTGTAGCTCCAATCTGGGACCTTCGCGCGTGCTGCCACCAGTACTACTTCTACTTCCTTGTTGCTGTAGGTGAGCCTCCAATGTGCAACCGTCACGTAGGGTTCTTCCCATCGCGTCGTAGAAGATGGATCTCGCAACGTTGCACTTCTCTTCCCCGTTTTAGCATCGACAAAGCTGCAGTTTTTTAATCTATTCCGGGCTTGTGATCCAGCCCTTGAATTCCATGGCGAGATCTTCTGGACTTGGTTCGTCCTATACAGTATGTAGACTCTACAGAAACTATGGCACCTCTACCTACACTGTAGAGTGATCTTAGCTGCTATGCCATAGCAGCTCAGCACCCGTTGCATGGGTTGGCTTGTCGCGTCGCGCGCGACGCGGTATAGATAGATATAAGTATATAAACGATCGCAAGATTTCGATATAACTGACGCTATGCTAACTTTCCTAAACTGCCAAACTTGTATAAAAAACGGCAGCCATAATGCAGCCATTACGCACTAGAGACAAATTGTCTACGACCTCGCGTTATAGATATATTAAAAGACTGTACCATGCACGTGGAGATAAATTATCTAGGTAGACGCGGTAAAACGCGCGACAAACGGGTTTATCGATGTGCCATGCAACGGGTGCAGAAGTTCCAGCGGGTCGTAGCTCTGTTTTATTATTTTAATAGATACTTATTTTGTACAAAAGTTTAATGTTAAAGTTTAATGTTAAAGTTTATGTTACCTCTACATTGTTGCTTTGCCCTTATTTAAAAACGCCATCTTTTATGTTTTCTTCATATATAAACTATCACTTAACTAAATTATCAGCAGATATTTTCTCAAAAAGTAGCTAAAGTCAAAACAAGTTTTTTTTACAGTTTTTTTTTCATATCTACGTTTTCTTAATATTATCTAAAAAAATATTATTTTGAAAGATAAAGGATTGAATTATTTTTAGATAAAAAAAATCTACTTCTTAACTCTATAAATGACGCTTTCGTTAACTGTTAAACTTTCAAAACGCTCTCCTCTAAAGTTTGGTATTTTTGAGATTGTACACTTTTTTAGCGAAGCGGCGAGGTGTCGTCGGCAACAATGTGGAAACGTTTGAGGTATTCTTTGTGATATCCGTGGTTAGTTAAATATTGCGTGATAAAAAAATTGGGGCGTGCACTAGAGAGGTATTGGGTTATTTGCGAATACGTGGGGAAAAGTGATTTGGTATAAATGCAAGTATCTGGGTTCATGTATAGTGCTTCTGATGCGTCTGTAGATTTAAGTTTGCTTTGAAGTTTAATAAAACTAATAGGTATCGCATGATAGTCAGGGCTGCGGATATTCTGTGGCTGCGGTGGAGAGATGCTGCAGATTTTGCCTCCGTGTCAGCTTGCTCATTACCCTCAAATCCGACGTGAGCTTTCACCCACGCGAATTTGACGGTGAGTTTGGAACGACGGCGTGTTCCTAACATTACATCAACGTTGAGGCGGGACTAAACGCACACATGGTTTTCACACAGCCAGAAAGATTTACGTAATTTCAAAATAATCATTAACAGCTAAAGTACGTCCACTGCTGAATCCGATCGGATCCTGGACTCCCCCATCCTTTACTAAGATAAAAGTTTGTGGTTAACACCACGGAATGGATAAATAACCTTTTTTATCTATTCAGTGGTTAACACTAGCCTGTAAAACGCTTCCATGAGGTCTCGTGCAACAATTTTATTAGCGCCTGTAGCACAGTAGTAAGGCCCGGGCGGTGCTGGAAAGCCTCCCGCTGGCCAGCCAAGCGGTCTGCCGTCCGTCGTGGTCAGGAAGAATTCCTGGTTGAAGCCAAACCATGGCTCCTCTACTTCGGCTTTCTCACACAGCATTACGCAGTTTTTGCGGAAGTTTGTATCTAGAAACGGAATTTAAGTGGGTACTATCGAAAAATAATTCGTTACATTAATTCATATTTACAATAATTTGCCCTGTATTGTTTGTTCTGTTTTCCTGTACAACTACATGACAGTACTTGAATTTGATATCCTGAATGAATGAGTCATTATATTTTAATTATCTCTTGTACGATTTCTAAAAAGAAACATCTTTCTCCCCGATTTATATCAAGCCCTATTAGCTCAACAAAAACAATATTACGTACGGCAAACAGGAAAATAATTAGGACAGCTTAATTGGCGAGCATGTACCAACAGTTAAAGCAATTTGCAGCTTATTCGCGTATAATACAATGCTATCAAGATTATGTTCGGTAATGGATCGCCTTGTTATATTTTTTCATACGGAGCTTAACCACAGTTTAACAGCTATTATATACAATAATGTTGCAACTAAGCTTTAAAATATTTGTTTCAAAGGGAATGCATGTCATTGTCATGTATACCCCGAGTTGAATACACCTGTGTCGCAATAAAGATTTCCTTTTTGTTGCTGTGTTGTTTGCATGGTGACAGTCCCAATCAAAAAGCAAATGTGAAAAAAAACGTTATTTTCAATTTTTTTGTCCATAAATATTTAAGACAGAAAAATATCGTTTTACGCCATAACATTTTTAGTTGCAAGTTCGCAGCAAAAAGAGAATAAGCAAATACTAAGTGACTAAAAAGTAGATAATCTTTGGAACTAGTTAAAAGCTATATTATTCAGTAGAAAGCTATACACCGTGCTTTTTTAACCGTCTTACAGCCGAAGGCCACTTAAAGTATCCAATAACTACATGTCATTCGTTAAATAAAACTTGGTTATTATTAAGATTTCAAAGCCTGAGACATTAAAGAAGATATCAGCACAATTTAGTACGAAACATCCTGTAACGAGCACTACGCGCGGGTCATTCACTCGGCTGTCTAGCACTACTGACCTTATTTTACGCACGAATAGAAAGGGGCGAGGCGGTGGGCGTCACAAAGGATTGCGCTAGCGCATGATTGATTAGAGATCCACGTGGACTGTCTTAGATTGGCTACGGTGCGGAACGCGTGGAGGCGGCAAGTTCAAGGAATGCATTGTTGAAAACGTAAACATTATGAACAGGATGATACATTACGTAACATTACTATTAGATATTTTTTACACCAAAATTATGTGGAGTGTAATAAAAAAAATAACATGTCCTAGAGGTTTATTAAGATGGTTACATTACGTGGGCTTCGGGTGTAAGACGGTTAAAAAAGCACGGTGTATAACTCGCTAGCTTTTTATAGAGACAAAATATTTTTCTGCAGGTAGAACAATCTCCTTACAAACCTGTTGGCTGGTAACTGTACTGATAGGTCTCCGACAATACCATTATATGGTTACCCCGCCTAAACGGATCGTGGTATATTTTCTGGGGGAATATAAAAGTGTCTGAATTGTCCGAGTTTGCTTGCGACGTGTTGCTACCATCGAAGTACCAGATGGGCAAATCTGTAAAGAAACGTGCCGTTTTTAAATAAAAACGTGATGTTAATAAGAATTGAGATGATGCTATTTATAAACAATTTCGAAACAGCGTATAACACCTCATTTAAAGGTTGTTAACATGATTCAGTTTTAGGTATATGTAAAATTTAGGCCCTAAGATAACTAATACAAAACCCTACTAATAAAAATACAATGTATCCCAATCGAAAAAAGGATAATAGACTTAAAATGCTCTGTAGGTATGGCGAAGGCGTAAAAGCACCACTTATTAAATTGAATCCATCGGTTTTTTTTTGGGAAATTGATGGAAATCCAAT
This sequence comes from Pyrausta aurata, assembly GCA_963584085.1. Classification (NCBI taxonomy): domain Eukaryota; kingdom Metazoa; phylum Arthropoda; class Insecta; order Lepidoptera; family Crambidae; genus Pyrausta; species Pyrausta aurata. The sequence continues at coordinate 10,265,575 of OY757256.1, read as the reverse complement.
AATGGGAAATCCTCCTCATTCTGGCGATTCTCTCATGCAGTGAATCGAGAATTGATGCCCATATAAATCAATTCATTTGCTACTTACAGTGGAAAGTTGACCTTTAAGTGTTGCCATTGGTAATCAGGTAAAATACGGCAAATACAAAACCAAAGGTAGTGTCCCCGCGACATCCGAAATGGTAGAATTGCCCAATTTTCTGCACTATTTCCTAAGGTTTTTTTTCGCAAATTCGTACAAGTCATGAGATCTGGCTATTCGCATCATATCCTGATAAGTGCTATGTAACAAACAGGTACTTCTTTCATTTTTCTCCATGTAGGTGTTTTTTCTCAAGAAAATACCAAATACCGTTAATGCTAGGCATCATTTTAATATAACACACATCCGCTACGGAATCGAGGGGGTATAAATTTTTATGACAATGAAGAAAGTTACCTTCAATAAGTATTAATGCAATAACAGTGTTTTGATATTCCATTTTACTTTTATTGTGTTTTCAAGAGTCATCTTACCGGAGTATGTGGGTTTTTATAGCTATGTTTGTTGACTTACTTTGGCATTCACATAATCAATTGAGGGTGCTATGCAAATTAAATTCAACATTGTTTCTATATGCCACATTATGTCACACGATTTACGTGACCCCACAATATTACCTATGAACTATTATAATTTGGTCACTAGGTTATGAACTATTATAATTTGGAGACAGGGTTACCCAGTGACAGTGATTTCTCACCTGAAGCAAAATACTATGGATGAGGTGGGCGCAATCATATACATACTTTTGCAACCTAAGTGGGGAATAGCTTTAGGGTCTACCCTACCTTTATTAGTTTTAGGGATGAAGTCGAAGGTCCTATCCTTGGACCTCAGATTGATGCCCGTCCCGTCCACCCAGACATAGGAAGCCAGGATCGCGTCGCAAGGGACCTCGAGGTCTTCATATTTGCGCATGGCAGCCTTGTTCAACAAAATTGGTGTAGTATTCATCGTCGTTATTCCTGCAAAGTAGCATTTTTAGGAATAATCTTATTCAGTCATAAGTGATGTCAGAGGCTAGTAATGATAATACGAGAATGATCCGGCCATCTATGTAAAAAAGTAAGTATGCTATTATTAGGCAAACATGATCCAACCCCGGACGCATCGTCACTTACCTAAGTGACGATGGTATGTATGGTGATGGAATGGTAATGGTATAACATTGATTGATTGTTGTCATATCAAACAAAACACTATCATCTAATGTCCAACTTCGCTGCTACTTAAACTTCTAATTTTATCATTTTTTTTTCTGCCGTTGCTGTCCCACTGCTGGGCAAAGGCCTCCCCCAAACTACTCCTCATTTACTACTATTTACAAATTTAATCATATAAAGATTTTTCATATTAAACTCTTCAACTTACTTGTATTCACAAGTTATTTAACAAGATGAGGTAACGTGTAAAATCTGTAAATAATGTTCAATTTCTTACCTCCAGGTTTGTATAGTGGAAGTTCACACATAATATTTCACAAAAACAAGGAAAAGATCTGTAAAAGAAAAAGGCATTACTTTTAAATCATAACGAGTTCTGTGCTGTTTGGTGTTCATTTAAATAATAACTACAAAAATAAGATGCACAACAAGATTTGTTATAAACTCTACCTAGACACTAAGGTTTTGTGCCGACTCAACGTATGAATATTCGTGCACAAGCAACAACAGTGCCATTTTCTGATTGCTTGTTGTTATATTCATTTTTGGTGTCTCAAAGAGAATCCATGTAATGCATAGTTGTTAAAAATAAATAAGGATCCGATGAATTCAAAACATTCTTCTTTAGTGCAGTGGGATTAAAATTAAAATTACCTATAGGATTATTTACTACTATACTGCTTTTTTCTTGGCAAAAATGCATTAAAGAAGTTGAAAGAAAGATTTTGCTATGCAAAATCAAGCTAAAGCTAAAGCTAAAATAATGCTAATAATCAACATTAATAGGCATTGGTAATAATAATCGCGGACAATCCAAACATATTGACATACATACAAACATACCTACAGGTCGAAGTGAGAACCACCTTTTTTAAAGTCTGTTAAAAATAGGCTATTTATGAGGTTATCATACTTTACTCACTTTATACGGAAGAACTCATGAAATTTCCTGGTAAATTTTACTTTAAATTTAAAATGCAAAACTTAAAAATCTACTTTAGGTATTGATGATTTTACATCACAAATCATAAATGTCATGTTTGGCATTTCATGGTTATATTTTTTTATATTACACGTCATTTACAAATGAAGGATTTACTAAGTTTTATACAAACTTCATGGCCATGGCCATGTTTAAGACGACATACGAAACATTGAAGAGAAATATCAATTCCAATTTCACAAAGTCTATTACTTCGAAAAAATAGAATTTAATCGAAATATCGGATCGGTATCGGTCTTAATATTATTTTGCTTCTCTATCATAGACTCTTATAAGATAGTGCCATCAACTTAGGCCATCAACGACGGCGCGCCCCTCCACTTGTTCTAATCGTTTATAGTACATGTGTGCAAGCTTTTTCCAACATTTGAATTGAATTTGGAACATCACAATGACTTAGGAATGACAAGCACACTACAAAAAATACACTCAAAGGGAAATATACTCTACGTAGATATAGTATCAAGTAGGTATGGTTAGCTACTAGACGAATAATATATATTTTTTAAATTGCACCAGTAACATTTTTACTATTGAAGTAAACACGTAAGAACGTTTTACTTATAACATTTAAAAGTTTTTTAAAAAGTTTTTTTATAAAAGAACTGTCGGTCCACCGAGACTTCATATGCGTGAATTGTTTTTTCTTCGTACACGTTGGTCCTAGCGTGAGGTTTTATAGCCTTCCCCGATAGAGTACACCCCGGTAATTTTATAACTACCACGTGATTTTTTTATTTGAAATTGTTTATGGTGTGTAAGTTACCATTATAATTATTTAAGTAAATTTAATAATGACGCAAAAGATCATACCAGGTTTATTTTTTAGTACAACACACTGGGTTTTCCTTGACATTTTAAAAATAATTTAAGTAGAGACACTTTCGTGACGAGTCTGAATTTTCGAATGACGGCTGGCTCGCAACTGACGCGCGTGTCACCCCCCGCACCCCGCACATTCCTCAATCAAAAAAAGAGTGGGACGCGCCTTCGTGGATGGCACTATCTTATAGGCTCTGTACTGCCAAGATGATGTGCTATGCCACGACGGTGCCGCGGTGTGAGCAAAAGATAGGTAAACGAAAGGAGATTGACAATTACCGGAATAAGGAAAGGAAAATTCGGAAAAAAGGATCAAATCTGTTAAAAATACGATAAACATACACTGCCTTACCACAAATAATTAAACAAGGTTTCGAACACTGTTTAAATATAATATGGCTAGTATAAAATCAACGTCAATCAAGTCAAATGACATAAGAGTGACATACATTTTATTTTAGCCGCATAACATTTAAACAGTTGTTCAAACCTTGTTTATTTATTTGTGGTAAGGCCGACAAACTTTATAAGCAAGAAAAATAGTTTACATAAATATATTTAATTAAGTTCATATAGAATTAAAGTTTTATCTGTGCTGAGGTCCACCCCACCGACCCCACCAGTCAAGCACTGTCAAGAAGGGCCTGTCATGTCTTGGGTCATGTCATTGTTCTTTTCTGAAAATTGTACTGAAATATTTTCTTTCGTTATGTAAATGCTTTCAATTCTTTAACATTTCCTAATAATTAAATACCTGTGGTTTCAGAGTAAAGTCTTGTACTATGTGATCATAATGCCACAATCAAAAGTGCTATTTATAACCAAAATTTTAACCGTGATCAATTTGGCTATCCAAATTCATGCTGCTCATACAGTTTTGACCAAAAATATAAGTTCCGCTCACGCAAGCACTGAGCATTTACTAGAACCAACTGCAAAGAAATGGCAAGTTGGCAGAGTAAGTAGAAAACATTATGAAATCGTTAACATGCTGTGGAGGAAAACTAAAGAATTTATTGATATTGAGACAACAACTCCAGTAGATAATCGTTTAAGGAGAAATCCAGCAGACAGCTTAACGACTAACCATAAAACCATTAAGCCACTTAGCTCTGCAAGGCCACACCATCAATCGTCTACTGCAAGTTTCATAGAGTTTTACTATCTCGACGACAATGACGAGCGTATTAAGCATAGAGATTTTTTAATACCTGGTTCATCTAAATTACAGCACGATCCGCCTCATGATATTTTTAAAATGGCACCTTTTTTATCTTTCCACCTTGGCCAGGTTAATAACTTCGGTCCCATAAACACAGCAATGAACAAAGAAACATCTCAATCATCGTCTCAAACACGAAACCGACAAAGAATGCGCCAAAACTCGAATATTTATGGTTTTTTGTCAAACAATTTCGAATCACATTTAGCACCGATATTTAAATCGAACGCTATTTTGTACGGCACTAAACCAAAACAAGCCGAAGCCACAAAAAAATATGTTGACAATGAAACTTGTCCCGCTACCTTTGAACCTGAAGTATCTCCAACAACACCAGATTATATTTCATCAGCTGTTTACGAAGGGACTATTACCTCCTATGATATAGAATCTACAACTATTTATGATAAGATTAAGTTTTTTGAAATGTATGATCAACAAACTATGGTTCCCAGAACCAAAAGAAAAACAACAAAAAAAAGTGCTCCTGTAAATTTGGCTGATAATGAAATTGATGGAGATATAAAAAATAAATTAGAAGATGTTGATATCAATATTGACCATCACGATGGAACTAAAGTTAAGAATGTAAAAAAACATGTTGACGAGAGGCTTCATTCTTCATCAGCTTTCAACACCAATAATATAAAGCCGGAGAAAAATATGAAAATCAAGTCTGTGAAGTTTCGAAGTGATAAAACTGATGATAAAAATAATAAAATAAACGAAATAGTAACTACTTACAAGGTATTGGACAAAATTCAGAACTATACCTATTTGCAAAATTCAAGCAGGGTCGCTAATTTTGCCGAGTATCCTTTTGCAGCGGTATACATCTATGAACCTTCACAGGTACATAACAAAAAGCTAAACCGTAAAACTGAGTCCTTCGTAATGACACCGTTTAATTCATAAGAATCCATCATCATCACATTATACTCAATCATGAATTGAAAATGAAACAAAAGTGGCGTTGGAAGGACCCCGTTATACGACATACAAAAACTTGATTAATAAAAGTAAGTGCTTTCTGTTTTTACTTCAATTTTATTCGAACAGATTCATTGTGATGCAGCAGCGTTGAGTCCACATTGGTTGGTGGCTGCTGGCTCTTGTCTATCTCGATTCCACCGCAAAGATGGACTTTCCAATGATCTTCAGGGTCGTACCGCATTTGTGGCGTACTGTGGTCAAAACTGGTGGCAACCTGAACGTGTGTCCTATGTAAAATATAGCATTGTTCACCCACGCTTTCATCCAAGGGATAAAATGAGGAGATTCCTATTTAATGTTGGTATGTTTCAATAAAAACATTTACTAGTATTATATGACGTGTAAAAATATTTACGTAATCTATAAGAAAGCACTTTCAATAAATCTATATCTTCTTCTTTTTTCTTATATTTTACATAAAATAAAATCAAGTCAGTTACATCACTTATGACTGAAGAACTAAGAACGGTTGGATCAATTTTCATGATTTTTACTATGTTGGTTTCGTCGCTGCGCTGCCCCAAGTAGGACATAGGGGAGGAACTAAGTTTGCCGGGACCGCGTTCGAATAAATGCAATGATTAAAGGAACCTGTAGAATTCTAACTGTGGGTGTTTCTTTTCAGGTCTCATTCAAGTCGTCGGTTCCATGTCCTCTTGTTTTGGTTGGGCGCCTGTATCCCTGATGTCCCACAATTTTGCTGCTTCTGATGGGTCTATAGCCACTGCCGTGGGATGGGGTCTCGATAGGTACGGTCGAAGTTGCAGGCGCCTAACCACTTTTCAACGCAAATCGCATGCTTAGATAACACAAAAACGGGCATCACTTCAAACGATCCAAAATAGCTTTGCGTTGTTCTAAAGGTGGTTAGGCGACGGTGACCTCTATTACCTTTATCTAAAATTGCCAGTTTGTTTAGTATTACAACCATCATACTTAATAGATATTATGATACCTCTGACTTAGTTCATACTCAATGATCTCTTTTTGTAATGAAGAACCTACGTATCTACGTATCATATGAATAGCCCATAGCTTGGTCAAAAAATTCATGAAATGTCTTACCCTACTTTTATAGCTACTTACTACCGTATTTATTCGTATATTATTCTTTATACAGATACGACGTGAGATATACTTCCGCAAATCTACCCAGAAAGCCTTTATCTGCATACAGCGGATTTGTGTACGCAAATACATGCCCTGGAAGTAAAGTTATCAGGTAAAATCTTTTAATGTTGTTCATATTTTACAAAAATGTAAAAGTATGTCCTTTGAGCAAAACTTCATATCTTTAGTATTTAAGGTACTTCCTCAAAGGTACTTTCTGGTTCGAATTCCGCTTGGGGTGTATGTTTATGTGATGAGCACGAACATTTGTACAATAAGTCATGGATGTTTATATGTATTTAAGTATTTATGGGAGACATCCCCGTCATTATCGTTGTCAGGTATTCGTGTACAAGGAATAAAATTCCTTAGTTAGAAACCATGACAATTGGTGTGTAGTCGGGCGCATGTATATTTATTTATTTTATTTATTGTTTATTTCTGTTTTTTAGCCCCTTGACGGGCAGAACAACTAAGTCAATGAGATAACGTTTAAAATATGGTGACAATAGTATACACTGCCCTATAAAGGGTAAAAATAAAACCTATATTTACTCAATTTTCAGTGAATTGGAACTATACAACGGCCAGAGTTCCACGGCGAAGAACAATTTCTACTGTTTATCCTTACCTCCATATTCGGGTGAAGATCAGGATCCTACCCACGGCAGTCTGCTTCTTGTTGGCGGCAAATTGATTGCGTTGTATTTGCAGGTAAATAATCAAATTATACATTTTATGGAAGCAACGATTAGAAACCAGCTGCATCTATTTTCGACGGTTCACCGTTTTTATAGTTCCTAACAGTCGGTTTGCTGGTGGGAGTTTTATGAATGTTTTCGTTACTATGAATAAATAATTCATTGAACTCCGCACACGATACACATGTTTGTTTGTAAGCTAAATTCAGACGTAACCAAACCAACTATGCCTCGTGTAGTCAACGAAAGGTTAAATAAGGTTGTATTGATCGTAATTAACAAAGGGGTCCCTACTTTTTCTCGTTGCATCACAAACTAATTGGATTTCCTATTGCTGCTCCGCAAATTGCGCGCTCTGGTCATGTCAGCCATTATCCTCATTTAGTTTCTTTTAACATTGCCTTTTGTATCGTAGTATTTAACTTTTTTTTGTTAAATTAATCCTTGTTCAAGTAAGAGAAATAAATGAATACGGCTACAGCAATCTCTTGCATCCCAATCGTGACGTTAGAAGTATAAAGATAATGCACAGTAATTTACTCAGAACAAATGCATACTAGGAATACATAAACCTATTAACAACATAGTTTCATTAGAATTATTGAAAGTGTATTTCAGAATACAACTCCAATTTACATTTTGATATGGATTAATTTAATATACGGCATGAAACGAGAAATACCTAATACATACAAACCAATATTATTTCATCAAGCTAACTGCTCTTTCAATAACTTAAAACAAAATAAAATCCATTACATATTATATTTATTGTTTGTTACTTACGAGTATGCATTTCATTCGTTTGTAATAAACGTAACTTTGGATACAACGTCCGCAAACATTTATAATACCTATTAGTGCGCCAAAAGATCTGACGCATACGTAGCTCACAAATTGCGCAATCGATGTGTGTCCAACGTTACACCTCGTAACGTTGGACAGTACCCACATTACACACAGTAACATTCGCATCGAGCGTGTTACGCATCGAGAATGTTATGTGTGTTCTCAAATTGGCGTAACATACTTGTCAAAACTCTGTACAAAACCGCGTTACAGTCAAAGGCTTCGCTAAAAAACCGACGAGCAACGAGCGGCTCGTTGCTCGCTGGTTTTTTCGTAACACGACGTACTGACTGCACGAATGCTCGCAGTGTAATGTAGTGTATGTTACATTACACCTCGTAATGTTGGTCAGTACCCACTTTTAGACGTTCATGATCATGAGGAGACAAAGACTATTAGAATAGGTGCTAAGACCCCGCTAAGTATTTCACTGGTAAATCTAGAAAGAGGCAGTCCAGAATCAAGCAATATGTTAAGATTTGTGGCCTTAAAAGTTTGACAATGAGTTTTCATTGCCTAGCATAAATCGATTCAGCAAAAAATCTGTCTATTTTACTTAACATGAGGTGCTCGTTGCGCAGTGGTAGCAGCGCTTTGGTACCGAATTAAAAGCAACGTAACGGCGTGGTCGTGTTTGGATGGGTGACCATTCTGACTATACACCGTGCTTTTTTAACCGTCTTACAGCCGAAAGCCACTTAAAGTATCCAATAACTACATGTCATTCGTTAAATAAAACTTGGTTATTATTAAGATTTCAAAGACTAAGACATTAAAGAAGATATCAGCACAATTTAGTACGAAACATCCTGTAACGAGCACTACACGCGGGTCATTCGCTCGGCTGTCTAGCACTACTGACCTAGTTTTACGCACGAATAGAAAGGGGCGAGGCGGTGGGCGTCACAAAGGATTGCGCTAGCGCATGATTGGTTAGAGATCCACGTGGACTGTCTTAGATTGGCTAACGGTGCGGAGCGCGTGGAGGCGGCAAGGTCAAGGAATGCATTGTTGAAAACGTAAACATTATGAACAGGATGATACATTACGTAACATTACTATTAGATATTTTTTACACAAAAATTATGTAGAGTGTAATAAAAAAAATAACATGCCCTAGAGGTTTATTAAGATGGTTACATTACGTGGGCTTCGGCTGTAAGACGGTTAAAAAAGCACGGTGTATAAGTGACGTATATCTCGAGCATCTCCGTGCTTTGAAAGGTATGTTAAGCAGTTGGTCACCTAATATCGGTCGTCGTAGTCGTTAACCCATGTCAGAGCGGGCGGATCCTATGGGCGGCTTGATAAAATCTGACAGCAATGTTAGTCGCTTGCCTTTTGTATTGCAAACACCCCTCCCCCCTCCGCCTATCCGTACTGAGCACTGAATAGATAAATAAGGTTAGAAATGCCCCGGTCAGTGCAGCAGAGGTGAGCTAGTTGTGAGCATATGAGCATGAGCAGTACTTCAGTCGCGTGACAAGAGCGTTGCAGTAATATTCTGCAAGAACAGCGATTTTGTTGCACCAAGTGTTTAAAAAATATTCATTGATGACTGTGCATGCACATTACTAACAAAATTGCTACCTTAGCACGCAATGTATCGCATCCAATTTGCTTGGTTCGCTTGCGTACACAACGATAGGGATGTAGCTCACGGCACAGTAAAAATATCGATAAATGGTAATTTCCCTACTGATGTATTAAAAGATTAAAACATGATTAATTAGTTACCCCCTTATTCATAATAACTCAAACGGTCTTTTAAACATATTTTAGCTATAACACTGTTTTGTATGATTCTTTCTTGGCGCTGTCATCATTTGACAGAAAGTGACAAAACAGTGTAATAGCTAAAATAGGTTTAAAAGACCGTTTGAGTTATTATGAATAAGGGGGTTAAAAAAAATATAGTTCAGTATTTATTTATAACAAACTAGCGCCCTCCCGCGACTTACAAAATGGAAATACTTCCTACGCCTATCGTCAATTACATGTAATTCTTTCGGATGCTAGAAAGAGTAGGCTATTCTATGTAGGTATCTACCCTATCATAATCAAAAACACCTAAAGGCCGTTCCCACGAAAAGTTTGCAGAAAAGTTTCACATTGAACACCCTTCGACAACAGGAGAGCGTGGATGTCCACCGGCAATATGACCTTCTGAAGATTGCAGGATTGCATTGGACACAGTAGACCGCTTGCGAGTAGTCGCTGTGGAACACTGTGGGGTCTATTAAACTATTCTGTTGAAACAAAAAAATATTAATAAAGTCTCTTCTCGAGAGCAACATCAATTACAAACATGTGTCAAAATATTGCGTTTTCAGTCATGTCAAATTTTTGTCAAAAATGAAATAAAAAATATGTTAATATAATTTATATTAAATTATTTTAATATTAGTTTAATCAAATTATTAATGTTTAGCAATACGTTACAGTATTAATTTTCTTTATTTCAAGTAAAGTATAGCAACACCATTTTTTTCTTATTGTTTTTTATCGGAAGGTACAACACTTTGATGCGATCTAATGTGCCGTAAAATTATCCAAATACGCAAAACTAAAATCTTATGGTATATTTTTCAATTCATATTGACAAAATACATTACACCGGTAATTGAAGATGTCGAAAAGTCGATATTTTAGATATCGACTTTTACCACAACCTGGTATTTTGACATTAAAGAATGAACGTAGCGGAATGATGATTGATGGTTCCACCGCTAGCAGCTCTGTGATTGGTAGTTGGTTTGACGTACTAATCACACCAATCAGAGAGCTCCCAGCGGAAAGTGTGATTGGTTTGTGATATTGATGCGTTGATTCATTGATTGGTGCTTTTGGCACTGCAGCAACAACGCCGTACCGCCCACCGGCGACACAGGTTCTCATACAAACGAACTGTCAGAACGTTTCTAACCTTATTTATCTATTCAGTGGTACTGAGCCCGCGGGGTGGATATGGCTCATACTACCTCATACTTGAGGTAACGTCTTTGCTCAGCAGTAGAATGCTTACAGGTTTACTTTACTTATTTAACTAAAAATGATTTAAAAAAATGGTTGCCTGTAAAGTCGGTTTTACGGGCGAAGATTTTACGTGACAACGTCTTTTTCTCGGTAGAATATTTATTGCAGACCGATCATAGTTGAGTGGGAGAGAGACGCAAGGCATTCGGCGGGCCTCTCTCTCGTTCGGTGACTCATCGTAACGTTACCGAGCGTTACACTTTTTCATAAGTGACTCCCAGCCGCAACCTAATTTAAGACGTTGTCACGTCAAAAAGGGTTATTCATTCAGGAGGAACGTCGTAAGTGGGGCGAGCAGTCGGCGCAGTATACCGGTGTATGGCGGCTGGTCCCGTGGGTGCACGAGGTGGCACGGGAACTCGACGAAGGCGACGCCATTGATATTTGACGCAACAATAGTTTACCGCAATTTATCTAAATCGGTTCTTGAACGTGACTGGAAAGGGGCGTGTTATTGGGAAGAGACGATGGCGCTTGCTAAGTATTTGGCCGATAGTTTTTTTTAAGCTGATAAGTGCTGATCGCCAGCGTTTTCAGGCAGATTTTAGCAGATGTTAGGGGACAGCATAACTGTCAGCTGTCTATTAAGCAGCCATTCGTAGTATTTTTTTTTATTATTTATTTATTAATTTATTATTAATCACGACCAGTGCATTTGCCACGGATGGGTGTAAAAGGTAGGGAACCAAGGAAAAATAAAAAAGGAACGGAATGGAGTAAATGGAATGTGAATGTAATTCTTAGTTTACTTGCAAGCGCCAGAAAAGCACATAACAGCACCGTTCATGATTCGGAGCGTACAACCTGTCTCGTCCACATTGCACTCAAGAACCACGTTTAGGTAAATTGAGGTACAACATAATACAATATAATATAAAACAAAACATTTTGAATGGGTACGTTATGACGTTTACCTCTGTGAATCCTTAGGCCCTTAGAAATGCCTTAGAAGATTATTTTATCGTAGTGTCAATAATAATAATCATTTCCATTACAAGTCTTGAACGTAACAGTTTTGAACGAGAAACAAGAATTTTCAGTAGTAACATAACCCGGTTAGTTTGAAAGAGATTTGTTAATTAAGTTAAATCCATTCGCGTGTCTGTAAATCCTTTCGTGGTTGCCTGTGTTATTGTATTAGTCTTGTTGAGCGTTTGTGTAATTTCAAAGGCAACGTTATACCCATTATATGGTAGTGTTTTTTTTACTAGTCTTGTTGTGATTAAACGTTATCGTTTTGATGTATTGTAAGCAGTTTTGATTATACTTTACTTTTACTTCGAAGGGATAATTTTCTGTTCTTTGTGCGTTTTTTTGTGTGTACGTTTTTATTAAAATGTTTTAGAAGCAATCTTTATTTATTTTTATTTTCATGAGATGTCTTTACTTTACACAAGACACAAGTAATATTCTGTCGTTAGCCGATTTGAAATAAAACATGGAACGATGTTCAGCGTAAACATGTTTAGAAGCTCTGAAGTCTTCTAGAAACGGCCTGATAGACACGTAATTCAGAAAATATGATAGGGTTCCAAAAAAAATTGTCTTTTATAAAAACAAGTCTAAAGTACAGTCGCCAGCACATCAGACTATACATTTTTGTTGAAAAATAGCCCTTATTCCAACAGCATAAGATATCGCGGTGCTTAGCTAAACGTGCTGTCGTCCGTACAAAGCTACGTTTAAGAGGTAATAGGGAATCTCTGGTTACATAGGGGTTATTTTTCATTGTTCGCACAGCAAATGGTGGGTTTGATGTAAGCCAAACTCTACGTTCAATGTTTTTCCGTTCTGACAGTATTTTTATGAGGCCAGAAGCAAATAATGTCCGTGAAATTAGTATCCCTATAGGAATAGGGATACTAATTTTATGTTTATCTAGTGTTTACAGAGTAAACCTGGAAACCTGCGCAGGTGGGCCTTAATGACAGTCAATATATTTTAGATAATTCTGTTTATTTATAGAGAGACTCTACTTTACACTTAATAATTAGTAAATTATAATATTGTATAGGTAATGTCTATTAACTATGGCACAATGAAATCTGCAACAAATAATCAGTGTTTTCATTATATTTAATATGAATGATATTTTGAAATAGCTGTCAATGCTACTTAATTTTAATTTATTTATGTATTTGATGTGGCTGTTAGTATAAATTGAATTTATGATACAAATCAAGCTACGCCTGTCAGTACAGAAAATATATGACCATTTTAGGCAAAAATTAATTGATTTCAATCAATTTTCATGTTCAAAATTAATTTTGGCCCAAATAGTTGACACGTAATTTATCATGTACCTACATCATAAAATCATTGATGATTACTTAACAAAACATATAATTATAAGACTTGACTTGGTGGATCGTTATTTTTAAACCGTTTTCAAAAAGGAGAAGGTTATCAATTCCACTGCAAGTTGCTTGTTCTTTTTTATATGTGTTACCTCATATCTCAGTCATTTGGTCCGATTTTATTTTATTTTATCTTCTTTTTTTACCTTTTAGTTGGTCCCACTGTTTTCAAGTCGGCATCTGATGATGGGAACTTGGTGTATTCGCAGCATCCCTTTAAATTATGACTCTGAGACTTATGATTCCATAAATCAATTGTAATTTAAAATGGAGTTTTTTTTCCAAAGAGTTTATTTAAGACGTGTAGTGCATTTTGTTTTTGAAGTCGGTTTTAAAATGTTGTTATCGCTGCATATGTGAATAATTCACAATTGTCTAATCAATCTATGCCTTAACTAATACATTCGCTTATGTAATCTCTAGTTATTTTACTTAGAGACTTTTCAACAGCCTGTCCGATATATGCTTGCTCTACTTAACTACGAGCATAGGATTTTCGCTCTCTTTTGTAGGTAACCATGATATAACAAGTTTTTTGATAAGGGATGTGCATGGTTTGTAACGCCAACATCATGACTAAAAGTGACAAAAGTCATAAAACAAGATATATAAGATTCTTGACACGACATTTAACGAGCACTAAACGAACAACAGTGTCTTATTCTTTGTAGTTAGTTCCAACATTGTTGTTATAATAGTTGTTTGTTTTTTTTGAGCTTTGATGATTGATCACATAAACTTTCAATAACTCTGCTAATAGCTCTTCAGAATAAAATCTATTTTACTTTATTCTGTACTTTAAACTTAGTTAAAAATTTAAATTTGTTTTCTTTTAAATGAACTCTTTCTGATTGACCATTGAAATCCACTTTTGTCTATAGCAAATTTCTTTAAGCCTCGTTGAGAATAGACCTTGTCACAAAATTTTTCAGGGTAAATTATTAAACAAAATAGTCCCTGAGTATTATCAGACAGTCGGCAGAGCTTTTACCTAACTCCACCGCGATCGCAGTGCAATTATGAATGACAGCACACCGTAACTATTTGAATTATGTAAGCACTTCACCTATAAATATTTTATCTCTCGAAGCGCTCGCGAGTGTTGCATGTATGCATAAATAAATTATAATAAGCTCATTGTCAATGCCGAGTGCGTGAGTTTGGGATCGCAAGAGGGCCAACTGTTTGCCAGGATGCTTTTGACGTCACGCTGAAAATAGTGTCGAGTAGGTAGCATTGCTTATGTATATATAGATTTAAAATCTTAAACTCAACCTAAATCCTGCCTGGTTCTTGCCTATTCTATACAATACATAGTTTATATTTTTTAAATGTTTTACTTTATTTATTACCGAACTGCTCATCACACATTATTCGATTTGTTATTCACTTCTCTTTATTTTCTTCCTGACGTAAACTTATCTCATTAGCATCACGATAAACCTTTGTAGTTTCTAGATGTTAATATTTCCTATATATTTTCTTGAAATTTTGTTAAAACGATGAATAAAAAATATAAAAAAGAATCATACGATAAAATGTAGCTATATCTAATAAAGATTGTGTGCGATCTTTAATTGACAGCCCTGAAAATCGGACACCCTTGGTTTCCGCCATTTTATTTTAAAGTCTTGTTCCAGCCACGTCGCCATAGACTGTAGGTAATCTAGACGGCATACGTTTTAAGCTTGTAAATCGTATAACATTAAATCAATCAAAGTATCTTTTGTTCATGATATCGTTCATCCACCCGACGTATCCTGCTGTGCGAGTGTATATGCCATACTTCCCGCGTTTGCCGCACCCGTCGCCGAAGCTCGTAATACCCTGAAAATAAAAGTTGTGTCATTGTACCGAAACAATTTTCATAGTTGTTTTTTGTTTTTATAGTGTTTTGTCACTGTACAAACTTAATAATATAAATTGCACTTGTAAAAAGCAACTGTGACTCTGTGACAGACGAGGAATCGAACCCCGTGTCTTACGCTATCCGGGCGTATGCCTATACCACTCGGCCACCGTCACATTAACAAGCCTGTTGAATATTGCAAGCGCTTTCTTTTTAACGCGTAGGCTGCGTGACATCATCACTGTTGTGAGATTGCTCTCATAATACGCCCATACATACATACGCCCGGATAGCGTAAGACACGGGGTTCGATTCCTCGTCTGTCACAGAGTCACAGTTGCTTTTTACAAGTGCAATTTATAAGAATTTTCATGTAAGGGGGGACTCAATATTATTTGGGCCAATTAAGTTTAATGAACAATCATTCAATATGTGAACGGCTATTTTTACACGCAACGGAACGGAGAAGGTGTACTTATGCGTTTGTGATGAGAGGAAGTTTGTGTGTTCGCAAAAGAATGTTCCCCTTTAACTTCAGAACGGCTTGACGGGTTGACATACAGTTTTCTGCGATGGATTTGTGATTTATCAGCGATGATTTTTATACAGGCATTATAGTATTAATCCATCATGGGGCGCTGCATGTACTTACAAGTCGTTGGCCAAGTTTAGATAGGAAAGTATTTATTTATATAAAAATAGGAGTAAGAAATACCATTTATTTAATCATTCCGTGATAATTCATAGCTAGAAAGCTCTTAAGTAATCGTTTGTAGTTACGAACCCAGAGTTACTATATTTCCTTGGGGAAGACTGCATCTTTTGAACAATATAAGCCCGCTATACGGAGACTTTTTTTAAAAACTCAACCCAAACCTATATTATTTTAACTTTTTGTCATAAAAACGTCCTCCTGGTAGTATCCGACCATGGCGGTCAATCTCAACTGAGATTGGCCATCGGCGCGGGACAATATTTATAGTGCTCAAGTGTGTACGCAATACTCAATTAGGTCACTCTCTTTATTTTAGTCTCACCGGTGAGAAATCAGGCGCGAACCAAAACGGCTTAACGAGTTTTTCTGAATTAGTAAACTCTATACGGTATTGTATAGTTAGCCAAATATGAATGTTATTGTACCTATGGGGTCCTGTTTTTTTTAAGCTTAAGTACTGGACAGTTTGTGTGAAAAATATAGCCTTCAAATAAAGAAATTATCACAACCTAATACATTGAGCTGATCACACAACCGCTGGTTACGACATTTAACCATTAGTTGAGTAAAAAACTATCGATCACGCAACTGGGCCTTAGATGTACTACCAGCAATCGCACTATTTCACTAATGTACCTCTATGTTACATTGTGAGTCAAATGCTATGAAACTAGAATGCTGACAATTAATTCCATTTGTGTATCTTTTGAGGATATTAATTTCATCGTTCCCTCGCGAACTTCATAGTAAAATTCGTTGTGGTTTCCAGAGAATATTGCCTTTTCATAATAATGAGCAAAACATGTTTTTTATTGGATTTTCCATGAATTTCGAGCAAAGTTATTTGTCATCACGTCTTATTTACTTTCTATTAATCGTATTATGTGGAAGAGGAAGAATTCATTAATTATTTAATAATAAGTAAGTAGTAATAAGAATTATTTACAGTTGGGAAATTTTAATAATCGAAACAGAGAAGCATCTTATGAATAACAACCTAATACAATAAATTTGATCTGCTTATTGCGCTTCAGAAGTGTTCTTTTTTACCTTCCAGACAATCTGAGATAGTTTGGTTACGTCTAACATTTGAACCTCAATCGAATTTTACCACACAAACTTACCATTAATGAATGAAACGTATTGTGAAGATTGTTAAGATTCAAATATTCTACTAACAATTGCCTGAAAAAGTGTGAATATTATAAAATCGCAATACGATATTACGCCAGCCACGAAGGCACAACCCACGTAAGAATTAAGCTATTGATATTAACCACTTCATACAAACTTTTCCCTAAGGAACCACCAAGGCTTTTCGGTGCCCATATCAATGGATTTTACTTTTTTATTAAAATAAAAAGAAATCGCCAAGATGAAGGTACGATTCAACGGAAGATAAAACTGCTGCTCTCGAGAAAATGGATCTGCTCGCAATCGTGATTGTAATTCTTACACCTCGAAAGGAAGAGGTTTGTTATTTTAATTAAAATAAATCGAGGAAGTTTTAAGATAACAAAAACAAAGACGTGACAAGCATTACCAAATGGGAGAAAGTATCAGTACCCCAATCACGAACATTTGACGTATTCGTCACGTAATCGTAGCGAGTTTACATCAGTCGGCAGAACGAAGCACTCCCGTGTCGTGTAGTAAGCTCGAAAATCTTACCGCAGATAACGTCATACTAACGTAAATATGGCACGTCCAAAAACAATTTAAACGATCAATTTAATTAAATTTGTAATATTGAAATATTATCTAATTCGAGTGTCAAATATTTAATTTGTTATACGTCCGATAAAGGCGCTTTCAAGTTCTCATACGAATGATTACGTTATTATACAAATACTTTGATGCAATTATTCGTGATTGGGGTACTGGGATGTTAATTAATTACTTGTATTGTAGGTTTTACCAAAAAAGAGCGCCTTTTGTTTTTGCATCATCAAACAAGAATGTGAACTGATACACGCAAGAAGAAAGGTAAAGTATCTGTACTTAGTTAAGTATAACGTACCAGCAACGCATGTGGCATCACTTTAAGAAGAAGTCCGACCTATAGATAATACCGCATGTCACGCTATGTGCTTTGCCCATTTCCACATGAGTTTACTGATGCGCATGTCTATCAGTGACCCAACAAAAAAGCGGCCAAGTAAGAGTACCGACCTGCAGGTAATACCGCATGTCGTGATCCCGGCACAGCAGCGGGCCGCCCGAGTCGCCTGCGCAGGAGTCGCGCCGCCCGCGCCCTGCACACACCATGTTGTCTGTGATCGCGTACTGCCAGTACGAGCGGCGGCACACGCCTTGTTGGATCGTTGATACCTGAAATGATTGGATATTTTAAAGGAATAGATAAGCAAGGGTTTCGTTATGATTAGGAGTGGTATATGTTTGTATATTTATTTATTTAAACTTATTGTACTGTAAGTCACCTTGAACGCCCTGACGCAATAGTCTGGACGAGTTAAACCTGTCGAACACCATACGGCACTTGAAAAACGCTGAGACAAAACTCAAACTCATGTTTTCGTGTTTTTATTGATTAAGAAGAATTTTAGCACAAGCTTTATTGTTCTTCTTTTTCTTCTACTTTCCCTATACCTTTTCATTTTGGGTCGGCCAATAAGCTTTGTTTTTTCTTTGACTTATTTAAGATCGTCGCTTCGCGCAAGGCCTACCTAGGCGTCAAGTTTAACTGACAAGAACAGTTTATATGAACAGTTTGATTGAATGATAGATCACGCGCTCAGGGATCTGCCGTACCATAGGATATTTATGACGAATAACGAAAACCGGTACTACGACCGACCGGTACATATTTCGATTTGCTTACTACGACGATTCGTTTGCCTCACTGAAACTGATTTACCTATCGTTTTAGTATGGTATTGTTGGAAACTACGTATATTGTATCTTTTTCCGGATCTTATTGAAAAATTCGTTTTATGTTAAATAGTTCATGTATCGAATATAGGCTCAATCGATACGCTACGATCAATAGGAGCGAATCATCAATGCAAAATGTTGCAAAATTCGATACATGTACGGGCATAGCCGCGGGGGAATAGCTATTGTAACTAAATCCAGTCAATATTAATTATCCGAAGCACAACGACGCTAACGAAGTTCGCTCGTGTTTCAGGTAATTAATGTACCTACGACAAGGAGAATATTAGAATATAACGTTTTGGTAATTTTAGCGAGTTCAATTAATTAATTTGCAGTTAAACATACTCTTCAAACAGATGAACGTTACTCTTTGGTAGACTAATTAAACTAATATAGTGGAACCATTAAATCGTTTGCAAAGGTAAAGATTAGAGATGCGCCGAATAGTGGTTTCACCGAATAACCGAATGCCGAATACTATTCGGTTCAATCCTTACCGAACCGGATATTCGGCCGAATTATTCGGTTGACCATTACACTGCATTCCCGCGTAAACAGGTTCAAACATGCACGCTGCCTGTCGCCGCTGGCTAGTTGCGAGCGAGCCAGACTCGCCGCCCGCCACCCGCGCACATACCGCGCTATTACTTTGCTTTTAAACATTGCACGAGTAAGGAGCAAATAAGTAAAAATAAAAGTTTAAAAGTAAATAGTAAAATGAATATTGAGCTAGGGCTTAAAAATTAATGTTGAATTAAATTTTTAAATGAATGTTAACTATACTACTTATAGTATAGGTCGAGTAATAAATATGTGGACTTAAGATTTTAAAAGAACATGTTGATTTCAAGTTCGATTGCTTACATTTATTAGCGTTCACGTTTACACGTTCTTTGCAAGATAATATAAGATGCATTTTTTTTACTCAAAACATGTGTAGTCATGTACATAAAAGGTGTTTGTTTAGTTGAAGTACCTATCAACATATCTTGCCGATTGCCGGCATGTAAATATGCAACTTTTATTTAACTTATAAAAAACATAAATCTTACATAAGAAGCTTGTCTTTCAGTTCCATTCCATGTTATGTAGCCAGGAAAATAGAAATACTCAAACCGAATATATTCGGCACTTTAACCGAATAATTCGGCCGAATACAAATAGTGAAAAAAATGCCGAATACGCCGAATACCGAATACCAACCGAATATTCGGCGCATCTCTAGTAAAGATATTATTATTCCGCAGGGGTAGTTAAACTTTGCTGTATAATGATAATCAACAATCTTTACTCAAACTTTGTCTTTAAGAAATCAGAAAGGATTAAAATGAGTAAGCTCAAAAGTTCTGTTTACGTATTGGTTATTTAAAGGTATATATTGCCCACAGATTGTTCATACGCATGCACTTCGTATGTCAATAAATTACAGATGAAGAGCATAGTTCAACGATGGAAACCGTTTTATTTTGTCCAAGCTTCACCACCATCACAAAACCATAGCTTTAGTTGTTTTGTTGTTTATATTGCCATTTTATTTTATCCAGGAAGGCGTACTTGCCAAATATTCTAAATCTATTTTATAATATGAGCTGAAATCGACATTCAATCCAATATGTTTAGACGATCGGAATTTCTGTTGTCGGTGCCACGGAAAAAAATATTCACTTGGTTTTATACAGTCAGAGTATCTTTCGTTACTTTTTAGGGTTCCGTACACAAAGGGTAAAAACTGGACCCTATTGCTAGACTAAGACTTCGTTGTTTTTCCGTCTGTCTGTAACTAGGCTGTAATCTCAAGAACCCCTATTAGCTAGACAATTGATTTTTTTACAAATTATATGTATCTGTTGCCGCTATAACAAAAAAAAACAAAAAATCTTCCACTTTTACCCCAAAACGTTTTATACGGAGAATTATAATTCACAATTTTGGGGTCATAGTGGAATGAATGTAGGTATTGATTGTAAAAATAGGAGAGCAATAGGCTTCAGGGTCAAGTGACATATAAGCCATTAAGAGGTCCTCATACGATAAACGCGAATTTTTGCCCTTTTTTGCTCGATATTAATTTTGCGGAACCCTTCGTGCGCGAGTCTGACTCCCACTCGACCGGTTTTAATTTACATGTCTGTTATTGTCACAAAACTTACCTGTGCTTCATGGAGAAGTCGCGTACCGTGAATGTCGGTTGCCCTTTTCTTGCCCCACCCTAGTATGACGCAGGTGGTATGAGGAGGCAAGAACTGGTGAGCTGATGGTAGACACGCTATACCGTGGCCGAGGTCTGGCCGCGCTGGTGATGGTAACCTGCAATAAATGGATAAATAAATATTGGATAATTTGCTCTGATACTATAAAAATTATCGTCCCCCTAGCAGATTTCGACATCGGTGGCCAGTCACAACGACTACTGCACGGGACATGTTATAGTGCACAAGTGTGTGCGCAAACACAGGTGCACTCTCTTTTGACTATTCCTTTCATTCTGATATTCTCTGATACTATGGTAAGTAGCTAAAGCACTTGTCTTGTGGTCATAAGGAAACAGGGACAGTACATCGGTATAAAATCGGTACAGAAATTTGGTACAGGACGAATTTATTTTCTGTACTGATATTATTTTATCGGTGCGGAACGCGGGGCGACAGCACATACATCGTGAAAATAAAAATTAAAATGTTAATTAAAGTGAAAATGAAAATGGCATGGGGTGGGCATAAGATCTATTTTATAATAAAACAAATTGAATCACACTCGAGGTCAAAATTTCATAACAGTACTGCAATAAAAATTGTATAAACCCATATCTGTACTAAAATTTTACTTTCTTTAAACAGAAACAAATATCTGCACAAACATTTAATGCTATCCCAATTTAAACGTATGTCGTCATACAGAAAAAAAATATATACTCATATTCATACCAGTATACAGTCCCTGTAAGGAAATATGGTTTTGTATTGGAAAATACATATTTATATTTTTGTGAGAAAAAGTAAAACGATTTCTAAACGGGATTTGATTAATTATAAATGCTTTTTGGTCGCTAAAATGGCGGACCGAAAAGTGAGCTAAAAGTTTCATATGCTTTTAATTCAAGGCACAGACAGTTCGGGCAACATACCTACTTTATCGTATCTTTCAACCCATGATGATTCAACGAATGGTGATATTTTGTAGGTATTAACATTAATCCAATGAAAGTCCATTCGATTTTCCGTGACTGATTGATTCGGTCAACCAAATTCGCTGAAACGTCTAATGCAAACATTGTAGCTAATTTAGGCCGTAAGATTATTTACGATTGGATTTATTTGAAAACCGAAAATCAGCTACCTATATTAGAAAGGTTAATTTATAAATTGGATTATTGAAACGTTTGATTTATGGAGCATGTTACATATTTATGCTTCATTTTCTTCGAATACTTATTCGATATTTGTTTTCGACCGATCAATCGATTTGGTTCTTATTTTTTTCAATATTTAATCCGAGCTAAATCATGTATTTTTTTGTAATATTTCCCCTATCTTATTTTCATCATTATTTTCAGTAATTTGGCCATCAAAAGGCAAGTGCCAAGTCCGAACCTTTTCAAGTTCACATCATTCTAGTTTCCGGCAACTTTCACATTCCGGCGGAGACATATTGACACCATTAGGTTTCCAATTTTCAGGGCTGTTACATCTGCCAGTCTCCCCCTTTCTGTGGAATGGTGACCTTTCAATCACGAAATAGAATAAATTATGTTACCTTCTTGTTAAATGGGAGAAATGATTACACAGTTGTTCATACATTAAAAACATTCCAATGTCCAATGATAAAGTTTTTTTTTTTTTTATAAAAGGCAAGGCTTTCCAAAAAGTGAAAAGGTTATTTTTAGTTCAGAGTTCAGACGCTCTCGTTATTACTCCTACACCGCCCATCTTTAGAATAAATTAATATTCATTGTAAGCTGAGTTATTGCTCTAAGAGTTTGCTTAAATTTAGGTTACATTATTATCGTTCTATCGCTGTGAGTTATTTTGAAAACAAAAAACATACATTATCTAAGGAATTAATAAATAAGAAGTCTCATCATTTCTCATCTCACATCGGCAATAAATCACGCTGTTATGATAAATATTACCTCTTACTACAAAATTAAATCCCTATTTTCTTAATAAAATGGAAATGTAGCATAAATATTCATCACTTAACACGTTCCGGGACAGTGCCCGCCTACAGGCGTGAAAACAATAAAACATCTATTGTGTCTGGAGTAGTGTCCCGGAACGTGTTAAATTAACGCTATATCAATAGATCTCAGGAATTAAATTTCAGTAAACTTCTAGATTATTCGGCATAATTAGTATTCCTGATCTAGGTTATACGGAGCCGTTTCTTTGAAATCAAAGTTGAACAGCTCGAATTTGTAAGATACGTAGTTCTCGAAGTTAACTGGCAAGACATCTAAAATATAACATCTAAGCCTATGTACTAGCTAAGTAGTTGTTGGCTACATATAAAGAAAGAAAAAATGGATAATTAAGTATTCCATTATAAATTGCATAAAGCAGCTGTGTCAGACAAGGAATCGAACCCTGTGTCGTGTGAACGCTATCCTGGCGCATGCACTCGGCATGTATGTTTGTATAGTAAAAAAAATCATATGAACAGAAACATAAATTATAATTGTTTTTATTTGTATTTTCATTTATTTCCTAGTTTAGATACCAAATCTAATGTACATCTGTTATATTCGGTAACGATTCGCCAAAAAATCTAATATGTTTTTATTAATTACGTTATCGTTTTACTAGAAACGAGCAGCAAGCGTGAAACCTAAAATGTAATCAATTGTAGCAAAATGTTGCTTTAAAGGGCTTGTGACACAAGTGTTATGCTTAATGCGAGAAAAATTTTCAAGTCGCGCTTAAAATGGTGCCAAGACCATGAAAACCAAATCAAAATGGATATATTGGCCCTACATCATTCGAAAAACGATTTTCGTTCCTTTTGGAAGCATACAAACAAATTACAAAATAAACCGAGCCCCCCGGTGACCGTGGACAATGTAATTGAGCCTAAGGAGATAGCCAACTTGTTCAGAAATCATTTCGTAGTACAATCACCATTGGGTCCCTCACAGTCTGAGTTGAATGCTGTGACCGGCGTGAGCCGGGTGATAAGATTTTCCGTAAAAGAAATTAAATCGAAAATACAAGCGATGGCTAGAGGGAAATCTCCGGGTCATGACGGTCTCAGCATTAAACACCTCAAATATGCTGGCCCACATTTGCCTCGAGTGTTGTACATGTTATTCAATTTTTGCATTGGACATAGTTACATACAGTGATATGATGCAAACCGTGGTGGTACCCATAGTAAAAAATAAGACGGGCGATCTCTCAGACAAGACAAACTATAGGCCGATCTCGCTGGCAACCGTTATCGCAAAGGTATTTGATGGCTTGCTTAATTCACGGCTAAATGGGCATTTTACACCACGTGATAGTCAGTTCGGTTTTCGGCCGGGATTGTCAACGGAAAGCGCGGTGCTGTGTCTTAAGCATACTGTCACTTACTACACTGAGCGCAAAACTCCTATCTACGCATGCTTTTTGGATCTTTCTAAGGCATTTGACCTGGTTTCATATGATGTCTTGTGGAAAAAACTTGAACAAGCAAGCTTACCAGTAGAACTCGTTAATATCCTCAAGTATTGGTATAGGGGCCAGGTCAACAGTGTCAGATGGGAGGGAGCCATGTCAGATGCGTATGGGTTGGAGTGCGGGGTGAGGCAGGGGGGGGTTGTGCTCGCCAACGCTTTTCAACCTATACGTAGATGACTTAATGGGCGAGCTCAGTAGCACCAGAATCGGCTGTCATATAGATGGTGTATGCGTCAACAACATTAGCTACGCGGACGATATGGTGCTGCTGAGCGCGTCTGTATGTGGCCTGAGAAAGCTGGTGGCCAAGTGTGAGGAGTATGCGGGGACCCATGGCTTAATTTATAATGTAAAGAAGAGTCAACTCATGTTCTTTGAGGCCAGGGGTAAACGCCATGATATACTGCCACCTGTCTTCCTAAATAACTGTGAACTAGAGAGATTTCGCAAATTCAAATATCTTGGCCACATACTGACTCCTGACCTCAAAGACGATGAGGATATTGAAAGGGAACGGAGGGCGTTGGCGGTGAGAGCGAACATGCTGGCCCGCAGGTTTGCGCGGTGTACAAGGGATGTGAAGATCACCCTTTTCAGAGCATATTGCACTTCCTTCTACACATGTAGCCTGTGGGTTAGATATACTCAAAAAACCTTCAATGCCCTACGGGTACAGTTCAATAATGCGTTCAGGGTGCTGTTGAGACTGCCTCGCTTCTGCAGTGCCTCAGGCATGTTTGCAGAGTTTGCACAGATGTTTGCACGGGTCAACTGCTTTTTTACCACAATACGCAAAAAATGTGCTTCGCTAGAGCGCAGAGTCAGAGGCAGTGGCAACGGCATCCTGGCCATGATTGCAAGCCGACTCGATTGTGTATACGTGAGTCATTGCTGCGCCACTGCTTATGGAGTGAAGCAGCGGTGATTCTCGTATAGTAACAATCACGAGTCATTCAATTTCATTTTCAATTTCATTTTCAATTTCATTTATTTATTTCGATATAATTAAGTCATACATACATTTTAAATTATTGAATTAGATTAAATTGCACAAACATTCAATTAAATAAAAAATAAATTAAATTGGACGACCACCAGCTTGCATTTGGGTATTAGTCCATATATGAACCATATAACAATGGTTGATATACTCATTTAGCAATTATATTCATTTAGCAATTAAAAATATATTTTGTGTTCTTACTAACCTTAGTTGTTTAAGTTTAATAATGTTACTAACAAATTGAGTCCTGGTCACTTGAATAAATAATTATTATTATTATTATTATTTAATCGAAAAGTCATCTACGGTTATAATTTAAACGATCAAATTCCCTTACCGTAACAACGCGACGTCATTGACGACCGTGTCGGGATCATAGTGGGGGTGTACCACAGCTTCAGTGACCTTCATTTCCACCTCCCCCTGGCCCCGAACGAGAAGATCGTGCTCCCCCAATCGCACGTATAGTTTTTTTCTGACACAGTGTGCTGCGGTCACCACCCAACGCAGCGATACCAAGGTGCCACCGCAAAAGGCCTCCTGTCAAAAAAAGGTTAAGATTAACATGCAATTGAAAGTGTACAGCATTAACGTATGGGTATGGAAACTATAAACGTACTTTGGTTTTAATGAAAATCAAGAAGTCCTATATTTCTTAGATTACTGTTTTTGTGATGAAATTACCGTTTTGTATGCCATTTTAAAAACGTGTTGGTTTTCGCAAATCCAAAACCAAAATATTTAAACTCAAATCAAAAATAAATACAAGTTATCTGCAAAACTTCATATTACCTATGCTTTGCGTAAACAAATATCGTTAAGTCATTTATTGGACTTTCCCAATTAACCCATATCAAAAAAGCAGTTCGAACACAGCTTGAATCACCTAAACTTCTAAAATCTAATTATAAGTCAGATTAATGTGGATGAAGAACTGTGATTCCCTAAAAACCAATTTACACCAATACGATCGAACATTTCAGTGGGTATACCTATTGCCAAACTTAAAAGCTAAAGTCGATTCATAAACTTTTGGGTAGAATGGATTGGACTGGCTTACTCGCTGAACATAACTATAATAATATCTATAAATTGAACCTTTTTGCAACATTTATATTAACAAAGAAAAGGAGTAAAGTTTTTAACTTTTAAGAATACACGTACCGTTCATAAACTGTCAGACACCGCCATAATCACAATCTAGTTGCCAAAAAGCGCTTCACTTTTAGAATATAGATATATAGATCTTTTAATACTATATTCAACTTCTATTTTAGTTATTAACGAACTTAGGGCTTGTCAACATTACGTATGCTTCTAAGCGTGCGGGTGCATGCTTAGAAGCAGATTTATGGAATAACAATTTATGGCTGGCCTAAGAAAGCAGTTACATGCTTCTTACCCTATAGCGATTGAGCACGACCACCTGCCACGGCCACTTCCCTGGTGGGGCTGGCTTTCCCCCTATGATCCTGATCATGTCTCTCATCCTGGCTCGCATCCGAGCTGAAGCGGACCCTCGGTAGTGACCCAGCACGCCACATTCAAGAGGCACGTGCGGAAGATATCTCGAGTCTTCTCGGTGGATCGCTGGCGCTGGTAGAGACATTGATTCTACTATCCGGTACCCGCTTCCTGGGAAACACATTATTAATTAGTTACATTGGTAACCTTATATATGTGAATACATATTTAAGATATATATCTATATATATATACCTTTTTAAGATATAATAATTTAATTAATGATAAACAATTTGGCTTCCAACAGAAAAAGAATACTTCTCAACTGTTGTCTATGTTTGCTAGCGAGGTGAACGGACACTTAAACGAGCGTAAACATGTTATACTGGCGTTCATAGATTTTAGTAAGGCATTCGATGTTTTGAACTATAATACACTTTATACCAAGTTGCAGCAAATTGGTATACAGGGCCCTTTCCTGAACTGGTTTCAAGACTATCATAAAAATAGGTACACTATGGTAAAAATTGATGGCATTCTCAGTGATAAAATTAGGACAGAGGAAGGAACAGCACAGGGATCAATTTTGGGGCCTACAGAGTAGTTAATCTACGTCAATGATATGTGTAACATCTTTGCTGAGGGGTCTGTGTACCAATTCGCAGACGACACATGTCTAGTAACTGCACATAACGACTTAATCGAAGCCGAAAAGCTTATGCAAACCAACCTTGACTTGCTAAGCAAATGGGCACATGACATGGGCCTTGTTATAAATTCTAATAAAACTAAAATAATATGTGTCCGTTCTGCTCGCATGCAGTCAACCCGTGAACCCCAGTTAATCGTTCACGAGCATAAATGCCTACACAGGCCGAATGACTCGCCCTGTCTCTGTCAACCGCTCGAACCCGTAAACAAACATACCTACCTGGGGCTAGTTATCTATACTAATATTATAAAGCTGAAGAGTTTGTTTGTTTGTTTGTTTGTTTGTTTGTTTGAACGCGCTAATCTCCGAAACTACTGGTTCGAATTGAATAATTATTTTTGTGTTGGATAGTCCAGTTATCGAGGAAGGCTTTAGGCTATATAACATCACGCTACGACCAAAAGGAGCAAAGATATAGTGGTAAATGTGTAAAAAACGGGAGAAAAATGTCACTATTCCACGCGGACGAAGTCGCGGGCAAAAGCTAGTCGATAATAAATTCACTTGGAAACCTCAGATTGTTTACTTATGTAATAGACTAAGAAACATATTGTCTAAATTGTCAATATTAAAATATAAGTTACCGTATAAAATACTGAGAATGTTATACATGTCTTTGGCTGATTCATTGATTTGTTATGGCCTAAGCAGCTACGGCAGGACGTATGCGACCTATTTAGATGACGTATATAAAATACAACTTTCGATACTAAAAACCATTGTACCAACAAAAATTAAAGATAGGTATAAAGATGATTATTCGAAACTATTTGACTATTGTAAAGTAATAAACGTTTTCGATAGGTTTCGTATGTCTGTCGTATGCGAAGAACATTGTAGAATTGCGGAGTTATGTAAAAAGACACGCAATTACAAATTACGTCGACTAGATTATCTACCTATGTATGTTCTACCGCCATATAATAACTTATACGGAACGAGAAAGATGGAATACCTTTTGCCGAAAATATTAAATACTCTGCCGAAATCGCTTCTCGAAGATATTTGTAATTCGGACTCCAAACAATGCAAAAACATCTTGAAAAAATATTTTTTATTACATGTAAGCCCGAACTCGCCTACTGCGAGATAAACCCACTTGAGGTTTTTATGAGTAGGTATTAGCATGTATTCATTAGAATAAGTTTTGTCTGATGTAACAATAAATTAAAAAAAATATATATAAGGTTACCAATATATAAATAAATATATAATATATAAATATATGTATTCACATATAAGGTCACCTCGTTTTAATTGATAATATTTAAAGAGCCGATTAAGCTTAATAAATTAATATTTTTTTGTAGAAAACACTTTTGGTTTTTATCCGCTAGTTTTTTAGAAAATTTGAGACTAAGGTAATATTTTTTTTTCAGATTTTAATTTTTTATTAATTAAGGTTAAGATTAGAGAAAAAGAAGGTTTGGGCATTGAATTTAGAGACGCGAAGCCGACGACGACTTTTTAAATTGTCAGGGTGCTGTTTTAAAAAATGATACTGTCGATGTTAAGGAAAATAATAAAAATTAAAATCTCGATTTTCCAAATAATTATGATAGTGTCCTGTTTCTATGATGTTAACAAAGCCACTGTTAAAATATTAAACAAGAGTTGACATTTGACATTAAAAGGAAGGAACCTACCACTTACAATTTAGCCGCTCAGAGAATGCTATTTCAATTTTGTCAGAAAATGTATAGGAAAATTTACAAAGTCAGGAAGTTTTAAATTCTTTCCATACATTTTGTGTCAACATTAAAAAAATCAAAATAACTTTCTCTAAGCGGCGAAACTATCGTTTGTGTCAAAACGTTAACCGCGTCTTGTCTTCTGAGCCAAACTTCTGACATTAATCTAAAACAATTTAATATAACGTGAAAAACGCTACAAGCAACGTAAGAAAGTATGTAGGTAATATAACAAGAAACCAAGTAGAAAGTTTTAGAATTGAAAATAAAATCTTGATTGAAAGAGCATTTGGCCCGGTTAGCCAGAAAGACGCTGGTTCGCGTTCCGTCCGTGCGCAATTTATTTTTGGTGTCTAATTTCATTTTTTAAGAATTTAAAACATTCTAAAGTAGCCTACATGATCGGATTGGCTGATAATAATTTAAAATATTTACTGTTGACTTCTGTGTGCCTACATAAAACTGTGACAAAACGCCAAAAGTATAGATTAACGGCACAAAATATACAAAAGTGATCCAGTACCTTGTATTTACCTTCTTTTGTAAGCTTTTATTGGTAATATTTACTTATCTAGTTACTCACAGTAATAAGGTCGTTCGTTTGGGATACGGATAGGCTAGCAATGGCTGAAACCTTTTCCGCGAATCACAGGATCAGCTCTAATCAAATAATAAAGGTACAACGCTGCAATGTGGTTACCAGGATCCAATATCCCTGATTGTATGAGAAATAACGTCAACGTTAATAAATTAGTGGGTTAGATTATTTGCCTGAAGGTATTACGAATACCGGAATCTGATACAGGTACCTACATTAATTTGCACTGATCGTATCAATAGCAGTTATGGTAATTATAATTTATGAGCGTAATGTAATCGCTGTTTGAACTAGTCTGATAAAATCAACATATATTAAGGTGTAAGTAAATTACTATGAAAAGGAAGTCCCAAAAGGGACACTATATTGATGTCTAATAAATAATTCAATAAAAACAATAAAACAAGTCAAAACAAAATGAAAAGACCTACCAAGTTACCTGAAGGACGACAGGATGGCGCCTTAGTCAAAAACCGGCCAAGTGCGAGTCGGACTCGCGCACTGAGGGTTCCGTGCCAACTTTAACTGAATTAGGGATTTTTACTTCCACTTAGCCAAAATACCACAATATTTTGTTGACCGCAAATATAACTTCGTTTTTCATAGTATTTGTATGAAGAACAAAGCTATGTTTGCGGTTGTTAAAGATGTGCTATATCTCAAAAACCGCTAGTCCGATTTCGCTCAAACTAATTTTCGTTGAAAGTATTTGATAAGATCTACATTATGCATTTTTTCCAAAATTTACACTCGCTTAGTTTAAAAGTTAGATGGGTGGGGACGCCCATTTTACGACTTTGGAAGCGCCTATCCCTCAAACGTGACACTTTTAGAGAAAATGGTTTTAGAAAAAAAATATTTTTAGGTTTTAGTTTCATGCATGGGAGCCCCCCCTTAAATATTATTATTGTTTATTTTTTCTATGAAAATCAAAAAGCGGTTAACAGAATACATCTACCTACCAAGTTTCAACTGTGTAATGCTAATAGTTTTAGAATAAAGTGGCTGTGACATACGGACGGACAGACAGACAGACAGATTTGACGTAATTATAAGGGTTCCGTTTTTGCCATTCGGCTACGGAACCCTAAAAAGGGTTGCATTTTTACACAAATAACAACTTCTGGCTAAGACTTCTAAATTAAATCCGTAATTATAATTTAGTAGTAAATAATTTATAAATAAAAAAGGCATGCATATTTTAAGTGCTTTCGAGATTTTCTGACTAATAAGATTACTAACACTGACTTGTACCACCAGCAATGACGTTTTCAAAGTGACATGTGTAGTTCCATTTTTGGGCATTTTTCTGATAAGTTATATATTTCACATCAATAACGCATAACAGAGACGTTATCGTTTGTTAAGTAAACCACACCACTTTGATTTTGCATTGAAAATCAAAAAGCTAACAGTAATAATATTGCGAATAAACGGTAAGCTCTTATCAACAATTTCTAATTTAGCGGCGGAAATTGTCGAGTGGACTAGTCATCTATTTTAATACCGCTCCTATTTGAGGGTTTTGCACAATTGTAGTAGCAGTGAAGCGCTACCATTAACGGCCATTTATCATATAGGTCGCATTTACACAGCTGCTAATGCAGAAAATTGGATGAATAGACAGCCTTTTTGGTACGCGACCCATTAATGATAAATAATTAAATCCCATTAAGGGATCATTTTTAGGGTTCCGTAGCCGAATGGCAAAAAACGGAACCCTTATAGTTTCGTCAAGTCTGTCTGTCTGTCTGTCTGTCTGTCTGTCTGTCTGTCCGTCCGTATGTCACAGCCACTTTATTCTGAAACTATAAGCATCACATAGCTGAAACTTGGTAGGTGGGTGTATCTTGTTTACCGCTTTCCGATTCAGATACAAAAAGTAAGAAAAAATAAAATTTAAGGGGGGGCTCTCATACATGAAACTAAAACCTAAAAATTTTTTTTACTCAAACCTATGCGTGTGGGGTGTCTTTGGATAGGTCTTTAAAAATGATGTTGAGGTTTCTAAAACCATTTTTTCTAAAAGTGTAAGGTTTGAGATATAGACGCTTCCAAAGTGGTAAAATGGGCGTCCTCCCCCCCCCCCCCCCCCCATCAAACTTTTGAACTAAGAAAGTGAAAATTTTGAAAAAAATATATGATGTAGATCGCAACAAAAACTTGCAACGAAAATTGGTTTGAAGTAGATCGAACCAGTACTTTTTGAAATATTGCACATTTTTATCAACCGCAAATATAACTTTGTCTTTCATACAAACACTATGAAAAACAAAGTTATTTTTGCTGTCACAATATATTGTGATGTTTTTGTTAAGTGAAAGTAAGTGGACCCTGAATTCAGTTAAGGGTGGCACGGAACCCTCAGTGCGCGGGTCCGACACGCACTTAACCAGTTTTTATGATATATGTTTATTTTATTTTATAAATGTTCAGGCATTTGACCACAATTACATAGGCATGATGAAAATTTACATCCATATTCATTGTCTAATAAAAATAACTCATTTTTGAAATTCATCAAAATTGGTTCAGCTGTTTTAGCGTGAAAGCAGAATATGAAATACATTTACGGACACCCTCTAATTAAAGATTCTTACTTGATATATTACAGAAAAAAT
Source organism: Pyrausta aurata (assembly GCA_963584085.1). Lineage (NCBI taxonomy): Eukaryota > Metazoa > Arthropoda > Insecta > Lepidoptera > Crambidae > Pyrausta > Pyrausta aurata. The sequence continues at coordinate 10,233,072 of OY757256.1, read as the reverse complement.
GTCGCTCTCATAAATCCTTTAGTTCAGATTTACCTGCGGTAATTAATCTTTTCCCGCAGACAAGATATAATCACACCAAACTGTAATAAACAACGAAAGTCAGTCCGAAGGCGTCTACCACTAATATGCCTAAGTCAATAAAATTAATTAATATTTTATCTTAAGGACTTAGTAATCAATATTGAAGAAGAATTTCGGTCATGTGGGACTGCCGTGTTACCAAAATAAATGAGAGTGAAGAAACAGAGAGTGCACTTGTGTATTACGCACACATCTGGGCACTATAATATCTCCTGTGTACCTTATCTTCTTCTTCTTCTTTTCGAGTCAATGGCAATTAAACTTTCTGCGCCCAAAAAGTGGCAACATCAATGGCCTTCTGGTTGGCGTTGTAGAGGTCCTCTTGCGTGCAGGTGGCAGGAGAGGTAGGGCACGACATTAAGTGTGGCATTGATTGTAAGGCGCCACACTCGCACGTGTCGTCCTCAGTGAGGACCGAGAGAACGTGTACCTTATGTATCAGTTAGATGGACAGTTGGCCTATCCCTCTTGAGAGGGGCCGCCATTACCGAAAATCGGTAGGAGAATATTTATTATTGAAGAACGTTCGTAATAACAATCTTAGACGCCAATATTTTTTCTTAAAAAAGTCAGAATTTAAATAAGTTGGTTTCATTTAAAAAAAGGAACTTGTTTAGTGTATTTACACTAAATCTTCAATAAATGAAAGTAAATATAATCGAAGCGCTAATAAGTATTTACAATGTAAAGATAGAAATAAGATCAAAGAATACATTCAAAGTTGAATTTCTATTAATAACCGTAACAGTAAACACTTGGATTTACTTCTATTTAATTGAATGGAACTAAAACCTATAGTAGGGAGCTATTCTAGTTCTAGTGCCCATTTAGGATAGGGAACGATCATCTAAATCAAGCGGTGCTCAGTTTAACTGCCGTGCACACCTAGAGAACTAGGTTCTGTTCAGGTAAACCATGTGCAATGTATGGACTAAATTAGGTACCTGGAAAATGGGTATTGTTTGCCAGCTACTTATTTATACATAGATCTCATTTTATATAGCCAACTATCATTAGATGACTACAATTTTTTTTCCATGAAGAAAACTCTTATTATGCAGACTACCTTTGAATAGAAAAACATTTTCACGCTATCTGATCGGCAAAGTTCAATTATATGTCATGTAATGTTGACGCAAAGTGCCTTATCTCGGCTCACGGGCCGAAAAATTGTTTGAAAATCCATTACGCGTTAGTCAGCAATGTGGCAAATTTTCCTGCACCATCATCCAGCGAAGAGGAGGAGAAACCATTGAAGAGGAGATAGTTCGAACATCGCGGTGGGGCTACGCGCCGGTATCAGAAAAAATATTGCTTAGTTATTTGTTCAATAATATTTGAAATGACTTGTTAAAAGCAAGGATGGGCAGCTAATTTCAGTTGATGTGTACCTACATTTATTTTTGAAATGATTTGATACAGCGCAGCGTGCAAGAAAGCGTGAAAAGCAGAGTATTCACCTCGGGCATAAAGGTGTCCTTGTCTTGGGCACCCCAATCCTTCGCAACACTCAGGATTTTCTATTACCTCCCTCACTAACGCTTAGGAGTAAACCGGTTAATGCCCTCGCTTTGCTCGTAATTCAAGGTGGTGCCCGCGCCGAATGACACCATTTTACGCCCTAGATGAATAATCTACTATTAATTGTAATATCGCGTTTTATGCAAATAAATGTTTCTGATTCCACGCTATTGTAAATACAGTGTGAAATTGTACTGACTTAAAGGTAAGGGCCTTAAAGCAGACCTACATTCATATATCTGTGATTTATTCGTGCCAGCCATCTTATATGGATGTGAATACGTAAGATTGATGACAGATACATCCCTAGACTCTAGGTACCATTGGACAGAGTATACAACTGACTTTTTCTAGGATAATCTTTAAGTTTTATAGGACCAATACTCTACGGACTACGAATATCAACTTGTCACTCTCATCCTTCCAGTGCTGGAAGTCCGAAGCAACATGTTTGACATTAAAAAATATTTATAATTTTTTAAGCTTGATTTAAACATTCGTCTTAATCAATAAATACACGAAAATACCAATTTCGTCTCAACATTTTTCGAGAGCCACCTGGTGGTTTTACAGGAAACTATGTCGAGACTTCCGCGCCAGGTTTTCGTAAATAAATACAATACTTAGGTAATTCATTAACGTTGGTTTACAAAGCAAGCCGCGTTTTCAAGCAAGCACTCCTAAAATCTTTATTTTATTTACTAGTATTATTTTAACGGACTGTTATTGTAAGTTATTAACTAAGTACCTATGTGCATGTTCACCTGGATCCTTTCGCCTCCGCATTCGCGTGCGGATCCAATGCTGGCAGTAGCTGCCTTCCACGTAGCAGTATGCGGATTGCCTGATCACTTTCCGGCCGCAAAACGCCCGTCTTTGACAATATCTGGAACACAGAATATAGTAACGATTAGACGGACCAGCGTGTTATGTCGATATACAAATTGACCACATATGGTCGGGGACAAAGTTCTACAACATTTCCAATAGAAATTAACTACACAACAATCCAGCAGCACATAATATATAATATTACAACATACAGCGTTGTGATTAGTGCTTGTATTTCACTTTATAGGCTTGTATTATATGGTAAGTTTGCTCTCAGCGGAATTTGTAGGCATATCGATTTTTAACCATGAATGACCGTATTAGTGGGCGCCATTGGTTCAATAAGTTATGTTCTAATGATATTATACCCTTCTTTATTTTCCGTAATCTAGAACAATGCACGTGGGAGTGAACAGCTGCTGTTAAGGCTTACTCAATCCAAATAGATGTCCCTACCGGGAAAACCTCGATGGGTCGTTAAAACATCGTTAAAAGATGCCGTGGTTTCAGATGCCCGCTTAATTTTAGATACTTATTTTGGTATTAATTAATTAGCTTAATTAGCTGCTACTTGATACTAAAAGTTAAGACAACCTTGTTCTAGTGCCCTAGAAAAGTGGCTTCTTACTTAAAATAAGTTATTTGTTATGAGTTTGCCGATAGCTTCCAAAGGCGTCAAATTTATTTTTATTTTATGTTTTAATATTTACCTTAGGTACATGGGCACAAAGTCTAGTAATGTCGATAGACCACACAAAACATATAATTGTTTTTATATTGTTGAGTAGCCTGTCAGCTACAGCAATAGCAAATAATAAGCACGGGAAATTAATGGCTCCATATTGTATTGTAGTACTTACACAATGGCCAAAACTTTTACGAACCCCAAGTAGAAGAAAAATAATTACGAAGTTCTGTTTCTCTATGGGCATTTTGTTTGTATGAAGGGATCCAATGGGCTCAACACGTTTTGTGTATTTCAAGGGATTTCGGTATCTTTTTTTAGGGAGAGTTATGAGCGATTTCTATGTTTAGGTATAAATACGTAGTAATATAATTTATTGGATTATTGAATATCTATAATCTGCATTACTTATTTTCATCATGTGCCAAGTTTTATAGACGGAAGAATTGTTAGGGTGACAAAAGCTTCTTTATTTGGACTAAATAACTTTGATGTCATGTCAACGGCAGACGCCACGCGGGAAACTGCCCTCCCATGAGTAATATCAATATCCTAAAGCCATATTATAGGCAGTCGTCTGGCGATGACATGGCTTAGGTTTTTAGGTAATTTCCGTTTTGCCCACTAAGAGTTCTATTTTTGAATCACTCGCTTGAATATAGCGTGTAATTTTCCTTCGAAATCAAATTAAAATACATGGAAAATCACGCAATATAAAAGATGTAAGTACTCGCAAAATTGAGTTATTTACCGACTTCAAAAAAGAAAGGTATTTAATTCGACCTGTATGTATGTTATACCCTAGGTACTCTACCTTAACCCCTACCCCCTCCCACCCTTTCTCCTAAGAATGAATTTGAATGTAACAACAATTACCTTCGTCGTACTGTAGTACATTTTCGTGAGCAGGAACTCCAGGGTCCCCAAGGTGAGAACCCGCGAAACTTCTTTTGGACGTCATTTGAGTCCAACTGCCTCCGTTGATACTGTTAATAAAAAAAGAATACAGTAGTTGATTTTTGTTTTCATAGTGTTTTGTCACTACACAAACCTAATAATATAAATTGCACATACAAAAAGCAACCGAGACTCTGTGACAGACGAGGAATCCAACCCCGTGTCTTACGCTATCCGGGCGTATGCCTATACCAGTCGGCCACCGTCACATTAACAAGCCACTTGATTTTTGCAACATTTACGCAGCCTACGCGTTAAAAGAAAGCGCTTGCAAAATTGAACAGGCTTGTTAATGTGACGGTGGCCGAGTGGTATAGGCATACGCCCGGATAGCGTAAGACACGGGGCTCGATTCCTCGTCTGTCACAGAGTCACGGTTGCTTTTTGCAAGTGCAATTTATATTATATAGGAATACAGTAATTAGCAAGTCTATCTACACAATATCTTACGTCGAATTTACCTTCATTTTTATAAATAAAAATAGTAATAAAGTTTTCATTGAAATAAGATATGCTGAACTGTAATACAATATGCTCTATAATAAATCAAACAGATAGACGAGATGAAATACTTAATGCACGAATAAAAGAGCAATAAATACAATCCTCGTTCAAGTTTTGTATATTCCCTAAAAACGTTTTTGGCAATTTAGACGTGCCGACAGTCTCGCAGTGTTTACTATGTGTAACATTTTGCCGACAGTAACATTAATAAGATTTCAGTCTGGTTTTAAAAGAATGGTGCTAAAAATGTGATTCTATCAGACTATTTTTAATAAAATCAAAAGTAAGGCTATAAAAGGTTTCCCGTTAGGTGTTGATATTGGGAATGGAAAGTTAAGTAAACGACGATATTGAACTAAGTGATCGAAAAACAAATTAACTAAGTGATCGAATTCGGTTTAAAATCCGTATTTCTTTCCTATTCGAGCAATGTAAACATTTTTTTTTCTTCGCTACAATGTAAACCATCTTTTTATAACTTTTAAAATAATATCCGTGATCATTAATAATAAACTATTATATGATTATATGATTTAAAAAGATCGGTGATCAACGATGACTTACCTTTGCAGGTTGCGAGTTTCGTGTTTATGTTATTTTAAAATGACTTTTTTTTAAAATGAATATCAAAATTGTTAACCATATTGAACAAGCAAATAAAAACAGACTTCACACCGATCCGCCGATCGTTTGCGAGGGCATGTTCCATTAAACATCAATTATTCTTAGATGTATACTCATGCGAATTCTGTTTAAAGGTAATGTTGAACTCTCGGAGTGAAAACAGACCAATCAATCTATTTGTTTCATCGATCCATCTGTTAGAGGATCATTACGTTTTTGCTGAGTCACACTTGCTAATGGTTGCTTACCTCGTTACGTTCAATTCATATAATTCGATCAATCAAACTTGCTACCAATTGAAAGTAGAACTGAAATTAAGACGTTATCAAAAACTTCATATTGTGATTGATATGAATTTTAATTCTAGAAATTGAATAAAGTAGACTAAACACCAACTTTAAAGGTTGCCAAACTCAGCCGAAATCAGAGCAATGCACTTTGAAGCCAAACTCAGTTTCAATTTCAAGTATGTACTTTCTGTTCACAAAAGTTATTCTTCCCAAGATCAGCTTCAATATAGTTTTTTCTTCTTCTAATTAAGACTAATGCAAAATATATAGGAGAAAATATTTTTCGTCTCGCCTGTTCGGAAAATATAACTTTCCTGTGTAGATAGCCGGGTGGAAAATAGCTTATCCATCCCTAGGGTGGAAAGTAATTTAGTTTTAATTGACATGGCATAGAGTCAAGGCCTGCAGTCAAAGCTTGGACCAAAGATAATTGAGTCACATCATGTTAATAAAATAACAAACATTTTTGCTTAACTATAAATTGAAAATCATATTGTGTAGGTATTATGTATAATCGTTGATAAAAAGAATATACAATTTCTAATTTTAATTCAATTAATAATTAAAATATTTGGCTGCCCGCCATAATGCTAAGATGTTTTTTTTTAAATTTTATATTGTCAGTGTCATTTCAGGAAGGATTCGTCCAAAGCCGTTGAACAAAATATTTTTGGATTCTGTTATTATCTGTGGAAAAAAATCGATCGATATTCTTTACAAAGATTTTAATTATTTGATATTTTCTGCTTTTTTGTACTCTGTTTTCATGTATTCGTGCCGTTATTCTTTCTTGTATAACAATCTACTATTGAACCACCTAAAATTAAGGTCTATCTAGTCAAAAAATATTCAAATGAAATCTAGTAAGTACGAAAATTACGTATAATGAGTATACATATACACAAAAATTTGTCTGGAGGCCAAATCTTGTATGACATTACATAATTAATAAAGACACGTTAGTTAGCCGTTGATTAAAGTTTAAAGACGAATTTCTAAATAATCGAAAAAGGCATGAAAGTATCGACTGCACAGTAAACAACATAGGTAAGTACTTACGTGCCAAATAAAGCATGATCAGCGCATAATGGCAATCGTGATAGGTTTTTTTTAGGGTTCCGTAGCCGAATGGCAAAAACGGAACCCTTATAGTGTTGTCAAGTCTGTCTGTCTGTCTGTCCGTCCGTATGTCACAGCCACTTTATTCTGAAACTATTATAGATAGTGCCATCCACGAAGGCGCGCCCCTCCACTCGTCCAAATCGTTTAAAATACATGTGTGCAAGCTTTTTCCAACATTTGAATTGAATTTCGAACATCATAATGACTTATGAATGACAAGCCCACTGTAAAAAATACACTCAAAGGGAAAGATGCTCAAATTAGATATAGGTTTAAGTAGGTATGGTTAGCTACTAGACGAGTAATATTTTTTTAAAAATTGCACCAGTAACATTTTTACTATTGAAGTAAACGAAATATATAAGAACGTTTTATAACATTTAAAACAATATTTAAAAGTGTCTTTATAAGAGAAATATAGGTCCACCGGGACTTCATACGCGTGAATTGTTTTTTCTTCGTACACGTAGGTCCTAGCGTGATGTTTAATAGCCTTCCCCGATAAAGTACATCCCGGTAATATTATAAGTACCACATGGTTTTTTTAATTTAAAATTGATTTTGGTGTTTAAGTTACCATTCTAATTCTTTAAGTAAATTTAATAATGACAGAAGATTATACCAGGTTTATTTTTTAGTACAACACACTCGGTTTTCCTTGACATTTTAAAAATAATTTAAGTAGAGCCACTTGCGTGACGAGCCTGAATTTTTGAAAGACGGCCGGCTCGCAACTGACACGCGTGTCACCCCCCGCACCCCGCGCCTTCCCCAATCAAAAAAAGAGTGGGGCGCGCCTTCGTGGATGGCACTATCTATAGGTAGGTGTATCTTATTTACCGCTTTTCTATTAAGATATAAAAAATAAAAATAAATACATTTAAGGAGGGGCCCATACATGAAACTAAAACCTACCAATTTTTTTTTACTCAAACCTATGCGTGCGTCTGTGGATAGGTCTTTTAAAATGATATTGAGGTTTCTAATACTATATTTTCTAAAAGCCTAAGGTTTGAGATATAGACCCTTCCAAAGTGGTAAAATGGGCGTCCCCACCCATCTAACTTTTGAACTAAGAAAGTTAAAATTTTGAAAAAGTATGTAATGTGGATCTCACAAAAAATTACAACGAAAATTTGTTTGAACGAGATCGAACTGGTAGTTTTTGAGATATAGCACATTTTCATGAACCGCAACTATAACTTTGTCTTTCATACAAACACTATGAAAAACAAAGTAATTGTTGCTGTCAAAAAATATTGTGATGTTTTCGCTACGTGGAAGTAAGTGGACCCCGAATTCAGTTTAAGGGTGGCACGAAACCCTCAGTGCGCGGGTCCGACTCGCGCTTGGCCGGTTTTTCTTTTTTTAATGAAAATCTGATCAAGCCACATAACATTAGAATAGTATCCGAGAACAACGGTTTCTGTACTCAGTGTTTGCTTACAGTTAGAGCACCCGTGCTGTTATGATAAAAAATAACTTTTGATGTAGATCGCATAAGACTTTTCTTACCATTAACTCCGATCGGTCGTAGTAGCTATTTCTAGTGTCTTCTTGCGTTAATATCTTCATTCGTGATCCACGTTTTCTGCAACTGTAAACATAATTTTGATCAGTTTCTATTATGTTATTATGACGTTTGTAAACAAAGTTAATTCCTCATTGTTATTAGACATACAGAATGAATCAGCTACCGCCAGAGCAATCACAGCTGACATTTGATTATTATCTTTGTATGTGACTAAGGAATATGTGAGGAAGGACCAAAATCATACCCATTTGAAGAAGTTATTCAACTAATTTATGAACATTACACCAAAAGAACAATAGTCCTGATACAATTCATTTGGTTTTTCTATTGTAATCAAAGTCGACTTTTAATAAAACACGAAATGAACGTAATTAATTTCGCGCCGAAAGTGTTCTCTTTTCTTAATTTGCTTTTAATGGAATCAAGTCGTCTTTGCGGCCAGTTGAAAGAGGCTGATTAATTTGATTTATGAGTATAACAGACCTACTTTGACTTCTTTTTACAATTTAAATACTGGCTGCTTATAATTTAGCCGCTCAGTGAAGGCTATTTTGGTTATTTTATTTATTTCATAATTTTTTATTTTATTTTATATTTTTTTTAATTTTTGAGATTTGGCACAGCACAGCACACGATGTACCAAATATACTGTACCTCTATATTAAGATATGTTTTATATCCCGATGAAATATATTTAAGAAACGTCAAAATAGCATTTTCTAAGCGGATATATTATAGTAATAATATCAACTTTTATCTTCCCCTCGCTGAAGATAAAATGTAAGTTGATGGACTTTGCTCCGCTAAGTTCACAGACATAATCCGGCGAAGATTTCTGGTGTCACGAAATGTATCTTGGTTACACATATTTGTCTGGTTTTCTTTTATGTTTGACTATGTAAATAATATTTAAATTATTTAGAAAAGTGAAAAATTACTGTCGAATAATATTATTATTTGTATTATTTAAAAAAACATAAAAATCTGCAGCCGATATTTTAGAGAAAACCATTTGTGACTCTGTGAATAATAAACTAGTAGTAGTAAGACATTTGTAGTTTGTATTGTAAGACATCAATTAGAAAAGAAGCAAAGTTTCATTTGCAAATAATATACAGCGTGTGACCTGTAAATAGGCGCAAAAATTTTAATCAACACAACACCTGGTCATAGTGCTCTAAAATGTTTTAACTCAGAGATATAGTAATCCAAAGTTATAATCCCTAGTCAATGTATATCAAATTCGCTAAGTCGTTGTGTAAATGGCAAATGTCAAGTTCTATGACTGGACACATTTGTTTGCAACACATTGCTGGTTCGATTTATTTAGTTAGAAAATATCAATAAATTTATTTTTCATTATAATAGAATTGATTATGGTTACCGAAAGGGCTTATATTTAAATGTTTTGCTCCTATTACAGGCTACATCCTGTATAAATTAAACTGATTTCATGAAATACATTTTTTACGAGAATCAACTGGTTTTGTCAGTTTGATTCAATATGATGACTGACCTGGCAACTTCGATCCGTACCGAATCGCCGCATACATCCTTGCGTAGACAATGCCTGTGCCTGGCCCTGCGGCCTGCGTGGCACACGCTCCACCGACTCCACGGCGAATAGCTGGGCACCCTGAAGTGGCTACCTGCAAATGGAACACCCTTTAGACCCCTTACACACTGCGACTTTTAACACAGTGACTCACGCAATGAACAGATTTTGGCATCGATTGCATTCGCAAATTGCCAACCTTTACACACTTGCGCTAGGTAGTTTTAGCATCGATACAGTCGCGATGCTGTCGCGCGTTTCAAACACCAAATGATTCTGACAGTCGCAGGGGGTCTAAAGGTTGACAATTTGCGACTGCATCGATGCTACATATCGACAGCATCGGGACTGCATCGATGCCAAAATAAATCTGTCTGCCAATATTCAGTACATAATTTGTCATTGTCAAGCAACTGACAATGACAAACTATGACAAACTATGACTGAAAAGGTTGATATTTTGCGACTGCATCGCGTTTGCATTGCTGCTAAAAGTCGCAGTGTGTAAAGGGTCTTAAACCGAAGCGAGTTTGCTTAGCGTATGTTATAAAATCAATCACAGAATATAATAATATTCCTACTTTACGTTATGAAGAGGCTTATGGTAAAGGGCGATATCTCCTTCGCCTATATAGATGATATTTTATTCAAAGATTATGATCAGCTTAACGTGATAAATGCCTCCAGAATGCCGTCAAAATTTTCCACAAAAACTACGATCAAACTTATGTGGAAATACAGATTTGAATTATTTATTAGAATGGCTACAAGTTTTGTTGGATTTGCTTAAGATTTTTACACGAATCTTTATTTATTATGATGATGATCAATAAGGATAACTAGTATTATCATTATGTATATGTACTATGTTTATGTTTATTATACCTTTATATTATGTATTAATGTATGCGGTATTTATGTAATAAGTAGTATGTATGTTTATTATGCGTGTTATAAGTAGTATGTAATTTTTATCGTCAAGCTTTTTCTTTTACCCCTCTATCACTTCCTTCGCGCCGCCTGTATTTTCTCTGTTTAGACCAATGGTTGACTGGTAGAGAATGCTTTTAGCATTAAGTCCGCCATATGTACCTTTTGTTTGTGCATGAAGTGTAATAAATAAATAAAAATATTATCATACAAGTTGATAAGTGTAAGATCATATTTTTACATAATGATTCTATGATGAATTACCTATGAGAATCAAGTGGTCAATATTGTTATGTTTTAATGAGAAAGGACTCTGGCGAGATTTATACCACCATGTTAGGAGTTGTAATTACAACTAGGTATGTCAAAAGAAAGCAGTATTGGCATAGGTGTATTATTAGTAATAACGTTCTTTGTTTCTTACGGAGGTGTCTACTTACCTTTTTTGTAATCTCCGGTGAAATAATCTTTATGTACAGGGATCTCAATCATATCGATGACACTCTCATCTCGTGAAAATGATTTATTCTGAACCTGAAATAGGAAACGTGTTTATTTTGGGCGCTCTCATTCGATCACATAAATCGAACGACAACAATAAAGAAAGTTAACCTATAGATCTAACTAGAACATAAAATTAATATTCCTATCGGAATAGAAGAACAGGCAAAAGCTGTCAAACGAAAACGATTTTGGATGACAATAACCAATTTTAGTAAGTTACATTAGTAACTTAAAATGAGATAACCTTTCGTTCAGGTGATTTATACCTATCTTCCTAGGTTAAATATATTTGTTTACCGCATGATAAACGGTCGACACAAAATATAGAACATTCAGCCTTAGTGTAAAACGAAAAATTATTTATTTGCACAAAATATTCGTAAACATGCATTAAATGGTTTTACAATATTTTTAACACTCACAGTGTCATATTTTATTCTTAAAAGATGAATTAATATGAAACCAAATATTGCGCACGGGCGGGACTCGAACCAGCATCTTTCTGGCTAACCGGGCCAACTGCTCTTCCAATTGACCTACCGTGCTGTCGGTCCAACCGCGCGAAATTCTTGGTCTCATTGATACGTCATTGCGTGACGTTAGCGCCATCTACCCGTCTGTTTATGCAACAGCGGGCCAAGTAGTTATTCTTTACAGAATAAATGCATTAAATCACAGAATATATAATAGTACTACATACAGAACGGACACTCACCTCCCCTCCCTAGTCTGACTTACCTCACTATCGCGCCGGAATTAGGGATCTCATTAGGGGACCGCCTAGCGGGCATGGCACGCGCATGTTTGCGACGTTAGCGGAAGTACAAAGTTTTGTGTACGAGAGATGCCTAAGTACTGTGCAGTGTACGGGTGTCTTTCTTTCTTGAGAAATTACTCCGATAGGAGCTTTTTTCGTTTCCCAAAAGATGAGAGGTGGAAAGTAACTTCATACAAAATATGCAACTACATATAACCTATTCTAACTATTCAGTTACAGTGAACAACTTTAAAAACGTTAGGTAAAGGTAACATTCTATAGAATCATGTGTAGTTAGGAAATTATAATTGTATCATTTATGTGATCAGGTGTTGCTAAGGTAGATTCTATCTTTTTATTAAGTGGCGCAGTGGTTAAGAAATTGGCTACTGCGCCAGAGGTCGCGGGTTCGATCCCCGCACATTACAAAAATTTGTGTGCATGAACATGTCTGTTTGTAGTGGTCTGGGTGTTTTCTATGTATAATATGTATGTATTTACAAAAAAAAAAAGTATTTAAGTATGTTTATAACCGTTGTCTGGTTACCATAGTACAAGCTTTGCTTAGTTTGGGACCAGATGGCGCTGTGTGAAATGTCCAAGGATATTTATTTATTTATTTATTTATTATTTCTCTACGATACCACGTGAATATGACATTACGAAAATTAGTACTCGTTACGTTGTTTACTAAATTAAGGTAAATTATTTACGTTGTTTATGTATCTGTTTATATTAAATTGTTATGTGAAAATAGCTATGACCGGTGCGGTGTAACGGACTTTGTCAACCCTTATAGCACGCACACAAACGCAGCGTCTGTGCAACACGCCATCAGTCAATGTATGGCCAAAATGAAAAGTTTCTTCTGAGTGTCCGGGCTGTGATTAAATGTTATTTTGACTTTACTTTTTACATAGCGTTAACGTTTATAAAAAATAATAAGCAAACTTCGCACTTTAAATTTACACCGGATTGGCAAATATAAATCGTAAATTGAGAGGCTTCGATTTGGACTAATTTACCTCTTAAATGAGAAGTTGTAAGGGTTATTTTGCTGTAATGAACAATAATCAATCGCCGATCAAGTCCTCATGTTTCAGAAGCACAATTTCTCTTAAATATACACAATTTATTTTGAAATTATAAAAAATCACATGAAAGAAATTTTCAGCGAGGCTCTTTGGGGCTCCTAACTGTTTGACAGCCGCCAAAAATGGTTCTGCTGCATCATATCTCGCATCTCTTTTTATCGCACAGCTTTATCCTACTGACATCTCGCTTTTGTCGTTCTATTCCGAAAGGGATAATAGTTCTATGAACTACGAGTTATATTTCTATTAAAAAAAGAACTGTCTGTTTAAGGTGATCCAGAGCGAGTTCAGTTTACACGGAATTATTGGTTAGCTTGTATCGGAAGCGTGATTGATTACGTAAATGTAAACGATAGCGAATATGCAATCAATGAACGACATGGCTTGAATGAGAGCTACTGAACCACGTCCGAGATTCGAGACAGTGTTTAAGCGTTAATAATTAACTCTTGAGTCTCAGATCACATTTACAGGTCATGGTATGATTCGGTGTAGTGGGCCAAGCTATTACAATACCTTACAGAGTAAGCATTTTAATCGAACTAATATAAGGATTAGTAGTAGCCCAGTATACTATTCCCTAGGGACCTCCTCCTTCAAAGTAACTGTATTATCAACACCCTAATCCTAACTGCCGTCAACACACCCAACAAGCTAACTGGTATTAACTCATGATAATTAAATTACGTTTACGGTCACCAACTACGAGTAATCCCAAGAGTTATCTAATCCTAAACATAAGTTAATTTATACCAAATCAGCTTGAAGATTTACTTATTAACGTCCCTTCCCGACTTCGGGAGGGTAAATTAAAATTTTCCTTAGCGAATTATATACTAGATAGGTATCACATAAACCTTTTTCATTAATTATTCTATCTATAAACATGAACATGTCCAGAGGGACTTGAAAGCACTCGAACTTACGAAAGAGGATACCAGCCAGCGAACTAAATGATGCCGCATGATTATAAAAACCGACACCCTTAACTGAATTCGGGGTCCACTTACTTTCACCTAACGAAAACATCACATTTTTTGTGACAGCAAAGATAACTCTGTTTTTCATAGTGTTTGTAGGAAAGACAAAGTTATATTTGCGGTTGATGAGAAAGTGCAATATCTCAAAAACTACTGGTTCGATCTCATTCAATCTAATTTTCGTTAAAAGTTTTTGTTAAGATCTACATCGTTTATTTTTTTCAAAATTTTTACTTTCTTAGTTCAAAAGTTAGATGGGGGACGCCCATTTTACCACTTTGGAAGCGTCTATATTTCAAACGTTGGACTTTTAGAAAAAATGGTTTTAGAAACCTCTATGTCATTTTACAAATAGTTAAACATTGTGCAAGATATCAAGCGGTCAGACTATTTAATAAATTGCCAATTGATCTAAAATGCATTACTAATGTGATCCAATTTAAAAGCAGATTGAGGGCGTATCTTCTGGAAAATTGTTTTTATAGTGTAGAAGAATATGTTAATTCCAATTCGAATTGTAAGAAATAATAATATTGGACTTTTGATAATATTTTTGAATAATTGACATTTTCTTTATTTCAATTTTTAACCTTTGACATGCTTTGATAATGTAATTTCATGATTTTGACATAATATATTAGAATGGTATGTTTATTTATTTGACATAGGTTTTTATTTGTAATTTTATTATTTTGATGTGGATATTTTGATTGAGAAGTTATTGCTTGAATTTTAATGTTATTAATTAAAATTTAATAACCTATAAAATTATAATATAAGGTAAGTTAAACATGCACATCTTACAATAAAAATAATTACAATAAAATATAAATAAATGTCAAAATCAATAAAATATAAAATCAGCAACCAAGCATCGTCAGTATATCACAATAATTATTATTATTATACGATAAAATTAATACTTTAGCACCCACTCTGCAACCTAGCTGATCCAAAGGTCCCCATTATGCTGGCTGCATTGCCTCGTTGAATGGCAATGGAGACCTGCTGAACCAACCAGGACCCAGAGCGGGGATCGTTCCCCCTCTCTCTTAATCTTCGCCCTAATTCCCTAAACAACTCGAGGGCCTCAACACCCCATGGTCCAGCCGTCTCGACAGCAACCGGCACAAATTCGTACATCGATTCCAGAACTGAGTATTTAGTGTGTTTTAGCTTGGCAGCGTTTTCTGCCGCTGACCCTGCCGAACAAACAGTGTGCCTCAGGTGAGACGCAGCAAACGTGCTAACACAAGTAGCATCCCACAAGAGGCAACGACCTCGCCGCCACGGAACCAACGAAAGACCGTCCGGTCTCTTGCCGTCCGTACGGGACAGACCAGGTGGTTCCAAGACACACGGAACATTAGCCGATACCATAGCCCGACGAATTATATCGTTAATGGAATGGTGTCTCGGGAAGCGTCCCGCACTTCTTTGGCAGCTCAAACCATGATGGCCATTTTCCTCCACCATCACACCACAAATACAAGGATGCGCTTCACAAACCTTGCTACCAAGTCTTAGAGCCACTGCTATTCTTAGAGAGTCGTTATCCAGCAAAGTCCCTAATTGTGGCGATGGATAAGCATGAAGCCAAGCACCGGATTCAGGCTTAGCGACTGCCTTTAAACGTGCCAAATCGGCTCCCGAGACACCATCCAATAAGCGTGAGTAAGAGAGCTTGCAGAGAATATCATTATGTTATTAATTAGTTACATATTATTTTTAAATCTTAAATTAATTTCCAACACAATGTATTTTGTTAACAATGGAATAAATGACTTATGACTTATGACTTACTTTAAAAGACGAATAAGATAGAGTTAGCTTCCAAGTTACAGCTATGTGATACTAATAGTTTTAGAATAAAGTGGCTGTGACATACGGACGGATAGACAGACACAGACAGACTTGACGAAACTATGAGGGTTCCGTTTTTTGCCATTCGGCTACGGAACTCTAAAAAGCATCGTTGGGGCCTGGGGGACGTCTCTTATCATTTCTCTAGCAATTTTAGTTAAATTTTTGGAATATCTATCTATATAAATAAAAATGAATTGATGTTCGTTAGTCTGATTAAAACTCCAGAACGGCTGGGCCGATTGAGCTGATTCTGGTTTTAAAATGTTTGTCGTAGGCCAGGGTAGGTCTAAACGGTGAGCAAATAAGGAAAAATTGCGAGAAAGATAGAGTAAAACGACAATTCCATTTTCCCTTATAAAAGTTGACCACTTACTTTCTGTCAAACATTTGACGGTATTTGTAGTCTCGGTTCCACTCGAATTGAAGAACGCATTAAAACAAGACTTTTGAATCGACAACATAACATCAACTTTGCTCATAACATCATGTATTTAAATTTTAAAATATAAAAATAATGAATGGGTTATGTTTGATGTTGTTTGACATGTCGGGGACTTTCTTTTTAATATTTTTACACTTTATTGTTTTTTGAGAGCCGAGGATAAAATATAGCACGACTCAGTCATATATTTTTGCTCTAAATATGTTTTTATTTTATTTGTCGTCGTCGCTAATGGTGGACGATAATGTTACACGGCGAAATGTCAAAATTCGATAAAAATATGTGTGGCATGTTAGGGTTCAATGATAATTTTGTCATATTTCGAATTATGACAGTACGACATGACTTTCATGGCAGCCGTGTTAGCAACTGCGGGTATGTCGATTTTTGACAAACAAACGCGCTAAAATGCCTCGATAAATTTTTATCACGGCGTGCATCCTAGGCCTGCTGGACAGTTATTATTTTTGTTCTGCCGTTCCATCCACTTATTACAAAAGGGACAATGCATTTTAAGGAGTTAAACTATAAGTTCACTATAAGTTCTGTTTTTACATTTGAACAATCTTTTCTTCAAAAGTTAGGTGACAGTGACACTGACAGTATTGCTAGATTACTAAACTACTATTAGGCCGCCCCAACACGAAGTGATACGAAGTTCATCTAAATTAAATAGATATTTTAGAGATAGACATTTGGATCATGGAAATTGGACGGAGGAGGCGAACCTGGTGTGCTGTTAGGAACCAGCTCAGGTTCGATCATTTAAAAAAACTTACTTCTTAAAGGACACAGTCGTATCATTTTTCAAAAAATATATTGAATTTTTAATACAATATTGTAAATTTACTTTGCTTTTATCTATCGGCATATAAATCTACAAAAAGAATAGGACAACGATTGAATACAATTTCCTGTCCCCAACAATTGTTGTGTTTGGCAGAAAATAGCGGTTTCGAGCACTTACTAGCAAACTGACGACCGCTTAACGAAATGGCATATTGTGTCATACTGTGTCATAGAACTGGCAGTTAGTTAAATAAGTAAGCGCTCGCAATCGCTATTTTAAGAAGGAAAATGACGTTTGCCTCCCATAGGTACTAACCTTTAAACCTACTAACCTCTTCCTAAAACTTGAAAAAAAAACTGTGACAAGGAACTTCTTTTCGTTGGCTATTGTTTGCGTCATCGTAATTTTCACGCGTTACGCACCCTAGCGGGACAGTTTTCTATGTTTTAGTTTTGGTGGCCTAGATGGCGGTTTTTCGACACAGATGGCGCTATGATCTAGAAAGACCTGTTTTAAATAGTGTGCAAGAGATTGACCCGACGAAAACCCCGCTATTTACGGCTTATATTATTTTAAAAGGCGAAGAAACGAACCCATAAAATTAGTTTTGGTCGTGACGCATGGATTTTTACTTTTGGGGCAAGCAATGTATGGCGGGTCGACCGTGTCCTTTGGAAGTGACGAATATCCGTTTTTATATCAATTTGTGCTTTACTTGAATTTTCTGTAGTTTTGTCATATTAATTCGTTTTGTTCGGCTTAAGTTTTAACTACATTTTACATAAATCTAAGTAAGTGGTACGAAGTTCACCGGGTCATCTAGTATTTTAATAAAAAGTAAAAATCAGCACTGTAGATTAACGTTATTGAATTAAATAAATTGATTGAGAACATGTTTTGCACAAAACGTTTATTTAAGATATAAGTACGAGAGTTATGTGGATGTTTTATGCAGCAGAGAATCAGAACATTGAACTTATCGAGGTGAAGTTTCAAAATATGACATTTCGTTAGAGACTGAGGCTGTTTTATCTCTTTACCATTACCTGCCTAGGTACCTACTTGTATTTATAACAATGAATCATTTTTATCCCAATGATTTATCTTTGAAAACTATAAAACCATTCTTGTATTGTTATCCTAAAATAATCTGACCTTGACTTTGTTTATAACCGTTTAGTAATCCGTTCTAAATGTTGCATGGATTCACAATAGATCCCATAACAATAAGTTTTCATTCGGGCAACTAGGTCGACATCTTTACAAAACCCGTAGTTCCCGTGCGTTGTAGGCAATTGATAAAGCAAGACATATTTCAATTTGGCCAGCCGCCAGACTTTTTGTTGCTGAAATGCATGAGTGCAATCCTCGCAATGACTTGCCCAGTTTTTGCAGTATTCAACTACAGAAAATATTCAGCTTAACTAATCAATAAATGTACTAGAAATTGCTTTTGTGTAATTCCACAATGTGATCTTTTGAGAGGATTACCTACAGTTACAATCTTCTGTAGATGTATACAAATATGACTGACTTAACCACATGAAACTAATTACAACACTATAATATTAGTTAGTTTAGTGAAAACAGTGCTACTCAGCTCTTTGATCTACCTCATTTGTTAATTCAATTAGATATGCTTATCGTTTACATATAACTACACTAGTATACTCGTATTAACTTACTTGATGTGAACAAGCTGCTTCAAAAGTAATAAAATTTAAAATAATTAAAGGACATAGCCGCTTCATATTCTTCAGTCCTGTTCGCTACGGCTCCATGAGTGCACCTGAAACACATAAAACAGTTCCTTGCTTAATAATTACTGTAAAAAAAACAAACATAAATAAATATGCGCCAGACAACACACCAATTGTCTGGTTTCGTGGCAAGGAATTATCTTCCTTGTGTTACGAAGTACCAGACAACGATTATGACGAGGGCGTCTCCCATAAATACTTAAATACATATAACATCCATGACATAGGTACAAATGTACGTGTTCATCACACAATCATTTGGGCCTTGCGGGATTCGTACCCGCGACGGCCGGCGTAATAGTCAGAAGCGCAAACCAATGTACCAAACGCATCGTCATTAAGTTTCTAAGGTAGCGTAAGTATCAGATTTCTCGTACAAGCAATCATCCGTATTACTTCCAAGATAACTTCTCGGATAGAAACCATCCAATGTCCTTTACTGGTCCTAAAAGTATCTGAGAACCATTAGTTCAGCGGTTAAGCTAAAAAAACAAACTGTTACTTTAGAGACGATAGATTAATGAGGCATTTTTGTTTGTTATTTTCGGCAACAGAAATTTTAGGAATAAAATCCTCATTGGGTTACATAATTTTTACAACGAGCAAATTCACATTGCTGTGAACTGATGGCGGTTGGGGCAGAAAAGTTGTAGATTGGAGACACTTCGACCAAAAGCTCAGTCTAGGACATCCACCGGCAAAATGGACCGACGACCTTGTAAAGATCGCTGAATCACACTGGAATTCAGTGCTGGAAGCATACCTCCTACAATCAGTCGCTGTAGAGAAACGTGGAGGAGGCCTATATTCAGCAGTGGACGTCTTTTGGCTGCAATGATGTAATCTACACGAAGCAGTGCAGCTCTTTTGTTTTACGTTCAAACTTGAACAGTGTGACACACGGTGGTCACAACGCAGCTTCAATATGGCTTCTATCTTAAAGTTGTTGTAACTTTTTAATTTACAAAACTAAATCTAATGGTGACGTTTAGAAAAACAACGATTGAAATACTGCAACAATAAATCCTCGCGTATTATATTAGCCCACGCTTTTCAAAAACTATAGTTTTTGCAGGGATTGAAAATGTCTCGTTTGGACTTTTTGGCAATGTGCTTACAAAATTGTGATTGTTAACGCCTGCCAAATAACCAACGCTAATAAAATAAATGAAAGTTATCACCACCCACCTACGAGTACACCAACTGTGTTAATAGAGCGCGCTGAGCTGTACAGTTGGTCCATGTTAACGAATCTGTTTGATAACACAGATAAATATTTTGTACAAAGGGAATTGTTGACATGATAATCCTACTTATAACAAATGCGAAAGTTGTAAGAATTTATGTAACCTAACTTACTGCTAGTAGTTATTTATTTTGAATAATTCATTTTTATTTTATGGCACAGTATAACAAAGTCGACTGCTTAGCCTCAAATATATAAATATAAAAGTTGACAGAGACGATTCACGAAGAAGTAACTACTTACTGCAAAACATTTAATACATAGTAAACGTGAATTTTAGTTACTTAAGCAACTGAAATCATAATAAAAATTAAATTGAGTTGTTCAACGCAATTTACATTAATTGCAGTCTCACACTAAGAATATAGGGATAGTTCCTTTTGTTTGTTATTTAAACTCCTCAAGATCGCTCAAGGAAATAATTGATCTCGCTGGTCCTAATACAAAAGCTTCACTACTGTTTCCTGGTTTTACACAAAGGGTTATCAGTGAAAAGTGAATGGAAGGGTTTTGACAGCAAAATAAACACTTGCTGTGCTGTTAAAAACCCTTTCTTCCTCCGTTACCCTACTCCCCGGATTTCCGGATCAATGGAATTATTTTTCCATAAAAGCCATTTGCACCCATGTAAATTTAATTTAAGGAGGGTATTGCTAAAAATGTTAAATATTTCTCATGAATATACTGAGTCTACTCGTTTGAGTGCCTTTTTATTTACTTAAAAACATTGGTTTGGCCCATTTCCAATCCTACAGTTTACGTAAAACGTAATATACAGGTTGATGGGGTATTAAAACAAAATCTGTAAGGATGGATTGAGATTTTAGGAAGTGATTATGGTGCTCCAACAAACATTGTTTGTGTGACTCAAATACTCAAATGGCAAAAGATATATTTTAGGTCTGCATACAAATCTTCAACCCGAAATGAATACTTTGTATGATAAAGCTAATTTCTATTCCAAAATAACAATGCTGGCCCCATACACAAAATAAAATTTTTGAGTTAGAGCACCAGAACCACCTGCTAAGAGGTATTGTTTTAATAGCAAATCACCCTGTATACGGAGGAGATAAATTGACTATAAATCATCCTTTCCCATTAAACCAATAGGTAAAGTTTCAAGTCTACTATAACACGCTTTTTAAAATACATTTGATGACTACAATAAATTCACACTTCGCAATTAATATGGAGCTGCACAATTTCTTATACCTCCATTATATAAGCCAGTCGTTACACAATCTCCCATTTATCACGAAGGCACTGTTATTAGATGCCCCATAAGGAATGCTTGCACTGACGCAGTAAGGAAGACGCCATTACTCTTAAGTGGCGAGAAAGCTTTATCCAGACTAAACTGTATTCGTTATAATTACACCAGTGTCATTGTTCTATGGCTGTATGAACTCATATGGCCAAACAGGTCATGGCAACCGCCGTTTTCTTGACTTTGTCCGTGCTTTGGCATACCTATTGTTCAACTTCTACAATGCGTCTGAAATTGTATTTACGGCTACACTTTCAATGTTATGATTCTTAGAATAGGTTATTTCATAAGCTTGAATTATGAAGAAAAGTAAGTTTATAGTCATTCGCAACTGTTTTTTTTTAAGATTCGGCAAGTTCACCATAATAACAAGATTATTTTATTTGAACAATCTCAATGAGTACTAAAGAATGCGCACGAAGTTATAAACTAAGATGGCTTATTTATTATTTTTCAGTGAACGCGTTGTGTTTTCGGGCCGGTAAGAAAGCTCTCCTAATGTTTATTGAAGCGCATCTATTCGAAACAAAAGTTCAATCTTGACCTGATCCAGACAGTTGGAACTGAATAATATTTTCTATAAATAAATCCGAATATATCGATGAAAGACTTTTATACCTTTGGACTTAAAACCCAAAGCTTCAGAAACACGGAATAATCCAAATTGAGAGTCTGCAAATGCTTGTTGTTACATCTTTACCGTATTTTTATACGTGCCTGTATATAGGTATTACTCAACTGTTACTTATAAGAGCTTTGCCTGTGAATTTTAAAAAAGGTAATTTAATTCCAATATAGCTTTTATTAAAAAATAGCCAAGAGCGAGTCAGACCCGCGCACTGAGGGTTCTTAAAACGGACGTGGGGGACCAGCTAGGACCTACCTCCCCCTAGCAAAATATCGCAATATTATTTGGCAGCAAAAATAATTTTGCATTTCATTATATATTCATTTGCGGTAAAATGGTTTTACGAACCTCAATTTATGTCAAAAGACCTATCTATATGTCTAAATGTATGTCAAAAGACCTATCTATAGACATATAGATAGGTCTTTTGACATACATTTAGGTTATTACGTGTAGGATGTCTCCTACACGCATAGATTTCAGTAAAAAAATGTTTTTAGATTTTAGTCTTATATATGGCAGAAAAAAATATGACATTTAAAAGGGGCACACCCTTAACTGGCATTATTTTTTACTTTCTGTATAAAAATCGTAAAGCAGTTAACAGGATACACCTACCTACCAAGTTTCAGCTGTACTATGCTAATAGTTTCAGAATAAAGTGGCTGTGAAATACGCACGGACAGACAGAGTTCACTAAAATATTTTATAATGGTTCCGTTTTTTTTTCTATTTGGCTTCGGAACCCTAAAATTTGTCTTGACATTAAACTGTACATACTTTCTGGAAAATATTTTTCGCTATACTTTCGTACTAGCAGAAATAACTTAGGATAATTTGTAAACTCAGTAAATACACTTTCCTTTAATATAAAATTAATAGGCAAAGGTGTAAGGTTTACCTCGGTAATAAATTATTAACATCAGATAGTGTAATATGCTTTTAGTAGACACGCAACGTGGGATTTGCGTTATTACCTACTACCTACCGAGTTCGTATGGGAAAAATACTAACACCTTGTAGGAACATGATATAATAAATAAATACATATAAATATGCGCCAGATAACACACCAATTGTCTGGTTTCGTGGTAAGGAATTTGCTTCCTTGTGTTACGAAGTACCAGACAACGATTAAGACGGGGGCGTCTCCCATAATAACATCCATGACTTAGATACAAATGTTCGTAATATTTTAATGCATCATTATGTAAACCTCATGCTTTTTCAAAATGTTTTTTTAATGAATGTACGGTGAACAAGTAATACCTAAGTATTCGGAATAAAAAACATAACTCTATCTATAGAAATGTCCCATGATATCCGATAATCTATTAAGTAGCTATCAGTCAATTAGCTGATTCTTCCGATGATGGCCTAGAGTTTATTCTTATCACGTTCGATTGCATTTTGTATGGAAAAGGTAAAGTTCAGTTAGGTCAGTTACTCGTACTAGGCCTTCTAATTGTCGATGTTATTAGTAATGACATTTTGACAGTGGCAGATTTAGTTTTATTTGCAGGTTTCTCTCCGAAATACTTAGTTTTGGAAATAGAAAAGACAGCTCAGGCTGCATCCTAGCTACGAAAAGTATGTTGTTTTCTTTTTTAGATTACTAACGAATATTAAATAACACTGAGATTTACTTAAGTCCATTCATATACACGTATATTCAACTATTTTCAGAAAACCCTACATGGTCTCGGCATATTTGTAAACATTTTTTTTGATAACTTTTTGAAATAACGCCTTAAGGTGGAAATACTAACATCTGTGTTGTATCAAATGACAAGACATCGCTGATGAAGAGAAAATTTAGAGTTTACCATGAACCCTGACGACAATGCCAATTGTAGATCAGTTTTTATTTTCTCATAGGCCTTAATTTGGCCTGTCATTGTCGCTTGCATATATTACCCATAAATTAATTATCTTAAGATTGGTAGGTACTTTAACTGGCCAAAATTAATTTATGCTCCATAAAATTAGTCGTTGTCATTTTGAGTCACATTTTCTATCTAATTGTCTAATCAAATGTAAATTCGTAACGGAGAAAAAGTTAAATGTCAATTTGATGACTCACTAACAGTGTTTGTAAATTAAACTTTTAATATTTTTTTTGAGGTGCTCGTAGCGCAGTGGTGGCAGCGCTTTGGTAGTAATACCGAAGTTAAGCAACTTTCGGTGCGGTCGGTGTTTGGATGGGTGACCATTCCGACCATATGAGTGACGTATATCACGAGCATCTCCGTGCTTCGGAAGGCACGTTAAGCCGTTGGTCCCGGCTAATATCGATTGGTATTAGTCGTTAAGCGGCTTGATAAAAATCTGACAGCAAGGTTGGTCGCTCGCCTTGCAAACACCCCTCCGCCAATCCGCACTGAGCTCGCGTGGTAGAGTATGGCTTATACTACCTTACATTTGAGGTAAGGCCTTTGCCCAGCAGTGGGATGCTTACAGGCTAACTTTACTTTTTTTTAAATAAATTTTTAAAATAATCATATTCATCAAATTTACGAGCTAGGCTCTTGTCAGTGGAGTTTTTTCCATAACCTCCAAATTAGGGAAGATAGTGTGGTTGTTTCACTCTTGCCTTTCACACTGCAGCTTAGTTTTCAATAAAAAAGATTTTATTTTCTTTACGGAGAACTATATACATGACAGACATGACAAGATCTATCCTCGACCTACTTATCAAATGAATTTATGGCCAAATATCAGCTTTTTTTTTAAAGAAACTAGCGGTCCCAGCGAACTTCGTTTCGCCCCCAGCCCCGTCCCGCCCCGGCCCCGTTTTATTCGAGTTTTCATTGTTTTTAAGATGTATTCTGCTATTCGGGACGGAAACAAATCGAACAAATCAAAAACCATGGCAATCGGTCCAGCCGTTCTCGAGTTATAAGTGTTGTAACAAACCCGACTTTCTTTTATATACTCGTACATAGATTAGCAGGCTACACTTGATCGCTACATCTTAAAATCTTACAAAATATAATCAAGTTAATTTTCTTCCCTACGATCAGAACAAAGGTAACCTACAGAGAGTCCGGTCGATATCATTAATTTGGTCTGAGAAAGTCTAATTTTTATTACTCTCCCAATCTTTACCTTCCCTTGATTAATGCGACGGTCGCAAGTAGGCGGGGAAATGGCCAACTTGCCAGATTGTATT
The DNA here is from genome assembly GCA_963584085.1 of Pyrausta aurata. NCBI lineage: Eukaryota > Metazoa > Arthropoda > Insecta > Lepidoptera > Crambidae > Pyrausta > Pyrausta aurata. The sequence continues at coordinate 10,207,929 of OY757256.1, read as the reverse complement.
TCCTCGTCTCGGTCAAACCAGGAGCTCTATTTTTAAAACACTCCCGTGGCGTGTTTATCTAAAAAAGTTACTTTAAAAAAATACCCTTGTCTGTATTAAGCGAAATTAGCGTTGACTTTTAATTGCACTTTCGAACGAAAACCCTCTGAATACTGACGCGAGTGATTCAAAAATAGACCTCCGGGGCGCTTTTCTTGAATCTCTCACGTCTATATACCGTGTGTTTTTTATCGATTTTCAAATGAAAACGTATGAAAATCCACGCAGGAGTGATTATATAAAGATAGCTCGATTTTGTAAGTATCTTCTAACCTCTTATTTATAGTTTCGCTGACTTTTAATTCATTTTCGAATGAAAATTTTTACTCGATTTTTTTATATTTTTTATAATTAAACAAAGAAAATCCCACGCCATATAAACGCGAGTGATTCAAAAATAGAGTTACCAGGAAGGGTGTCGGAGCCTTTCGTTCATGGACGATTAATTTTGTGGACATGTTAACAACCACAAAGCCGCTGCGCTAACGAAATCACTCAATGTCTAAACGACTTGGTTTCATCGTTAGAGTGAAACTTACCTACGGACTCCTACCTGAGATAAATGATGACTGGACCGAAGTGTAAAACTTCCACGAGTGATATTTTGTGTAAATAACAACAACCTAACAACGAATAGTATTTAGCGTATGTCTGAAATCGTTTTAAATTTACACGTTATTCACTTTTGGATTTATGTTATATGGATTTATGTTGCCATTATAGTCAAACTATTTAAAAAGCAGCTATCAACATTTAACTTCTATTAATAGCGTATGGAACTGACACTCGTACAAACGGTTTCAAATTCGAAATAAAAATTTCAATCTATACTGCACAATCTTGTCGTCGTATTTTCGACACATTTTTAGCTTGGCATAGCTAACAACTCACTGGTTATCAAAAGCTGGATGGCTCTACTACAAAATCCATAAATATATACCATCATCATCTTTCAGATTCGTACTAATCCGAATAAAACTACGAAATGCTTCACATGCATCCGTTGTCGGATACGAAAGTTCGTTTAAAACATAAAACCTAATTGCTACGTAAATTTAAAAAGTGTGAAAAGTAAAGTAATTTTTTGAAAATTGCTAGGTACTACGAAACAGCAGCTGACATCCGATTTCAAATTTCTTCTTCTTCAACGTAGATTAGCAAACATGACAGAAAATTTTCAGCTGAGCACTATATAACAGCCAATTATTTAACACAGGCTATCCAGTTTGAAAAAAAATACTATTAAGTACTTAAGGCCGTCTTATTCCGTCAAATTATCTCATAAGCCCCGCCCCCTTGTTAAAAGTGCGGGGCGCTTCCCCCACCAGCACCCCCGCACAAAACTTTTTCTGTCAACTTTGTCTTACAAATCTCGTGTATAATTAAGCCATCTAGTGTTTATTTAAGGAACAAAATTTTCTTGAATAAGATACTTCATGCGCTTTTGTAAGTAACATACCCACGCCATCTAGCAGAACCCCTAAGAACTTTTACAAAATGGTTTCTTTAGTACACCATACATGCTTTTTAGTCTAAACGTTTATCGAAAGAACAAGGAACGCAAAGAGTGGCATTTCATTCTCACACGACTGGTCAGCACTTTATGCCAGCAACCTGTAACCATTATAAAAACAAGAAAGAATATCCGGTAACATTTATTATATTCTTTATTGCACTTATAAGATGTACAGAAAATAGGTACAAGAAGTCACAATGTGAACAAAGGTGGGCTTATCCCTAAAAGATACCTCTTCCAGCCAACCCATAGGTGTAGGAAATGTAATGTAATAACATTTAGGTGGTTTATATTAAGATCCTTTTTGTCGACACAGTTATAGTCTCACTACTATCTTCCATCAGTCTTCCAATTGATGATGACTGAAGACCATTACAGATATGGCACTTCAAATTTAGGGTTCCGTACAAACCAGCAGTAGGTATATAAGTCAAAGTTCACCCATCACGAGAATTTTGTCATGGTTTTTTTTTTACACACTGAAATTCATAACATTTCAAATCATCATCATCATTCTCTTGCCCTGTTCCCAGTTTATCTAGGGTCTGCGCAGTATGTTTCACGCTTCCGTTTAACATTACAAATATGGAAAGCTAAATTAAAGACAAAGGTTTCTTTATCGTTTCAGTAATCCTTTAATAATATCAAAGTTTTTTATTTACTAGTCGTCTCCCGCGACGTCGCCCGCGTATATTTTGGATGTCCCGTGAAATGGTTCAAGTAAATTAATGGTTTAAAGTAATTACTATCGAGGTCACCCACACCACGCTTAAAATACTCGCTTAATATCAGCCTGAACTATAAAAATGACTTGACTATCATGTGTTAGAAAGTAAGAAAATAGTGAGGCAAAAGTAGTTAGTAGTAATCTCTCATTTAGATGCAATACTTTTTTCGGCGAAGTTCACTATCAAATATACTGAGCATTGAACTTGGCTATCATTTTTCACATTGATGTTTTTGTTGGGATATCATAACTTTTTATAGAAATATTTATTTGCTTATTCATAAATCATTAATACATATTTTGTGCAAGCTTCCATCCACTTAATTATAACGGTTTCAGACCCTACAATTAAAAAACTTTCTTTTGTTTTCAGATTTTTTCCTTCGCTTACACATTATTACCTAGCTAGATGCCATATTTCAACTGTCTAGGTTTGTTAATTAGAGCACCGCACCCACACAATTACTTTGATAAACCATATATGGTTTTGCCATGTTTGACTTTTTGTAGTCTAGCTTATAGACCTTTTTTACTATAAAACTGTAATTTGGCATGGGTTTCTTTATATGCTAATCACACCGCCTAAAATATGTATTTTAAAATATTTTTGGGACACCTCCCTACAAGGAATGAATTATGATGAGCATGAGTTCCTACACCGAAAGGGCAACACCAGGGTTTATCTCATGAATCGTGATAGTAAGACAGTTGAAATTTTCAGGAAGGATGTATTCATGTTGCCGTTGAAAAAACAAAAACTTAAAAAACAGTTTTTTTTTCAGGTTGCTCTCATACAACTTATCTACTCTGATAATGATAATAATGAGGGGCTGCCCCATTATTAGGACTTCATATCTTTTGTATGGGACTCCCTGACAACAGATATGATGTTTATGCCATTTTCATAGATAATGGTACGGAACCCTTCGTGACCCCGAAGCGCCATTTCGCGCTAACTACAAGATTAATAGAATTATTATGTGTCACAAACACCAAAGTTGTTTTGGATATTCAGTAACAGCAATTTGAGGAACAACGGTTATAAAAATAAAATTAAGACAGTCTCCACACATTTTCGAAAGAACAAAATTGAAAAAATTATTCAGATTTGACATTTCTGAATGCAAATATAATTGGATTATACTGAGTAATCTCTATGTTCGTCGCTCAAGTCCATGTCACCAAATAAGAGATAGATAGTCAATGCATTATTACTACACGATTCAGAAAATGTGTACGTACGTACGTAAATAACATGGAAACCTGAGTTCCATACACGAAGAGAGCTAGACCGACCTTAACTTAACCTCCAATGTTTGTATTTTGTCACAGGAGTCTAGATGTAAATAAATAAATAAAATTAAAATAGACCTATCACCTAATAATTTTCTCCCTCCCTCAAATTCATATAATATTTTCTCGTCTCCAATATACTAGAGTCACCAGGGCACAGCTTTAGCATTTGAGATTACTGCTAAACCTACAGTTATGGTTTAGCTCTGATTTTTCCAAATCGAGAAAATGTTCAAAACTACAATAATTTGACATGAGTGTTTTATGCTTTTTGTTTATATTGTTACTATAGAAACGGATTCATCTCTACGATTGGTACAAAAATATAGTTCATTTATTCACAACAATTATATATGTCGCTACAGCCTTTCTCTTTTTATTTTGCTTAACACGTAGAGGTTGGGGGTTCCATCCTCATGGCATTGAGGAGATTTATCCGCATGGTGATGATGTTTTTGATACTAATTTTCTTTTTGAAATTTATTTTCATTGTTATGTAGTTTTTTTAATAGGATTTGCTACTTTAAAAAAAAACCTAAAAATTTAATTAGTTTTTATTTTTAATTTTTTTTATTTTATATGTTAAAATGTCCAAAAATTAAAATAAATACTTATTTCGTTTTCTAAAAAAATATTGTGACTATGTAGAAAAATATTCATGATACCCCCGATTTGAACTCGCGACCTTTGATTAGTATAAGACTGGTGCTGATCCAACTGAGCGTGACGCGGCGCGGCGAAATTAGCTATTATTAGTTCTTAGGTGTTTTACGTAATTAAGTACGCAAATAAAATTGCAAAAATTGAAATAGGTCCAGCGTTCGCAGTGGCGTCAAGGGGAATGAGGAAATGGTATCTCGTGCTTGTCATTTGAATAAAAAGATAGCGCTATTTCTGCTTGCATGTATAGAATAGAGATGACACGACGATCAACTGTTGCGTCAAAGTCGTTGCGCGAATCACCATCGTCACAAGTGTGAGAATCACTAAATCAGTGTTTTATGAATGAAAATGTTAATAAAACTGGAAAAAAACGATTGGACGCCCTAAACATCTTTGGTGTCTAAAGTAATCTTAAAAAGACAATTGGAAGAATTTGCTGCTTGTAAGAAAGAATACAGACTAATGAAAAAAATTGACCTTTCTTTGCCTGAACATAACACCGATAAAAACTAAAAAAAAATCATTTGATTCATAGCTGAGATCTCACTTATGTGGTCAAAATGTATATTCTTATAATCCCCTGTTCCTCACATCTGTGTAGCTTGAGCAAATCAAGATCAAAAAAGTCGAAATAGGTCAAATAAAGTGTTTTTAGATATTTCGTTATTCTGATCTAAATAACAAACATTTTGAAATCATTTTAACATGTATATGTGTAGAATGGAATTACCTACTAAAATATGTGATTTTCATAAATATAAGTCCAATAATTTGAAAACTACATAGAAAATACGAAAAAAAAGGGGCCCACTTCTGAGGCAATTATTATCGAGCAAAGTAATTACAATCGTGTTTCCAACCACAATCCAGCTTTCTAGTAATCTTCTTCTATAACATATATAGATTCGAGATTTAAATAATTAGTGTTTCCATGTTAAAACTCAATCGAAACATCGTAAAAATGGAATATCTAAGCCTTAAGCAAAAGTTTTATAAAAAAAAACTATTTTTCAAAGTAAAATTCCCTGATTATTCATACTATCGATCGTCAGAAACGACGGATTTTGTAGACACCCAAATTGAGTTTCCGAGTATGTGTTAGTATATATTTGATTTTGTATTCACCCTTTAAACCTAAAATTCATGGAAAAGTTAAGTATTAGCTTGCTGTGAATTTTCGCAAAAGCTTACAATAAAATTCAAATAAAAGTTGCGATGTTCGCAATAAACAAAGGCACGGTAAATGCTAAATTCCCTCGAAAGCTGTTTTGGACTTCGAGTTATATTGTTTGTTATTGTTATGCTGAAATCTGGTAGTCAAGTGAATATCAGATTGATGATTAAACCTTGACCGTCCTGAATTGAACACGATAAATGAAATGAACAGTAATATGAACTACTTATTTTAAAAAAACTTACATTAGTATCAGGTTAGATATTTATCAAGCAATCATTATTTATTAATTCATAAACTGTGTTATAAAGGATGAGACATATGGTGAGCAATTACCGGTGATTAAATTTCTGCTTTTTCATATTTCAAATTGTTAAGATTGATTTAGTTTTAACTGGACGCATCTGTCATATTTTTAAATATTTTTCTTCAATGAAAAATTATTGATCGAAATACCTTTTCCTACTGAATAAGTACTAAGCTTTGAAAATTTTAAGAAAGTATTTTATATTTAATAATTTTTATTTATTATTTAAATAATATAAGTGATAGCAAAATGAAGCCATAAAATAAATTATTATTTATGGTATTAAAGTTTGACAGGTGTATTTTATTTGACCAATGTAAACAATTAATACAAAAACGTTATATTTGATTTTCAGACATTGTATTTGCATATTATAATAATAAACATAGGTAAACTTATTTTAAAATTTTCAATTAAATTTTGACAAACCTAACAGTTAGTATTGCCTTTATTATACAAAACATCTTACCTCAAAAATACATTTCAGTAACACCACGTCCATTCAAGATTAGTTCGCTATACTAAAACACGCACACGCTTCCACAGAGCGGCTAGGTTAATGCGCGGGCGCCGCCACGGATCGTCTACTACAGACTAGATACCGTCCCGCTTACGGTGAGATCATTGACATGACGAGATCGATACCATTTATATCTATAGTTAATTGTAATTAATTATGTTTAGATCTCTACTTATCAGATCGCGGCCAATGGCAATGCTATGAGATTTAACGTGCAAACACCTATACTTGTGCTTTTTGTTAAAGATTAGAATAACTTTCTTGAAACAAATAGTGTTTTTTTTTTGTGGACTATTAACTTGAAATAACGTATATGTCGATATCAGTTGGAAAACCGCCTTTATGTATGAATGGATAGGTCTTGTAAAATGACAAAGTGTAAATTAGTCGTCATCCCCTCCTACACTAACTTTGAAACAAAGAAAGTGAAAATTTTGGAAAAAAATACGATGTAAAATCTTAACAAATTCTTTCAACGTCAATTAGTTTAAAAGTTAAAGCACATTTTCAACATCCGCAAATATAACTTTGTCCCTTATACAAACACTATTAAAACCAAAGTTATTTGAATATTGTGGTATTTTGGCTTAGTGGAAATAAGGCGACCTCTTATTCAGTTTAAGTATGCACTGAACAGACATACTCTTACTAACCTGTGCACTGAACCCTCAGTGGGTGAGGAGTCCCACTCGCATTGGGTCGGTTTTTGTATACATGATGTTAGAAACACTTTATATCTTACCATCCTACATAGAAAATATCGTTTTATTTTTAAACTACTATACACTTATGAGAAATGATAGTGAGGTCATCGACCGTGCGTAGCCAAATGTTTGAATAACCCGACATGTAGTGTAACACTTCCTTCATTATCGTAATAAGGTTAGTAGGTGCGTAGATTATTATACTTACTAATAACGTAGATAAGGCAAGTTTGAATGAAATGTTTAACGAGTTTCAATGAGATTAACTGTTTTGCGGATATCAATCATTTAATTCTAGTTTTATTTTTAGTTAGATACTCCGTGCCGGGGCTATTGACTTAGGGGATAAAGTAGTGTCGTAGTTATATGGTCACGGGTCGGATGCCATCTTGAATTTTGTGTCTAACGAAACTTCCTACAGTACATTCAACACCAACACCGAACGTAGCAACGTAGCTACGTTTGCGAGTGCAGCAAGAGTTACTTACTGAATGGCGGAGAAGTGGTCTTACATAATTAAATTATAGATTATCGCAAAACATTTTATTAACCTCATCATCACTTTGGCTTCAGGTGAGATCGTGGAAAAACGCTTCTATAAAAAAATCCTGCAAGAGTAAAGGTTTTTCCCATCAAAAAGGCGAATGTAGAGCCATACAGCCAAATCTTGTGTATTCCTATAATATATTATACCTATTTTTTTAACAAAACGGCTTTGTATTTTTTCAACTGCGAAGTTTTTCAGTCTTTTATGCGATTTCCCATAAATCCCGTCATAGTCCCTTTGTACTTAACTCTCCTTTCATATTCAATGGTTCAGCAGCGTTGGATTTTGAACAAACGGGTGAAAATATTATCAGCACTTGTCTATCTATTGGCCTGTTTTTGCAATAAACTTAAATGTTTTTGATGGATTCAAAAGTATTCATTGTACTACTAACCGCAATCGGCTGGGCTGTAACGAATTAAGCATAGATTGAAAAATAACAGCTAGTAAGCTAATATTCATTAATTAATATTATCGAAATTAAAAAAAATACGGCCAAGTACTAATCGGACTAGTGCACTGAGGGGTCCAGCCCGCCTTTAAAATGATCTGGGGTCAACTTACTTTCACCTTGCCATAATACGGCAGTATTTTTTGACAGCACAAATTATTGTTTTTTATAGTGTTTGTATAAATAACAAAGTTGTATTTGCGGTACTTGAAAATATTGTGCTACATCTCAAAAACGACTAATTAGAAAGAGATCGAACTTTTCTTTGAAAGTATTTGTTTACATCTACCCACGTACCCTTTTTTCATCTGCTCAGTATAAGTTTTAAGGGAGGCGCCCACTTTACCGCTTTGGAAGCCCTATCATTTAGATGTCAGGGGCCCTATTTTTGAATTACTCGCGTCAAGATGGCGAGTGATATTCAATGATTAAAGTCGAATTTTGGAATGAAAACCAGTTTTTAATCTACACAAAAAGGATTTGAAAAATCATTGCTCAATTTAGAGAGTACTCACGTCTAGATTTTGAGTGATTTCCGTTGATTTTTAATGTGTTTTCGAACGAAAATCACACGCCATATCCAAGCGAGTGATTCAAAAATTGGGGCCCTGGTCTTTTAGAAAATATATTTTAGAAACCTCTTTAGAAACCTCGATGTCATTTTAATCAGTCGGGTATCAAAAGACTGCCGGGAGTCGCATAATAATGGAATTTCTATTGTGTCTCGTTCACACATACTTGACGAGTTAAAAGTCCTATCTATAGACACGACCCCACATGTTTTGGTATAAGTGTCATTATTTTATGATTATCGTAAAGCGGTTAACAGGATACACAGCCTACCTACGAAGTTTTAATTATGTAATGGTCATAGTTTCAGAATGAAGTTGTTGTGTCATACGGATGGATAGACAGGCAGACAAATAGACTCGACGAAACTATGGGTTCAGTTTTTTGCTATTTGACTACGGAAGCCTTAAAAACTGTGCAAAAATGGAATGAAATTAAAATATAATTGATTTGCATCAATTTTACACAACAATAAGATACATAAGGGCCTTGCGGCACTAAGAAGTTATATTCTCAGAGAAGATGCGAATGTACAAAATATACCAAACCGTGAAAGCACTTTGTCAGTAAGTAATGTAGGTTGCCCTCAGCCCTTGGGCTCCGGTTTATTCCGGTCGCAAACCCTTTGCCTTTGTCACCAACTACCTTCGCAATTGGACATTCAAGGGACGCAGGTGTAGTCGGGATTGCAAGTAATCTGTGAAAAATTGCTTCGCCATCCCAAGTAATAGAACGATCTTTATGCAAAGTATTTGATAGAAAATTCCGGTGTTTAGAAAATCCCCGAAGTTAATCTTTTTTATTCATTTTTATGAAAACTTTTTGTTCTTTTTCTTTTAGAGTTTTACGAATCACTTAGGGTTTGTTTCGCCATCGACAATTTATCTAACGAAAAATTCAAGTATGGAACGTCATTGCGTATGGAGTTTTAGACTGATAACCTTTTAGCTGAACTTACTAGGACATTGTGAAACAGGCTACAACTCTAATTAACAAGTAAAATGTTCGTGTTACTAACACTGCCTAACTACTAAAATTACATTCATCTTTGCTAGTTTACAATGTTGTAAACAATATTTTTGATACTTTTAAAATAATATCAGTGAGTGTTAAAATATTCTAAACCATAATATCAGTAAATAAAATTAATTCATTATTTCATTTCAAACATTTCAGTGTTGAACGATGAATTAACTATGTATGCTGCATTTAAAACTACTATTGCTAGATAGAACTGACATCTCAATAGAACAGTATTATATTATCTGTGATGGAACTGAACATCACGAACATATTTTGTGCTCCATGAATTAATGACACGGTCATCAACTCATAGTACAAATTTTAAATCATAATTCGAAATTCAAAGGACACGGTCGACCCGCCATACATTGCTTGCCCCAAAAGTAAAGATCCATGCGTCACGACCAAAACTAATTTTATGGGTTCGTTTCTTCGCCTTTTAAAATAATATAAAGTAATATAAGCCGTAAATAGCGGGTTTTTCACATAAAACGAAATAAAATGTGTGGGGTCAATCTCTTGCACACTATCTAGAACAGGTCTTTCTAGATCATAGCGCCATCTATGTCGAAAAACCGCCATCTAGGCCACCAAAACTAAAACATAGAAAACTGCCCCGCTAGGGTGCGTAACGCGTGAAAATTACGGTGACACAAACAATAGCCAACGAAAAGAAGTTCCTTGTCACAGTTTTTTTTTTCAAGTTTTAGAAAGAGGTTGGTAGGTTTAAAGGTTAGTACCTATGGGAGGCAAACGTCATTTTCCTTCTTAAAATAGCGATTGCGAGCGCTTACTTATTTAACTAACTGCCAGTTCTATGACACAGTATGACACAATATGCCATTTTGTTAAGCGGTCGTCAGTTTGCTTATAAGTGCTCGAAACTGCTATTTTCTGCCAAACAACAATTGTTGGGGACAGAAAATTGTATTCAATCGTTGTCCTATTTTTTTTGTAGATTTATATGACGCTAGATAAAAGCAAAGTAAATTAACAATATTGTATTAAAAATTCAATATATTTTTTGCAAAATGATAAGTCAATGCTTTTCTTAAATCAAACATAAAACGACTCTGGGGCAAGATACGACCGTGTCCTTTCAAAGAAAACATCACAATCTTGTCGTCGTATTTATGACACATTTTTTGTCACTGGTAATTGTTTTAAAAGGAATATTCTAAAAGGAATGTCAAGATTGTTTACAATAAGTATTCGACTAGTGAATGAAACGGACTTTAGGCTCGACAGTCTTAGGTTTTTTGCGGCTGCGTGATCGATATTTAGGTTACATATAAAGCAAGTTAGTGCGACTGAGCCTCACAATCAGTATATAATCTCCTTTCAGAGCATTATCATTGCAGGAACTGAAACAAACTGAAAAAAAAACAATAACATTGGGTAATGAATCGGGCCACTAATAAATGGGCTCGGTGATCGTTCGACTAATGATCTGTAAGATAAACAGAGGAGAGAATCAGACGTAAATAATGCTCATAGCCCTTATCTCTTGGGCTCGGCTAAACGTCTGAACACAAGAATGTCTACTACGAAAAACGAAATCCGTAAAACGATAATCGTTTTGCGGATCCGAAGCATTTCGTAGTAGGGATTCCATACTAAAAATGATTCGTTTTCGTTTTTCGTAGTAGGCCTTCAGACACGGAGGCGTGATAGGAATGGACTATTACGTGATGAAACGACTAACGGTTCGATAAAAATTCAAAAAAAATTCAAAATTCAAAATCTTTATTTCAATTTAGGTCATGAAATGACACTTATGAACGTCAAAATATACAGTGAAAAAAATAAAAATAAATGTGCCCTGAAAGGGCCGAAACATGATAAAACCGTAGATTTTTAAAAGTTAACACTAAAATTTATCTTTGTCTATCTCGATATTTAAACTTCATTCATCTATGCTTATCCAACAATGTAAACAATCTTTTTGACACTTTTAAAATAATATCAGCAAATAAAATTATTTTACTATTTAATCTAAAAAGATCTCAGTGTTGAACGATGAATTAGCTATGTATGTTGTAAGTTTTGTGTTCATCTTGTTTTAAAAGGAATATTTTCGCTTAACTCGTCAAGTATGTGTAAACGAGACACAATAAAAATTCCATTGTTATGCGACTCTCGGCATTCGTTTGATCCCTGACTGATTAAATGGAATGTCAAGATTGTTTACAATGTTGGACTAGCAAAGATGAATGGACTTTAGGTTGATGGTTGGTTGGTTGTCTCAGAGGGATATTTCCTTCTGCTTTGAAGTATTTTAATGAGGTATCATTATTTAAGAATGGTAAATAAATTGAATATACTTTAAAAATATGAGAGTCTTCTTTACTTTTAAATATTTTAAGCCTTATTTATGAGTTTACGATATTCTGGCACAGTTGCAAGTGCTATTGTCACCAAGTAATTAAAAGACTAAAATGAGTTCTCTATCATAAAGGCATTTATCTTATTCAAGACAAAACCGGGTTGTATACAACTTGGATCATTTAGTACCTAGTCCGATTAATCATTACAAGAGATGAGACTTGTTAGAACCTTGCTCTAGGACGAAAATAATGTCTGCGGCCGGGCCGACCGATTGAGCTATTACGTGGGAAGCCCTAATGGAATCGCCTTACTACAGATTTCTCTGTTGTCTTGTCCTACTTAGACACTGCGTAATCATTCCATGTCTGAACTCATTAGATAGTAGCTCTTTACGTTTCGATGCATCTTTTAGTACTTAATCTTCTGACTTCCCACGAGTCTTACATATCAAAACTTTCTGTGTCTTTATTTCGGACATTTAGAATCACATTAATAGGCTTGTTGTTCTAACTAATTATGCAAATAAGTTTCAACTATGTGTCATAAAGTGTGCAAAAATATTACTGAAAGTTCAATAAATACGTGTAAAGGGCATTAAAAGCTTACTTACTTAATGTATAATCCTATTAATATTTTAAGGGTCGAGTCGGGTTGTGCCTATTTATTTATTAGCAAAACGTGCTTCACTGAACAGGGCCGTCATGTCTTTAATTTATTTTCTTGAATTGTGATAACCTTTCAAAACGAATGATAAAGGTTAAAGCACATTATACGCCCGTAATGGGAATAGTACCAACCAGGCCTCAACGGAAGCACGTTACGTAAAGGCATCAGCAACGCCTCACCGCGTTTTTACAACTTATGACAGCTCTTAATGTGAATAACAGCCCGTTTGATAGGGTGGGCAGATAGTTGACAACCATCGGGCGACTGACCATTAGCGCGTTACAACGCATGCGCCGCTGGTCGAGAGTGGGTCCCGAGTTGATCTCGATCCGAGGTGGTGAAGTTATGAAGTTGATAGATGTTCGTTGAAGTATGGAGTTTCATGCAAATAATACTGAACGCCTCAAGTTGATAGATACGGTGTTGTTCCCATAACAGATGGCTAGATGTGCTATAACATTACATCTAAATAAAGTTACACCTAAATGTGTGAAAAGCAATAACATGTCAAAGGCAGAAGAAAAGCAATTTCCTTTCCAGCGACCGAAAGATATTTAAAAAGCCCACGATACGAAATAAACATCTTGATATACCTAAGTATTAAAAAAACTTGTCAACTATCCACGTCTGAAATTGGAATGGGAATTGAACTCACAAACATAATAACACCACGAAAATTGGCAGCTCAAACTCAATTTAACTACAGTCGTAGGCAGGTAAGTTTCATCAATGTTACTCGTACCAAATAGTCAGAAAAAAACGTTGATCAAACGTAGATTATAAATCTGAGGGCGAAGTCTGAAGAGCAAGAAATGACGGATTTTTGCGTAGTTAAGACATTTCGCGTAGATAAATTAATGCTGCTGTTGCTGCATCAAATACGTAGCTATAGAGGTCGGTGCAAAAGCCTGGAGGAGGTGTTACAATAGACCATCTAGAACATTCTGGGGCATTTTTTTAAGCCAAGCTTCTTATTTTTTCTTTATTCTTCATTCTTTATAGCACTTATAAGATGTACAGAAAATACAAAAAGTCACAATGTGAACAAAGGTGGGTATTAATTGCCGTGCCTTCGATGTTAGGACTGTATAAGTAAAATAGCTGGAATAAATATTTTAGGTATTAGTTTATTATTATTTTTATGTATTTGACACTGTCGCTATCCATACAATAACAATCAATCAATCAAAACCAAAACAAAAGCATTAGATTCGAAAAACTATCAAAAACATCAAAAGTATAAAAATATTTACAAAACAGGTGCGTTGAGCACATGCGCCCCTTTTCAAAATAAGGGGACCACCTTCTTTAATGGTCTGCGTAAAACGCCCGCCTGTGTGTTTATATCAACTACCCGGGTCACACCGTCCCTGCCCGGGTATAAGTTTAACACCCGACCTTTAGGCCAAGATCCTCGTGGCAAATTCCCGTCTACAATAACTACAACGTCTCCGACTGCGACTTTTGGAATTTGTCCTTGGGTTCTTCGCGGAGAAAGTGTAGGCAGGTACTCTGACACCCATCTCTTCCAAAAATGGTCGACCATGCGTACTGCTCTCTTCCAAGCGGTTCTACTTACTTCATCACTGTCATCCAGGTTGGCTGGAATTGGCCGCCCGGAAGAGCATCCTAATATGAAGTGATTAGGGGTTAGTCCTTCTGGGTATTGGGGGTCGCTAGCGATATGAGTGAGAGGGCGTGAGTTGATAAGCGCCTCCGCTTCACAAAGAAGAGTGGCAAAAATCTCATCAGTGGGTCTTCTGGCAGTAGCTTCTAAAGTCACTTTTAGGGATGTTTTGACAGACCTCACTAGTCGTTCCCAAGACCCTCCCATAAAAGGAGCTGATGGTGGGATAAACTTCCATCTGATCATTTCTTGTGCAGAGAAGTTGGTAACTGCTTGTTGGTATAAACTTTTCAACTCCCTGTTAGCTCCGACGAAGGCAGTGCCGTTATCAGAATGTATTTCGGAGGGTGTCCCACGACGGGCTATAAATCTTCGTAAAGCCATTATAGCGGCATCCGACGAAAGGGAGTGGACAACCTCTAAGTGTATGGCACGAATTGTCAAGCAAGTAAATAATGCCACATAACGTTTTTCAGTCCTTCTCCCAATAACAACTGTAGTAGGCCCAAAATAATCAAGGCCTACGAATGAAAAAGGTCTTTGGTGGTGGGCCAGTCTTGCTTCTGGGAGATTCCCCATGACAGGTTGATACGTCGTGCTGCGACGAACTTTGCAGAACTGACAGTTGTGAGCAACCGATCTTATGGTATTTCTGAGGCCTACTATCCAGTACAACTGTCTCAGTTCATTAACTACCGTCTCTGTATTAGCATGGGCCGCCTTTTTAATTTAATCATTTATTTAATCATTTATTTCAGGCAACTTAGGCCCATACAATAAATACCTTAAAGACTAACATACATACAATAACAACATTAAAAATATTAAAATAAATGACACTATTTTGCCGGCGTAGTGTTGCGCAACTTGGTGTCCGGTAACCGTCCGCGAAATCTGCGATACAAAACACCCTTCGGCCAAAACTCTGCTTTCATGAAGGTCGACAGCTGTTCGGTCGGAACCCTTACCACAAACGAATTGAAATTCGTATTGTGACGAGACTCCAACCGTTCACTCAACTCAATCAACTCAGTGAGTATCTGGTCTTTATTCGTATGTACTCTACAATCTCCTCGACCTTTGTAGAGTAGTGGAGCCGGGACACGTATAGCAGCGGCACTGGTATCGCAGGCCGAAGTAGGTGGTTCGATCCGGTCGGTGCGGTGCCGCACTGGTTGCGAGTGGAGGGCTTCCTTTTCTTCTTCTCAACCTTCGTGAAGCCATCTTCATCATCACACTGAGCAGCCTGTGATGTCAGCGTCTTCGGAGCAATCGTTGATTTGCTTTTGTCAGCGGCAGCTGCAGCATATGCACGTGTCGGAGTCGACGTCAACACGCGTGATGTTTCCCGCGGTGATGCGGGCGGGGCGGCGGGGCGCGCAATAGCGCCAACGACGTCAATGACCGCGCTGGGTGACGCATCATTTCGCGACGACCCAAAACTGCTGACCGATGCATTCTGCGCCCCGCGACGTGTGTTGATATTGCAGGCCTCAGGTGACCTACTTACCGGAGCAGTGTTACTTAATAGCGACACTTGGGCACGCAAGTCACTTATGGTGTTTTCTGAGGCCTCCAGCTTGGCATGCACTTCGACAAGACTCGCTTTCAGGAACGTGATGTCCTTTAACAGCCTGGTGACGTCAACGTGGTCGAACGTGACAGGGGGGAGCTTGTGCAGCTCCTTTGCCACGAACGCCGGCACTTCGTCAGGATCGGTCTCCTTCAACAGGGTTATGATATCCTGCACACTTCTTTCACCTCCATCCCTTCGGCGAGACGGCATCTGGGCACTCTTCCCGAGCGTCTGGAACAGGAGCGCCTTGCCACTGCAAATCTCTTCCTCCTTGAAATTTGATTTGCAGATCTGCATGATGCTGACCTCATCCATGGTGTCGATGGCATATTGTATAAATGCCAACAATTCGTTAGCAATGAGTTTTTGCGAACCCATTGTGTTTACTGACGGCACTGACTGGTATATAGTCTGCGCTAGTCGCGAATTAAAAATATTCTGTAGTGCAACGGACACGTCCGCTTCCGATCGCACATAGTGGTAATGGTTCACAAGAAGTCTTACAGATGGGTGTTTTCCAAAGAGTAGAATAGGGTATTTCACATCTTCATGAACGTCGTTGACAGCAGTGATTCGAGATGAAAGACGTAATACATTGTCCTTATCTAATACAGGGGGTAATTTAGAAAGTTTACTCCGGTGTGACACAGGTAAATTATTTTTCACGCAACGGATTTCATCAGAAAATGAATCAAGTTGGCTTTTACGTAAAATGTGAATAGTTGCCAAATGTAAATCATCTGAGGTTAGCGTATTAGGCAGACACTCTTGAAAATGTTGACTAGCGTTTGAGGTTGGCGGGGTATGAAATGTAAGAATTTTATTATGTGACCTGTTAACTAGATTTACGTGAATATTTTGTTTTTTCAAAGCTTGAATTCTAAGCATAGATAAATAACGATGAGCGTAAGCCGTAGTTCTAACTAAACGCAACCATGAACTAAAACGCTTAGCGTCCGCAGAAAGTGGTATGTCAAAGTCTACGTTTTCTGTTTCATTGATGAAATGAGTGTGATCTAAAGGAATTTCAGGTGGAATAATAGTTGGTTCTATAGGCCAGTTTGAAGTTAACAAAAAATCAGGACCCGTGATCCACCGTGATTCGGAGGTCATAGGGCCACGACTTAAGCGAGTGGCATCATCAGCAACGTTGAGACCGCTAGGTACCCACCGCCACTCACACACTTCTGTAAGTTCTATTATTTCACCCACTCTATGAGCTATAAATGTGTTATAAGAACGTGCGTCATTTCGAAGCCAACCTAAAACGTTCATAGAATCGCACCAAAAAATGCGTTTTATAGGTTTTACTCTTACTGCATCTACGATGGATGCAGCTAACCGGGCTGCTATTAGTGCGGCTTGTAATTCTAGTCTAGGTATACTAGATGGTTTTAATGGAGTAACACGTGATTTGCTACATATTAATGCGAGCTGTACGTCTCCACTAAGGTAAATAAAACGCCAATAAGCCACAGCTGAGTATGCTTGTGCACTGGCGTCCGCGAAGACGTGCAGTTCTACTTGCAACGGGTCTGTACTTTGCAAGTTATAACAGCGCGGAATTTTTAATTTAGAAGTAACAACTAAATCTTGAAACCATTCGTTCCACGATGAAGTTTCTGAAAGAGGAAGTTCTTTGTCCCAATCTAAGTTCAACCGCCAAACATTTTGAAATAAGATGCGTCCGCGAATTACAATTGGGGCTAGAATGCCTAAAGGGTCAAACACTCTCATAATAAAGGAAAGTATAATGCGCTTAGTGAGTGGATTAGGCAAACCGTCTTGACCATCCCTAACAGGAGTATTAAAACCTACCTGATCTACAGAAGGATGCCAATACAGACCCAGAGCTCGGATGCAAGAGCTCGATGAAGAAAAATTTGCGATATTAATGCCTGATGGCATTGATTCCGATAGGAGGTGTTTTGGAATGAGACTGAGAGCAGATGGATCATTCGAAACCCACCCGCGCATCTCTAGACCAGCACGAGCATGAACATGAACAATGTCGGCAGCCAACTGGGCGGCCTGATTGCTCGAGCTTACGGACCCTATATAGTCATCCATATAGGTATCTTGAATAATTGCTTGTGTTGCTCCAGGAAATTGTTCTTGAACCTCTAAGGCATTCTTATTTTTCATAAAAAGCGCTGTAAAGGGACTAGACACGGCGCCAAAGATCATAGAAGACATTCTGTAAACTCCTATAGGTTCACTAGGGCTGTCTCGCCATAAAAATCTTTGGGCATCTCTATCTTTTTCAATAATTTTAAACCTTGGAAACATTTCCTTTATATCAGCGGTCATCGCTATCTTACCTTCTCTAAATCGAAGTAAAATATCAAAAAGAGACTGCAGAAGATCAGGACCTGTTAATAATAATGAATTTAGACTAACTCCTTTAGATTTTGCGGCTGCATCGTGAACGACACGGAGCTTTGCCGGTTTGTTTGGATTTACTACGCCAAAATGTGGTAAATACCAACATATAGAATCGGAAGGATGATAAGTTTGACATTTTTCAGCATAATCTTTTGTAATCATGTCTTGTACATTTATTTTGTAACGTTCGGCGTAAGCCGGGTCGCTAATCATTTTCTTTTCAAGATTTAAAAAACGAGACAAAGCTAAAGGATAACTATTAGGAACAATCGGGTTGTCAGATTTCCAGAGCAAACCTACTTCAAAACGGCCGCAAGGTAAACGGCTCGCGGTACGTTCTAATATCTGAATTGCACGTTCATTCTCCGCACTACGCGGTTCTTTCTTGGAAATGCCGATAGCATCTAACCTATAGTGTTCCTTTATTAAGGTTTCTAAAGATGAATTATTACAAGTCTCAGTAGAGTCATCAAAAGAGACGTGATTGACGAAAGTAACTGGTTTTGTTCTACTGCAACTAAAACCGAATAATACCCAACCTAGCGCTGTTTTGATAGCAACTGGTTGTGACCTAGTACCTTTTCGTACAGCTTGCGGTAATGTCAAATGCCAGTTGTCAATGCCTATGACGAGCTTTGGTTGAATATTATCGTAGCAAAGAAAAGAAGTCAAATCCGAAAGGTAAGGTATGTTATTAATATTTTGAGAAAGAATTGTTTGTTTAACCAATTTTAATGATTTAAATGAACGTGCCTGAGAAATTTTGTATGTTTTATCAGAGTGTAAGCCCCTAATATCAAAGTCTACATATTCAATTTGTGTGTTTTTTGATAGGCCACCGACCACACTTCAGTTGGGTAGAAGCAACAGGCCCCCGCGCGCCTATTTGCACTGCGAGGTCTGAATCTATAAAAGTAGCTGTAGCTCCATCATCCAGTAAGGCGTGAGTTGTAATACTTCCATTAGGACCCGAAACTATGACAGGAATAATCTTGAGAAGGGGTTTAAAATTTAAAGAAGGCTCTTTACTGGTCGACGAAGTAGAGCTATTAGCATGAGCTATAAATTCTGTTTGTGTACTAGTAGAAGGTTCGTGAGTAACATCAACTGCTTGAGAATGCGTAGAGGATGATGATTCATTTTGCTCATCCTCATCTTCATTTTCCACTACGTATGCGACGTGTAAAAGTTTATGGTGCGTAAAGTTACATTTTGGATTGTTACAAACTTCTTTTGAAGAATTGCAATTTTTATAAGTGTGCGCACCTTTTTTAAGACACTTATGACACATTTTTTTATTTTTTATAAACTGCCACCTGTCATTGACAGATAGTGACTTAAACTTGTCACAGTGACTTAAATCGTGTTTATCATTACAAAAACAGCAAGAAATTTTGTTAATATTTAATGAATTATTAGTAATTTCATGAATTTTAGCGATATGATGCTGTGGATGGCCTGTTATCAGGATGTGGTAGTCTTGTTCAGTGTATTTTTGTTCACTTTTCTTCGCAACGGTGAGTGAATCCGTGAGACCAAATTTTAGCTGAAGGTCCACTTCACGAATCAGAAAACGGGCTAAAAGTTCGAGCTTAGTAAACTCACCATTGCAAGAAAAGTGAATACTCGCGTAGTCTGCCCACCGAGTTTGTAGTAAGGGTGTTAATTTACCGAGCAATGATTGATATACCTCTGGTGAGTCTAGGTAAGGCTTTTGATTCAAAAGTTTAATCACCTCGATAGAATTGCGTACTCGGCAAGCAAAAACGTTTATATCACATCCGTCAGCAATTTTAGGAAGTGCACGGATCGCCGCAACTTCTTGAAGTACAATTAGTTCAGGTCTACCAAACCTCATTTCCAAAGCTTCTATAACATCTACAGGATCACGTGCTGACACTAATAGAACGGCCACCGCTTCATAGGCTGCTCCTTTCAATGCCATGGTGATACGTGCCAAATTGTCTGAAAATGAATATAAATGCTGTGAATCATCATACATACGTTTAAATTTTAACCACTCTAAAGGTTTTCCGTCAAAAATAGGCAGCCTTCCATCGCCTACTTTTGGTTGTGGTTGGTTTTGTTTGGCTATGGCTACAATAGCTTGCGCCAAGTTTCCTATTTCTGTGGAAAGAGGAGTATTTTTAACAGATTCAATATGCCCTATTTCACCTACATTGCAATTACGTTGAGTTTTATTAAGCACCTTTTGGGGTACCTTCACAGAGCACTGTATATTAGCAGGTGACCTGCTGACGGGAAATTCCTTATTGTTAGTGTTCTGTGATTGTTTAACAATATTAGTAGGGGGCATAGCTGAATCTACACATTTATCAAGCCATTTTTGTACTTCTCTATTAATACTGCGATTAGAACGTCTAGACGAACGGCGCGAGCCACCTTCCTCTTCCAAATTTGCTATTTCCATCTGTTTACGGAGTTCCAGGGCAGCGCGCTCGCGTTCGAAAACTTGTCGCTCACGTTCGCGATCACGGCTTTCGCGCCTTTCGCGCTCACAATCGCGCTCACGTTCACGCTCCAACTCTTCTCTTTCCCTAATGGCAAGTATTTGGGCATGCTCGGCTTCAATGGCCAATCTTCGAGTTCTTGTCGAGTTTGTGGCAGATGTACCTGAAACAGAGCTACCTGATCTGTTGCTGGGAACACCAGCGCGTATAATGGTGGGTGCGGAGGTGCTAGGCATTTCCTGTGCCTGCGCCATACCCGTCGATTTTTTTGTAGCACTTCGCAAAAACATTTTAGGGCTAAGGACCACTATATTAATTGCCGTGCCTTCGATGTTAGGACTGTATAAGTAAAATAGCTGGAATAAATATTTTAGGTATTAGTTTATTATTATTTTTATGTATTTGACACTGTCGCTATCCATACAATAACAATCAATCAATCAAAACCAAAACAAAAGCATTAGATTCGAAAAACTATCAAAAACATCAAAAGTATAAAAATATTTACAAAAAAGGTGCGTTGAGCACAGTGGGCTTATCCCTAAAATATCTTTTTTTAGGTAGTTATTACGATTTTAGTGGGAAAATCTCAAAATTAGACAAACAAGTGCTAATAACTTCTCGTTATTAATTCAATCTGTCCTTAATCGCACTAAAGCAACTTGAAGCAAGAATGTGCCCAAAAAAATAATGTACAAAGCATTTAAACT
Organism: Pyrausta aurata; assembly: GCA_963584085.1. Lineage (NCBI taxonomy): Eukaryota > Metazoa > Arthropoda > Insecta > Lepidoptera > Crambidae > Pyrausta > Pyrausta aurata. The sequence continues at coordinate 10,186,632 of OY757256.1, read as the reverse complement.
TTAAAGAAAAAAAGAAATTAAAAAATCTTACTTTTAAAGAGTTTTAAAGAGATAAAAAAAAATAACTAAAATACCTATAGATGTTCAAACACATTTAAAAATATGCTAGGTTATTGAGGCTTTCTGTGAGGTATCATTTGAGGTATCATTTACCTAGTTGCGTCTTTTTAATTTTTAGTTAGGGTGCCTGAATCAGAAATGAGTCGTGAATATGGATTTTTAAGAAAATTACAAAGATACTTATCGATTTAAAAAAAAGATTTTGATGCTCTAACTGACCTCTGCAATTGCGTATGCATTTGCGACAGCGACTGTGGACTTCTGCCGTGGTGATTTCCAGCATCATTTCTTCTTCTTTTAGTGTCGCAAATGCTGATAGTATTATTTGTATCAATTCTTCCCTCGGGAAAATTCATATGGTGTATACCAGCCCTTTTCCGACCCCACGCAAAAAAAAATACGGCGGCAGGTCGGGCGATCGGGCTGGCCAAGAGATGGGTCTAGCCGGTCCAGCAGCCAATTATCGAGATGTTTTCTAACTCTTAGGGTCTAATGTGCTGGACATCCGTCTTGTTGAAAGATGATCGATCTAGCTATTTCTTTTGTTTTTCGGCGAGATGGACTCAATACCCAATATACTCATTTGACCTGTCATAATATCCGTTACCTATCGACGTATCCATTTCGGGAATAGTTTTATTCTGCCATTAAAAAGGTGAGATCTTATAGTTATGTACATGGAACTCATATTTTGTAGGTAGGAAGATATTTTTGTGTTGTGTGGTCAAAAATAGTCTTAAATGGTATATAAAAAGTTGAAGTTTAAAAAAAAGTTTTGTGGCTTATTTAAAGGAACATAATTATTATGTAAAAGTAGGCGAGAATTTGGGCCCTGACCTCTATTTAGAAGTCCAGTCAACGTAGTACGTACTATTATACCTTCAATGTGTGGACTTTCCAGGAAAAAAACATATAGGGTTTTAAAACGATTTATAATTATTATAAACTCTATATTAACTTGCAAATACCCTCTCGGTAACCAAATTTATTTGTTTATAACTGCCTCGGTGGCGCAGCGGTGAGAGGGTCGCATTTTAAAGCGACGGCTGCGCCGGAGGTCCCGGGTTCGATTCCCGGGTCGGGCCAAAAATATATACCTGTATTTTTCTGTTCAGAAATTCTCAGGGTAGCCCGGAGTTTGGAAGTTGGCGGTGTTACACCCCCGTGCCTCGGAAAGCACGTTAAGCCGTTGGTCCTGCGCCTGATCTCTCTCCGGTCGTGTCAGCTTGCTGTCCCATCGGGCTATGAGAGTGAAAGGAATAGAGAGTGCACCTGTGTTTGCGCACACACTTGTGCACTATAATATGTCCCGCGCAGTCGGTTAGTCGTTGTGACTGGCCACCGTAGTCGAAATCGGCTAGGGGGACTATTATATTATATTATATTATATTTATTTGTTTATATAACTCTGTTTCAACATGTTTTTTTCAACTACTTATATCATTTTCTGAAACCTAATATTTCTTGAGATTATTTACAGAATGCACAATTTATAGTTCGTATCTAGCTACTTTACCTATGGCACGGTTTATTTTGCAGAACAGATGAAAATGATTTATTTTTCTTTTAAGTCGTAGTAGTACTATCGAGGTAACTGCTGCCGTCGCTTGCACCACGAAGAGTTATTTTGTTTGAAGTGACGCTCGTTTTCACGACTTAATGCTGCTGAGAAAAGGCACCCTTTTGACTCGAGTAGTCTGCTTTTTGTAATCTTTTAAATGTTATCTAATGTTGATGTTTTTCGGTCGAATAAAAGTATTTTCCATCTTGCTCTCGTGCCGTGTGTCTTTATGAATCAATAACTAACAATCTTTAAAAAAAACTGGAGCTTTTTATCGTCGTTTGATAAATGTCGCATGTTGCGGCTTCTGTAATAACTTGCAAGCTTCAGTGCCTCCATAAAATCGCAAGCGAGGGCCATGTGTTCAGAAAAAGGCATTGATTAATCGCCTTACGCGTCGTAATGTGATGTGTTGTATGTGGTAGGGTAGGAGGTAAGTATTTGTTTTCCCTACGATTTAACGGGATAAAGAATAGAATAGGTATCGTGTGTTTGTGCATTTGTTTGTTTATATGAAGTAATTATTAATTATTTTCGTTTTTGAATAGGGTAGTCTTATTTTCTTATGTTGCATGTCTTAGTTTTAATTTTTTCATGTCTAATAATAAAAACCGGTTAAGTGCGTGTCGGACCCGCGCACTAAGGGTTCCGTGCCACCCTTAACTGAATTCAGGGTCCACTTACTTTCACTTAACGAAAACATCACAATATATTGTGACAGCAAAAATAACTTTGTTTTTCATAGTGTTTGTATGAAAGACAAAGTTATATTTGCGGTTGATAAAAATGTGCAATATCTCAAAAACTACTGGTTCGATCTCCTTCAAACCAATTTTCGTTGCAAGTTTTTGTTGAGATCTACATCATATTTTTTTTTTCAAAATTTTCACTTTCCTAGTTCAAAAGTTAGATGGGGGGGGACGCCCATTTTACCACTTTGGAAGCGTCTATATATCAAACCTTACACTTTTAGAAAAAATGGTTTTAGAAACCTCAACATCATTTTCTAAGACCTATCCATAGACACCCACACGCATAGGTTTGAGTAAAAAAAAATTTTTAGGTTTTAGTTTCATGTATGGGAGCCCCAAGCATTTGCAAAATTCAACAGGCTTACCAATGTGTTAATGGCCGAGTTGTGTAGGCATGCACCCAGATAACATAAGACTCACGATTCCTTCTCTGACAAAGTCTTTGCTTTTTACAAGTGCAATGTATATAAAAAAATCTGTTAAATTAAGAACCGAATTTGAAAACTTTGGGTTCAGTAGATGTCAACTCTCTGGGTTAGTCCCTTTAGCTCTACAAAAAAAAAGTAGGCGAGGCATGAAGTCACAGCCACAAACTGCGATGACCAATTTTCCGCTCGAATTATATTATGCCATTGAACTGATAGGCATAGGGCAGCAAAAACCCAGACACTGGAAAATACATCGCTGATAAATACGAAGACAAAAGAATCTGAATTTATTGCTTAGGTACTGGATCAAATGTATATTGGAAGGGTTTTCTGTTAGGTGATATGTATTATAGACCAAAGCAGCTTTAGAAAGTATATTACCATTCGTATTTTTGGAAACATTTTTGCCCGTGGTGCGGCTTGATTGATTAATTTATACGTTATTGCACAATAGGTGGGTTCAGGTGGTAGTCTCCACCAGTCATACCTTGCTTGGTTTTTAAATAAACTGGTATGTTGGTACTTGTTCACTGTCATTTTCGTCATAGCACGCAGAGACATAGTACTTATTGCTTTTCCTCTTTATAAGGCGTTCAGTTAGTAAAAAAATACCATATTTTTATAGTGCATTGTATTTGACTAGCTCATACGTTCAAACAAATTACAATCACTCGGGTATATAATATTGTAAAAAATCATGCTCTGTCGTGTTGGTGAATAAACGGACCAACACCCCATTCAGACGTTTTTGAAAGTAATAATTACAATGCAGACTTTGCCTATTATTACTCCATACTGTTGGGACTACAAACTGTAATTTTAGCAAGATGCCTTCAAGGCCTTTGCATAATGAAAGCCCAGATTGGGCCCAGAAGCTTCGAATAATTAACGTACTTATCTACTTTTTATTCAGGATTTTCACCCGACCGCCGTTCATGAATTTTGTCAAATTTTATCGTTGCCCGAAGATAATGGCGAGCATGTAAATTTTTCGAATTTCATGGTTGTAGACTCTGCATGACTGGAGGTGCATTATCCTACAGTATTAAAGATCTTACATATAAGTATGCTTAGCGAGACAACGACAGTTTTAGTAATCATTAAATCATTCATTACCCCTTAGCAAATTGTTATTAACCATTATTGCAACAGGTATTGATATTTATAAGTCAGGTCGTTACAGAAATACGTGTAGAACCTACACCGCTCGTATAAATTAAGCGGCTAAAATATGCAAGTGGCATGCATGAAATTAGTCTGAAATTAATGCAGGTAACATCGCCTGGGGTAGCACAGGCATCCCTTACCTAAGCGATGGTACTGTTGTAGGTACCTAATATCAATTGACTGAGCAATTTCACACTCAAACGAATCCGATACGTAGGTATTCGATTCGAATCATATTGTGATCCGGTTTGGCCATTTATTTATTTATTTATTTATTCTTAGGAAGATTTACAGTTTTAATAATCACTATATCCTAATAACTTTAAGCTTAACATCAATACTAATAATAAATCTCCACATATGAGTAGTCAGATATCGAGATACGGTCCGATTGGGGCAACTACAATCCGATGGAAAGAATAAAAATATCTCACAATACAAAAAAATACAAAATACAAAAGAATTAGTATCCATATCCATCCTAGTAGTTATTTATATGGACACTTCAGTATGCATTCGCTCAAATGATTTGTAAACCTATGAATTGTTTTTAACCTAACGAAAATGTAATGTATCTAATCCAAAAAAACCGGTTAAGTGCGTGTCGGACCCGCGCACTGAGGGTTCCGTGCCACCCTTAACTGAATTCAGGGCCCACTTACTTTCACTTAACGAAAACATCACAATATATTGCGACGGCAAAAATAACTTTGTTTTTCATAGTGTTTGTATGAAAGACAAAGTTATATTTGCGGTTGATAAAAATGTGCAATATCTCAAAAACTACTGGTTCGATCTCCTTCAAACCAATTTTCGTTGCAAGTTTTTGTTGAGATCTACATCATATATTTTTTTCAAAATTTTCACTTTCTTAGTTCAAAAGTTAGATGGGGGGGGACGCCCATTTTACCACTTTGGAATCGTCTATATCTCAAACCTTAGACGTTTAGAAAAAATGGTTTTAGAAACCTCAACATCATTTTAAAAGACCTATCCATAGACACCCCACACGCATAGGTTTAAGTAAAAAATATTTTTTAGGTTTTAGTTTCATGTATGGGAGCCCCCCTTAAATATTATTTTTTCATACTTTTTGTATCTGAATCGGAAAGCGGTGAACACAATACACCTACCTACCAAGTTTCAGCTGTGTGGTGCTAATAGTTTCAGAATAAAGTGGCTGTGACATACGGACGGACAGACAGACAGACAGACAGACAGACAGACAGACAGACAGACAGACAGACAGACAGACTTGACGAAACTATAAGGGTTCCGTTTTTTGCCATTCGGCTACGGAACCCTAAAAAAACGTATCACATTCGGGTCGTTCAAAACTGCCCTTACACAATGAAGTACACAGGCGACAGCACGTTAAGGTAAACACTACGATATCTTATACAGATGTAATAAGGGCTAGATTGCAAATAAAAGTGAGTAACCTGATGTGCTAGCGCTTGTACCTACCTATCGAAGTTCGTCTATTGGATGGATCTAGCTGGCCTATAAAATTGTGTAATGACATCTTTTATTCATGAAAAACGATTCGGTTCGTAACAGTTTCTACTACTACTACTACTAGTACTACCATTTTCCCTATTTTTGAAGCGCAACCCAATCACAGGAATCAGATTCTAATCAGGATATATGTAGATTACTAAACTGAATGTGATTCCCAGCAAGCACATAACTTGTATATTAACCAAAACAGATACAGAATTATGTCTTGAAGTCATATTATTTCTTTTAATCGTCACTACCCAAATATTAATACTCTATAAAGGCATTTATTTCATCAATAATGCTTACTGCTATATTATAGTTGGCAAAAAAATGTTACAATGTCAAAAATCTTAATTTAACGTAGGATAATTCTAAATTACAGCTTCTAAAACAGCTTTCAAACTTATACTAAGACTATTATCCTACATTGGTAATTTGAAAAACTTTACGCTTTAAATATGCATTAATAAATTATTGTATAGTGATTTTAAACGTATTTTGATTTTTTTAAAGAGTAAAAGCTTTCTAATAGTCCATGATTGTGTTAATTTAAGCTAGTCCTATATATTAGCATTGACTTTATAACAAATAATGCCTTTGCTCCGTTTTCTCTCTGATCTATTCATCTCTACAGTATATAGCTATATTTTGATCAAAATAAAAGTATTATTAGAACAATCAGTAATAATAGTATCGTAATTTGAATTTACATTTATTTATAATGGCGAATATATTACAACGGCTAGTTTAATAGCAATGGCTAAAAAGGCTTTAAGTTGCTTGATAAAAATCTTGGCTAGTTAAGTTTATACCAAATGATTACGGTACCCTGCTAAGCTCAATAACGATCAGTCACTATTAACACGTTCCGGGACACTACTCCAGACACAATAGATGTTTTATTGTTTTCACGCCTGTAGGCGGGCACTGTCCCGGAACGTGTTAACGTATAATGAGTTTAAGTATTATAAACATATTTCTGAAGTGCTGTTATATGGCTGAACACAATAAGTAAGTGTCTTGTATAGTGCAATACGAGCTCTAATTTTTTTAACGGTCCATATTAAAATTAACAGCACTATTATGCTATCGTCAAATGCCTAAAGCTTTAATTTTATTTGTCGCCATTTGCATTATTTTTCCTTTCTTACAAAAAGAATACAAGTCACTATAATAACTGACTAGAAAGGGAATGAATCATTTTTATTTTGTACGGATACCTTTCTAAGCTACCTTATTGGTTAAACCTATTGCTAAAGGCTAATTTTTATATTTGTTAAAACTAGGTTATGTTTTCAAAAAAAAAAAAATACTATAATAAAGTATTTTAGCGAGAGCGCGTGTATTCTTTACTAATAACATGTATATTTCACCCGACAAACTGATTTGCTCAGCTAATTTCACTCAAAACAGTCCGAAATAAAGGCGGTACTACCCATTCAATTAATTGTCACATTTAATTATTTCAGGTCCATAAAGTTGCATGATATCAATAGTAGAATAAAATATATTTTTAATATCAATAAGATTTTCTTTTTTACAAAGGAAGTAAAACAGTAAGCATTGTAATGAAATTTTAATAACAGATTGTAATTTTAAAAGCTATATATTAACTGTATTAAAGTCGCAAAAAATGCCATTTGTTTATTCCTATGCTCATAACTGACTTTATTAATGAAGTAATATGATTATTTTAAAGCTAATAAATAGCGTTTATATAACTCAACGCTGTCTAAAGGGGGGGCCCAAATTTTACTTAAAAGAGTCGTATATTAGAAATACAGCCGATATACGATTTGGTTATAATGCTTTGTACATGAACTCGTGCTATCATAAGTTTGTTAAAATGGTGTTGTGTGCTTGCTGGGTTATGTGCCAAACTTTTAAACTTTACCTTATAATAATAAATCGTTTATTTCAGGCCTTACAGACCATATAAGTGAAGTTAGTAACAAAGTTCTTAGCCTAGGGTTATATAAGTAGTAACACAAAAAATATTTTCCAAAAAAAATTGACTTTGTTTTAGAATTTTTCTTGACACCATAATATTTGAATTTTAAAGATGAAATAAGAAACCAAAAATTGCGCACGGGCGGGACTCGAACCAGCATCTTTCTGGCTTACCGAGCCAACTGCTCATCCAATTGATTAATTTTTGGTTTCTTATTTCATCTTTAAGAATTAAAATGTGCCATTCACTGTAGCGCCATGCCACTTGAGATGGCGTAACAGTGACTGACGTACGGACAATCTAGTCTATTTGCGATCATGTTTAGGATGCTGTTGGTACTGGCGCGCACTCTGCGGACTAGGGACGCGCACCGTTTCCGCATTGTAGCGTAGAAACAGTTCACACGGTACCTTAAATACCCAGTGAAAACACTGAAACACAATTCACTTGTAATCAGTCAGGTATCAAACGACTGCCGGGAGTCGCATAATAATGGAATTTCTATTGTGTCTCGTTCACACATACTTGACGAGTTAATCTATTTATTTCACTATTGAAAACAGACTACACCAAAAGCGAAGTAAATTAAAGGCAGTAAAAGCCTTTTTTAATACGATAAAAAAGACGCCTGAATTGCTGCGATAAACTATAAAGAGGCGCGCATCTTAGGCCCGAAAAGTTCCAAGACCTAACCTGCAGCACAGCTGCAGACTTATAAGACTTATATTGCAATGTGTAATGACATCATGTTAGTAAAGTCATAAAAGTCGTTTATTTTTGCATATAGACCCACTGGGGGCACTTATACACGTCCCAATATAGACCCTACCACAGCTTCGGGACAATTGTGGGCTAGTGCTGAGAAGAAACTGCGCAAGAAACTCAGTCACTATTGTCAATGCCTCTTTTCAAAAGTTTTACAATGTTTGTGGTGATCATGCAAGTCCATACATTATTATCTTTTAAATAATCATCTACTTTATAATACCCTTTCGTCATTAGGGTTTCTTTGATAACAATTTTAAATTTAGTAATTGGTAAGTCAACAATGTATTCTGGTAGTTTATTGAAAAATTTTATACATTTCCCCATGAAATAATTACCAACCTTTCGAATCCTGAATTGTGGAATAAGAAAGCTCCGAAGTAAAGTTGGCAACGTGATAAATCGCTGGCAATCCCCCGCCTTGAGGCCTTGATGGATGATTTCCGTCAGCAAAACTGTCGCAGATTCGTTTCCATAGACGTTTCGATATATCTCTATTTCTCATTTCAGCTGTATCATCATCACCATCCGGTTTAGTGAAATCGCGGCCAGAAATCGGACTATACATACATACTACATAGTGTTAATGTGGTTTTAATAGTCAGTGATTGCCCACCTTAAGCAAAACACTATGGATGAGGTGGGCGATCACTTTATTTTTAAGTGGGCAATATTAGATGGTGCACCCTAATATTAAAAATAAAAGTTAAAATTGTCCAAAATTGGTTTAGCAATTTTGAGAACAGAACAAACATAAGTACGTTCACTTTCGCGTTTAATCATTACTTTGTAGAGATTTCGTTAAGGGGCAAATATTGTTCTGTTAGGGTTTGTAAATCTGGCCTGAAATAATATCGTAACCTCAGATGGATCAAATTTTAATATTGTAGTCAAAGTTACATTAACGTTCTTAGACGAAAATTGTTAGAGAAATACTGAAACAAAGACCTTACAAAATAAGCTTGACCTAAATGAAAAGCGCTTATCGTCTGTTTTATGAACTTTACAAAGTTGTAAGCAGTACTTAATGAACTCAACTGCTTAAGACTATAAGTCAGCTCCAACATATACCGCGACGGATATAATTTTAAGTTGTATATACAGGGTGTAACAAGCCTTAAACCTCGCATTCAGTACGTCAAACCAAATTATTAGCCGCAATGTATACGCGCGCGGAGCGCTCAGTCATAGTGACGCGACGCGCGCGCGGAGCGCTCAGTCATAGTGACGCGACGCGCGCGCGGAGCGCTCAGTCATAGTGACGCGACGCGCGCGCATACAATGGACGCCCTTAGTTGTTGTTAGTTAGCGCGCCACACCGCGCGGTACATTACGTAGTGCACGAGAAATGTAATGAGAAACATGTAGACATGAAACGGAACGCAAAACAGTGATGGGCGTGGAACGGAATGCAGCGAGAAGAGAATGAAAAAGCAAAAGTTGCGGACAGTATTACTCCAAACACAATAAAAATTTTATTGTCATCACGCCTATAGGCGGTCACTGTCCGTGAAAGAGCTATTTTTTTTAAATTAAAAAATTTCCTCGGCTGACACACATGTAGATAAAGTTCCAAAACTCATTCCAACTACATGAACATTTAGCGAGCAGTTTTGTTTGCCTCATAAATATTCATTCATGTTTAAATCATATTTCATCAAACTCTATTATTTTTTTGTGGTTTTCCTTAACAAGCATTTCCATCAGAACCTTTTGATAGATAATTAAAAATAAACAATCCATGAGTATTGCATTTACGTGGTTATGATCCGTGTTACGTGGTTTAGCGGCTTTAAATAAATAAGTAATTCTATGAAATTGGGAGAAATGAAACGTTCAACGTTATTGGCGGGAACTGTAAATGCACAAATGTATTAAATATACAAAAAAATATACACGTATAGCTTTTTAATAATCATACAAAATACACGTTAAGTTGTCACAAACTTTTGATCTTCATTACATTGCTTTTACATCACAAAATATTACAACTAGCGGTTACAACAACCATATATCAATATTTTCACATATTTTCATGACTTCATTATCATACAATTTACAAAGATTAACACTAGTGATATGGAAACATACAAACACAACATATAAATAATACTATTGCTTGTGTCATGTTACATTTGTGAGAATTAGAAAAAATATACACAACTAGCCATTTACGATTGTTATTATTTAAGTATAGTCTGTTTTTATTTGTTAGCCGAATATTGTTAACAATTTTTTCATAACTTTTATAAATAATATCCGTCAATAAAGTTTATTATTTTATTTTAAAAAATCTCAGTGTTCAATAATATAATATTGAGTTAATCTTATTTTAAAATGAATTATTTCCTTAAAAAAAGGAATGTCAACATTGTTTACAATATTCGACTAGCAAAGAAAAGAACGGATTAAGGGTAAAGGATGTCAACAAGAATAATTATGTGAGAAAAAAAACCTCCTTGTGATTTGTAGCTTTGTGCGTCATTAAAAGGTAATATAACGTATGTGCATATTTTCTTAACTTAAACCTTCTTTATCGAAAAGTACATAAAGTACTCTACAGTAGTACTTGTTAACTTGAATTTCACGGCATAGTATCACCGCAAAGACGTTTCACCTTACGACCGCAAACCATGCTTCTGTCTATAAATACATATTCATTGTTTTAAATTTGCTTGAGTTGGGAACGCTCCGGGACGGGCACTCGTCAAGTATGATTTTATAGTGTTTTGCCACTATAAAAACTTCATAATATAAATTGTTAGAGTTAGAGTAAACAGGCTTCTTTTAGGCGAGCTCGTTCCATCTTCAACTCCGTCTTAGTCGCGGCTTGGTCTGGAGTCAAGAGCAAACCCATACTTAAAAAAATATATAAATTGGCTCTCTTCATCCTGACCGATTTTTAAATATTTGTAAAATATTTTCTTCGGATACAGTGAGTAATTTCGCAACATTGATGAGGTCACGTAGCCTACGCGTTAAAGCACTTGCAAAATTCAACAGACTTGTCATTGTGTCGGAGGCCGAGTAGTTGGCATAGGCATGCGCTTGGATAGCGTCAGACACGGGGTTCCTCGTCTGACACAGTTGCTTCTTACAAGTGCAATTTATATAACTGTCAACAGGGTTAAAAACATTTAAAAAAATTGTTTACTACACAAGCATGGCTCGCAGGCGCTCGTGAAAATGTGTCAGAAAAAGTCTGTTTATACAAATCGCAACGTCTATTACGCGAATCGGGTTGGTACACATTTTACTCTGCTCGGAAGTTATCCTTCTTACAACTTCATTTTCAATATTTTCAGTGCGTTCTTACAATCAATATAACAACCTGTCGCTCTAGACATATTTCTCATTCGAAATTTACCCAGAAAGTTTTGGGAATGCCAGGCTGTCTCAAACACTCGCCCCAAGTGTCAGAGTAGGCCGACTTCTCGTCAATAGTCGCCTTGCCCAAGATTTCTTTCTTCGCCATTTTGGTCTTGCACCCTAAGCTGATGTAAATACTGACTTTATTCAAACTAGCTTTGAACACTGTCAATTTTACGGTGGCCGACTTCGGGTCCCATCGTGCGGAGATTGTGGGCACAAACCTGTCGCTCTTCCAGTAACACTCCGCTTTGTTGGCTTCCAAGATCGTGGCTTTTAGGTACAGAGGAGCTGAAAATAGAAATTTGAATGAATTAGCATCATCTCAATGTGAAGGTTGCATATTAATATAGTGCGCGGCGAGGGCTTATACGCTCCACAATTTCGCTGGGATCGTTAGAGAAAATATACTGAGCTGAGTTCGGGATTAGCAACATTTGCTAAGTGAATTTTACCGACAAATGTTAATGTTTGAACACAATTATAACATCGTTAGTGAAAGGTAGAACCCTGTAGAGACAGACTCAAATAAAAGTATTAGAATAGTGTATGGTACAGAGGTTCTATGAAACTTTATAACTTATTTTATAATTTATTTTATCTGATAAATTAATATTTCTAGCTAAATACTAGCATAAGTATTACAATCTTAAAACAATGGTTAATGTGTGACCTAAAATACAAGTTACAACTAGCTATGTATCAAATTACTAAAATATAATCTCTTGTGTAATCTCTCTTTTTTTTCAGTCAGTCATCCATATCTGCAACGACTCTCACGAAAACAAACAAAAAATATCTGAAAATACCTACGAGGCTACGAGCCTAGGTGACGCACCATACGACAGACGAACTATGAGAAAAGGTCGAGACTTGAAACTTAGCTTCAAACAGTCTCTACACAGAGTTCACTTTCCACTTTCGATATTTCGCAACAAGATGTGACATCCATACATGTTTAGGCACTACATTACAACGACATGCATGACATGATTCTTTAAAAATCAGACAAAACAAACTAGAACTCTGCGTGCATTCTATGTCATCATAACCAAACTTTACATATTAGACTAAGTAATGCTTGCTACGCATAGCCATAGCAATGCATTTATCTCGAGAAAAAAACGTTTATTTATTTCGATTTCAACTAACCCCGACCCAATTTATATCTAAGAGGCAATTCTCGTGCAGTTCGCATTCGTAAAAAGGTTCACATGTCGAATTTTCTGTTTCAAAAAAAATGCTTTTTATCGGAGTCAGGTTTTTTATGCATTTAGATTTCTTCCGTGTAGCATTTTTTTGTGAATATATTTTTTTGTTAAAACTGTAAACTCGCAATCGAATTACAACACGAAAAAATATCGATTGAGAATCGTCCCCCCCCTGGGCCCAGATTCTCAAACTTTTTTTCAATCAAACTTTTTTTGGTGTGGTTTCTATTACGAGCTTCACTTTTTTTACCGAAAAAAGCAAGTAATATATTAACACGTAAATAAACTACCGCACGAAAGAAATCAAAACGCATAGAAATCGACCCTGCTAAAGCAAAAACTGTATTTTCTTAAAAACAGAAAATTCGTTTAGGAAACTTTTTTCGTATACAAATTGCACAAGAATTGAGGCCCTGATCCTTAGCAGCTATCCAAAAGTAAATCGTATTAAGTAAGGAGCCCATTTCTAAAAATTGGCCACTGCTTTAGAAAGGTTTTCACGGACAAGGTACGTAAATAAGGTGGCTCTTACAAAAGACCCTTCTCGACGAATAGACGACGTGGTTAACTCGGGTCAAATCACTAGACTCCTTGAGTTTATTCGCACCTGGCCGAAGATACAGTTTGTTACTTTGTGTAATAACCTCAGAATAGAGTAATAACTAAGGTCGTAAGTGTTAACCATTCTGGGACTCTATTTTGAATCACTCGCCTGAATATGGCGAGTAATCTTCCTCGATTGTTGTCCGATTTCCGAATGATACGCAGTTTAAATCCACACAACACTGATTTAAAAGGATAACTCTTTCGTAACTATTCTTGTGTATACAGGGTGTTATTGCAAGGGGGTGCCAAATTTTTGGAGGTGAATGAGACCGTCAATATGAACAACTTTTACTATGGGGTCATGGTCAAAATCTTAAATAAAATTTCAGGTTCCCCATACAAAATCAGTCACCTACATTGACAATAATGTATGGAGAGGCAGAAAATAAAATTAATAATTGAACGATGGTCCCATAGTAAAAGTTGTTCATATATTGATGGTCCCTTTCACCTCCAAAAATTTGGCACCCCGTTGCAATAACACCCTGTATTTAGGGTGATTTTCGATGACTTTCCATTGCTTATGTAACAAAAATCACTCGGAATATTTACGCGAGTGATTCAAACATAGAGCTCCTGATTAGCTGGCACTATTAAGGCCCCATGTAAGTGTTAAACCTTCTGAGCTGGCTCTATTAACCGGTAACGTAAAGCCGTTACATGGGTCGTTATCAAATTGGGCGGACAGACGAACCGTTAGCATTGATAGGTTCTAAACTTGCACTACTAATCATATTTTGCCTTATCTTGTTTTGTTTATTTTGTTTATTTATTTAAGAAAACCAACAGCTAAAAATTACTTATACTAATTTACAATGTACTAATAAATAGTAAGCCAATACTAGGTTTTCCTTTTGTTACGATTAGTACAAAAGTTGTGAGACTTAACTTAACTTAACGTTAACAATGAATATTCCGTTGCATTCATGAACATAAAAAGTGCTTTCAATGAATAATTGCTGTGCAAAGTTTTAGCGCACGGACAATCAAACATCGAGGCAGGCAAAAAATTAATAAAAAGTGAAACAAAACTTAGTCAGATTTGTCAGGTGGGCGACCGTATCAGAGATTGTTGTTAGCTTTATCCTACTTATATTTAAATGCGTAAGTTTAAGAGCATGCATTTATGGATGTACATATGTTTGTTACTCCTTAACGCAAAAACTACGCGATGGATTTTGTTGAAACTGGTTGAAACTATACAATACTATAGCTCATAAATCAGAATTGCACATATTAATGATCATAACGATATTTTTTGAGATCCGATTACGCGAGGAAGCCACGGGAAACCTCTAGTATAATACAAAACCTCGTATCGTACAATTCACTGTAGGGGAGAGGCAGTCTGAAAGTTATATCACCTTCCTGAATGTTTTTGAAATAAGGAACACAGATAATTCGGATTCCGAACTTTTATTACAGCGAACATTACTGGATTATTAAGGCTCGACTTTTTGAAGCCACGAAAATCGCAAAACCTTTCGCTGTACCTTGGGGAGATTTGCTACTGTAATTTTAAAGACAAGCTCATTGATGGCTGCATTATTATTCAACGCGCATACACCACGGCGACAACTCTCTCTGAACTTAGGATGGACTGTGGGTATTGCGGCCCATCGGAGCGCTAAGCAAATGCATTCCATTAGACACTTTGGACACCTCTATATTAGCATAACAAATTCGGCGAACTTCAATTACTTGGCTCGTCACTCGCTTAGCGCTTAGTTGTCTTGAACTCAATTCGTCAGTCTCAAATAGGCCTTGTTAACACTAAAATACGAATGATAACCGTGTATCGGGTTGCCAACACATCAAGATACCCAATTTTGATGTAAACTACTGGTAAGGTACCTTTTTACAGTAAAACTGCATTATAATATCGCAGTGTTTATCTTAACGTGCTGTCGTCCGTTCCTTGTCCCTCCTCTTAATAATATAATGATTTTTAAGTTAACCTATAGGTATATTATAAAATCATATAATGATTATAGTCATCATATTCATAATCATAGATTTGAATCGACTCTCCAAAAAGGTATTTTAAACGGAGAAAAGATCGCCTCCAATTCAATCGACCCTTATCTCTTACCACGATTATTCCAAAGTGGAAACAATTTATCATGAACCTAATGTAAAAATCTTTGTCGGGCATCGGCATTACGGAGACGAGGGAATGACGAATCGTATCAAATCGCCAAATCATTGATAAACATTTGGAATGACAAGACTGGGAATAATTTAGGGATTTCCAGCGTAGACAATTTAAAAGGACTGCGTTAAACTAATAAACGGACTTTGTGGGAAAAGTTGTGAATCTACCCATTTCGTATGACGTCACAAATAGTCTCCGATATTTGGTAAAGTCGTAACATTTTTCTTTAACTTGAGTTTAAAAAGATAAGATTTAAAACTTTCATTTTTCTAACTTATGAATATAATGTCGCTATCGATTTAAAGAAGTAAAGTAAATGTAGTTGTAGAAGATGCTAAAATAAATATTAAAAACTATACACTCTGCCTATGAACGTATTTTTAAAAGACTTGAAATAGGAGGTTGTTCATAATACATGTAATCGTAATATTGTATGTCACCGTTATATTTAAAAAACCGCGTGATTTTAAATTTGTTAGATTGAAATCTGACGATTTATTGTGAACAAGCTCGACAAGGTTAAGGCCATTTTAGGGTTTCGTATCCGAATGGTAATAAACGGAATCCTTGTAGTTTCTGAAGAAACTTAAAAGTTTGTCTGTCTGTCCGTCCGTATGCCACAGCACCATAAATAGACAAATTTCAATCTAACGAATTTAAAAAACCGTTAGATTGTAATCACGTGGTCTTTACAATATAACGGTGACATAAACAAATCAACATCAACACTGTTTATGGATATTTTAGATTTACTTCATTAAATCAAAATTTATTAAAAATAACATACATTAGGTATATATTAAAAAAAATATAAGAACTTCATACCAAATATCCCTAGACAGTGTTGAGAAGTATAGTAAATGCGAGACATATTATTTATCGTGGAGAATACAATAGATTGTTCTGCTTTTGACATTGAAACAAATCTGTTACCAGAAATTTATTGCAGTAGAGTCTGTTCAGGGCAGAAAAGATTTTTCAGCCGCTTTTACAGCTTTAGGGCTTACAGATGCCTTCATCCCTAACGACTAGAATTTTAAACGATCGTTACAACAATTTGGTAACAGAAAGAATAAAACCCGACTTTTCAGTACAATAGACCTATTTTCTTAACCAATTTGATTTCTTGTTAGGCGTTGGTAGACAGTATTGTTTTAAAGAAGAAATATTTTAAATGGATAACCACTATTGAAAAGAAAACTTAATGGAAGAATTATATTATTTATTATTAACTTATATAAAAGTCATTTTTAATTAATAAATATTTCTTAATTGCTTTGATAAACAGTGGTTTAGTCTCTTCAAGATCTAATTACATGAAACCAAGAATAACCAGTTATTATACGACTTGTAGGCTGTTAATCCAATTAACTTTGACATGATTACTCGATTTCCCTATCTCATTCACGAATTACAAACCTCGTAGCACAGAGTACTCAACACGTTCCGGGACACTACTCCAGACACAATAGATGTTTTATTGTTTTCACGCCTGTAGGCGTTCACTGTCCCGGAACGTGTTAATGCGGGTTGATTTATTGTATTGTCATAAGGAGTTCTAAAGTCATCAAACGTATACTCATATACACCTACTAGCCACCCAAGTGTTGCCTACCATTCTATTTTGTATTTATCATAAGTGACTTACATTTTATTTTGTTTACTTTTACGTTAGCTACTATCTCCTAATTTTGTTTTCTACATTTAAAAAAGTCACAGAAAGTTAGACAAAGGGTTGTTTTGTTATTCGTAAGTATACATACTTCCTACATCCCAACTGACCCTCCAATCAAAAAAGGGTTGGATAATAATGTTCAACTAGTTTCTCTGAATAAACATTACTACAAAACTAACCGAACCAAACTTAAACGACAACCAATAGACATAAGATATAACATCAGGAGGCCAATTCTCATGCAGTTCGTATACGAAAAACGTTCACCGATGGTATTTTGCTTTTTTAAAGAAAATACAGTTATTGCTTTATCCGGGTCACGATTTCTACTATGCATTTTTATTTATTTCGTGCTGTATTTTTTTAACATGGATATATAACTTATTTTTTTCGGTAAAACAGTGATACTCGTAATCGAATTACCACACGAAACGAAGTTCGATTATGCGAGAATCGGCCTACAGGAGGCCAATACTCGTGCAGTTCGTACGCGAAAAAAGTTCACCGGACGAATTTTCTTTTTTAAAGAAAATACAGTTATTGCTTTAACTGGGTCATGATTGTTTGTATGCATTTTGATTTCTTTCGTGCGGTAGTTTTTTTTACGTGGATATATTATATTTTTCGGTAAAACAGTGATACTCGTAATCGAATTACCACACGAAACGAAGTTCGATCACGCGAGAATCGGTCTCCAGAGGGATAACCCAACTTGCCTAAAGTTTTCCTTGTACTATTTTGTTCAGCATTAACGGAACGTTGAATTCGTAAGCGCAAGAATTCAATTTCAGACACAGGGATTGCATTGTATTTCCAATCGGGTTCCGCACCTTATACTTCTTCGCTATCATTAAAACTATCTTTATCCTGGACACAGTGGCTCGGAACAGGGATGTCGTGCTTAGGTGATGGTGGCTTAGGTGTCGTCATGGTGAACAAAAAGGTCGAGATCATGAAAACCGTCAAGAAACGCAAGCCTATACCTTGGCCACATAATGTGTAGTGAAAAATACTACCTGCACCTTATACTGTGTGATTTAATTGGCTGGCAGACAGATGGAACCACGTAAAGCAATAAATATAACATAGGTACTTTAATTTTATTTGTAGGCAACAGTTCCAGCCCTTGACAGCAACTTAAAGGTACGGGTGCTAATTCTCGTGCAGTACGTGTACGAAAAAAGTTCTCCAATCGAATTTTCTTTGACGAAGAAAAAACAGTTTTTCCATAAGCACCAGACATGTCATGTCTATATGCATTTTGATTTCTTTCGTGCGATAGTTTTCGAAATCGAGATGTGTAGAAATTGTGACCCTGATAAAGGAAAATCATATTTTTCTTCGAAAAATTACATTCGATTACTAAGTAAACTTTTTTCATGAACTACATGAGAATATACCCCCAGGTCTAGCTAGGAGAACGCAAGAAAGTTTTGAAGGTGCAATAAACACATAAATCCAAATAACATCAACAACCAACAATCACGAAGTGCCCTATGATTTAAAAGTAGTGTTGCACAACCAAGATTAAAAAGATAGATAAATCAGTGTAAAACATGTGGTTTCTAATTTTTTCAGCATTCAATACCTATTTTCCTTTTCTGTCTATAGTACCTACCTACAGCAACAATTTCTCAAGATTCATTGACACCGCCCGGCTAACTATTACGTTGTTAGACCGTCATGCATAGTTAGACGAATACCTGTGTGTCCCAGCAATCTGAGTAATTTACCTTTGAACTGCTCCTCTGCACACTGCACCGCAAATGTTTCGCTGTGTGCTGCTTGTTAACCCTTCAAAGGGCAGTGTTTCAGACTAATGTCAAATTGCATCATGATTTTGCCGTCAAACCTTCACTATTCTTCAAATATACGTACAACTGCAACCGAGGAAAATCTAAGTAACTAATTCATCTTTTAACTGCTACTACTCCTGCATGGTTTGCACACTGCACCATAGTCAAAGATAGTAAAGATATAGATAGACGGTCAAAGTATCTTAAAACAGCGACAAAACTGTAGCCCTTTGACTGTAGCCTCGTAAGAACGCCACGCAATGTTCTGTGGCCAATCATTATTTTAACTTTTGACAGATCACTAAAATAAAGTTTTGTAAAAAAATGATACAATGTACTACAACATGACCAAAAAGTGTAGTTCGCTACGAAATGCTACGCCGAAACTAGAAGGCTACGAAGAGCCGACCGGGCGTTTGGTGGTTTTTCGACTCGCTCGCGAGTATAACAATAATAAATTGATGTTGTTGGTTTTCCCGTAAAAAAAATGATTTTTTTTGGCATCAGTATCGTTTGTACAGGCAATAGCACGTCAAGGTAAACACTGCGGCATCTTATGCAGTTGTGGTAAGGGCTAGTTTGCAACAAAATTAGGTAACCCGATGTGCTGGCTACTGTACAACCACCCCTGAGTAATTTACCTTTGAACTGCTCCTGCTCCTGCATGGTCTGCACACTGCACCGCAGCCGGTTCACTGTGAGCTGCACTGTGTCGTTCAGTCCGTCTTCGCTCGCCGTGTATAGAAGGGTCACCTCCAACTGGCCTTTTCTGTTCTCTCTCTGCGGACACAAAGTTCACATTAGTGGACTGTTGGAAGTTAATTTGTGTTGTCTAGACACATCTAGGGAATGTAATCTTTATTGTGCCAGTTGAAACGGTACCTTTATGAATATAAATAAGTTTCAAACCTTTAAAAGCGGTCATGCTTTAAGACCCTTTGCACACTGCGACTTTAAAAGCAGCGATGTAGTCGCGCTGCAGCATCGATGCAGTCACAAAATTTAAACCTTTACACACAGCGCTACTTTTAGCATCGATACAGTCGCGGTGCTAACGCGCGTTAGTATCGATGCAGACGCGCTTTTGCATCGATACTATCGCGCGACTCCATCGGTGCCAAATTAAATCTGTTCATTGCGTTAGTATCGATGCTAACAGTTGCAGTGTGTAAGGGGGTCTTATATGCCTAGCAAAATACAAACTAATAGGGTTGGGTCAATATTCTATCTGGTTTTACTATTTTATCAAAACAAGCTTCGCGTCTTGTGGCCCGGAATTCAATTCATAGTTTTTCATGCATCCATGATTTCATCCAACATTATTTTGCCTAGATAGGACTCGTGAAAATAAATCATACTATTGACCGAGTCCAATTTTAGCAAACCGACGAAGCGTTCATTTGGTGAGGTGACCAAAGTATTCATTACGTGCTATGGGCTATTAAACGTAGGGATTGTGTTTTCGTGTAAGGTAATAAATAAGTAATCCGTTTTTCCGTATCATAAAGCCTGTGGTTTGAAGAAATAAATGACTTCCCGGGGTGAGAAAAACCGGCCAAGTGCGATTCGGAATTGCGCACGAAGGATTCCGTACCACGGACAAGGTAAACAACAGTAGGTAAGTACACAAATTTCATATTGTATCCTTTTTGTAGACAAAAAAATATGTTTTTTGTATGTAAGCTCATCTTAAATTTTCAAGTGTCTATGTGTTGCCATTATTGATATCGAGTATAAAAGGGCAAAACAATCGCGTTGGTTTGAAATACCATAATTTGTAGAATCAACTGCCTTATGTCAAGTATATGTTTAGGCCCAGTTACGTGTTCGATATTTAACTCAACTTATGGTTAAATGATAATATAGCTTGTGAGTGTTTTGAAGAGAATATATCTACTTTGACCAATGCAAACAGAATTATAATAACGTAAGCTCTTAATAGCTCGCATGGGTAAGTAAGTAATGCTAGGTACGCTCTGTACGACCCAAAGGAATGAAGCATAAATAAAATAGATACGCCAAAACGGGCGGATGAAGTCGCAAGATGCCGTTTGTTAAATATAGGGTACAAACTCGTAATGTCTTACAGAGTATGTAGGCCTCTAGAGTATGTGGGTGCCTTCTACCGGGATCGGCCGAGGTCAAAACTATTCTATTGTTGGCGCCCGAACAGTCAAGATTTTATTCTCACGACTGTTTGCAGGTATGACTCATGCTCAAAGGTTTTTCAATATGCGCATCAGTCTTGAACGGTCGATACTTTTAAGTACATCCTTCCTTACCTTTATTAATATTAGTTGATATTTTACCTGTATAATATAACTTTGCAGGGATTTGTTTTTGAAACAAACTTAATATAAGGATCAGTTATTCTTTTGCCATAGATCAAATTAAATGTTTGCTATTTCTTAAGGTTGTTTGCGAAAATACCCTAGTCTCCTGACAGAACAATGATCCCCTCTCATTGATAACTAAGCTAAGAGTTTCTAAGCAACTAATTTTTATCTATTGTAATTTTTTACTTACTCATTCATATTATTTTGTAATCCTAACCAAATTTGTAATAGAGAAGATACAATGGGACTGGCGTATCCATGTGGATAAAAGCCCCAAATTAAAATAAAGAATAAAAAAACCCTAGTCCTAATGAATGATTAGCACAGAAGACCATTACTATACAGCGGATGAAACGGATTGTCAGTTTCTGGGCTCTGGACAGCTATCGTAAAATTCTTAATTTAAGACAGGATCGAAAATAGACGCGTAATATATTCGTTCAATAAGATTCTGTTACCATTACATCATCATAACAGAACACAACATAGCATAGCACAGAGAAGCGAATATTTGTGTTTATGTAGTAACGCCAGTTCGGTGTTTAGATTTCCATTAGCTCAATGCCGATTCGTTATCACGAATTATTAAAAATGTTATCTCATGTGTAGGCACTCCGCTATCTTTGTCGCCCAAATCTTCGTCTTTCTTGGAGATAAAAAAAGTAAAAGAAACTACCTAGTTATTTATAATTATTGTTTGTTTACCTTACTTACTTTAGTAATAAATTATCACTGTTCACAAGAAAATCTTTGATTTTTGAGTTATAAATTTGGTACTTATAAAGGTCTCAATAAGAGAAAAATGATGTTAGTTTGTCGCAGAAATATGTACACCAAGTACATACTTATAACTCGGAAGTTTATGTTCTTAGCACAAAGTATTAGAAGTTGAGATTGAGTAATAACTAAGATAACTAAAAACTATAAAGTAGTTTCACATAAAACACAAAATAATGTTTTTCAAGTTTTTTGTTTTTAGACTTCGAACATCCAATACTGATTGTCTTAAGTAAGTACAATGAAATGGCATTAATTCAAACATAGTTTGGGAGCACAAAATACAATATCCCAATATCCTACCTGCCGAGTACTATCACTGGTAATATGTAAGTATTCATTGCTTTCGTCATCTGACTATAAAGCCTGGGGTGAAGCCAGATACCGCCACAATACGTGGATCCGCCGCGCACAAAGCAAGCAAGTAGGGTAAACATACCGGTTATCGACCGTTTAAGCGACTTGTTGACTTCAGATTTGATTTCTATCATAATGCTGTACGTCAAAACTTTGGAAAAAAAAGGCATTTGGGCTTACAATAGTCTAGTTTCATAAAACCTAACGTTTATATACGTAGCAGTGATACATAATTTTTAAAAAATATATATTTGTAAATATAGCAAATATACCGGTTATCGGCCTTTTTACTCAGTTATCGTCCACCAATGCACTGGTTATCGGCCACCTAATGCTCAGTAGGAAAATGAGTGTTATTCAATAGCTCATAGGGCTCATAATAGTATGAAAGTAAAACAATTTATAAATTAAAAAAACGGTATATTTTTACTTTCTTCTGCAGCTTAAAAATACAAATGCGTAAAGTTATATGGGCATGATCGATCATACATACCTCATTTAAAACGGGATTGAGTCGGGATTGTTTTATTTATCCTATCCTATTAAAGAAAAAACAAGCACAATTCCAATACCAAGCAGCACCATCACCGGTGATAAAGGCTCAAGTGCTAATTTATTTGTGAACTAGTTTCGCTCGTATTTTAGAGTGCCAAATTTTATTAAAATCCATCTGGCAATTGGAAGCATAAATGTTATCAAACATAAACATACAAACAAATGTAACAGTCAGAAATAAGTTACTTTATATCATTTATCGGTCTTAATTTTCTAGGTCGGAAACAGATATTTTTTTTTACCAGTATTCGGCCGCCTTTTTCAAGTCGGCCGGAAATAGGTTTTGTTTAGACTATTTATCGGCCGCCACACTTTCGGTATTTTTAAAGGTCATATCTTTGGAACTATGAGGTATACGGGCGGCCGGAATCTGGTCTCCACTTCACAAAATTATAGCTGTTCACTATTATAATTGAATCTATGTTGGTGAATATAAAGTTTTCGCAATATGAGCAAAGAGAAATGACGTAAGTAAACCGGTTTTGCGACCACCCGGTCGGAAAGTAGATTTTTAAACTAAACGATAACCTATTGTCCGACCACCAAAAAAATTACAAATTATTTAAAGTTTGGTCAGTTTGGGCACTTGAATATTGAAATTAAACATGCTAAGTACCCACAAACCATTCCATTCACTAATAAAACAATCGTAACACTTAAAAACTCAATTTTGAAAATCAACCCACCTGCTATTTTTTTGGCTAAATTTGCCACGCGTCCACATACCAAATTTTGGAATGGCGACAGGTGGGCTCAGATCGCAAATTTCGAGGATATACCGTTGGATTATAAACCGTGAGGTTCGTCCGGGTCGAATGTCGCAAAATTGGAAAGGAGCTGTCTATACACTATTTATTATTCGAAATAATGTGCGAAGTGGCCGAAAAGGGGTAGTGGCCGGTGAACCGGTATGTTTACCCTATATACCTACTTATTATGCGTACTATTGAATGTTTAGCAGTCTGTGGCTGGCGAGCGCTTTGTAGGCTACAAATCAAAACCTATCAATTGAGATAAAACTCATTCGGTTATTTATGACAAGAACGAAGGTGATGCTGATGAAAGAGAATCGTTTGAAAAAAGAATGCTGTGACCACTTTTCGATAGGATGTTATCATAGGCATAATTGTTCATAAATTATCAGATCGGTGAAGGTCGATCTTCACCGGCTCTTAGACTATAAGATCCACTGAATAGATAAATAAGGTTAGAAATGCCCCGGTCAGTGCAGCAGAGGTGAGCTTGTTGTGAGCATATGCATGAGCAGTACTTCAGTCGCGTGACAAGAGCGTTGTAGTAATATTCTGCAAGAACAGCGATTTTGTTGCACCAAGTATTTAAAAAAATACTCATCGATGACTGTGCACGCACATTACTAACAAAATTGCTACCTTAGCACGCAATGTATCGCATCCAATTTGCTTGGTTCGCTTGCGTACACAACGATAGGGATGTAGCTCGCGGCACAGTAAAAATATCGATAAATGGTAATTTCCCTACTGATGTTTTAGGAGATTAAAACATGATTAATTAGTTAAAATAAATAAAAATAAAATAAAAATGAGTTTATTATTTATATAATTGTTTAGTATTTATTTATAACAAACTAGCGCCCTCCCGCGACTTCGTTCGCGCGTCTGAGTTTTACCGTTCCCATAAATCGTAGATTTTTTTATGAGCCCATACGCATTACTACTTCTATAGTCTTCCCCTATAAATATGCTATCTAAAAATGTATCTGACATATTTTAAAACCAGACGAATAGTTTCTGATATTAGCGCGTTCAAACAAACAAAAAAACATCCAGCTTTTTAATTAGTATATTTATATATTATAGATAAACGTTATATGTATTTTACGTCCTTTGACACAACACGTAGACCTGACTTAAATCGGGTCTGATTTTTAGGGTTCCGTACCTCAAAAGGAAAAAACGGAATCCTTATAGGATCACTTTGTTGTCCGTCTGTCCGTCCGTCTGTTAAGACCCTTTTTCTCAGGAACGCGTGGAGGTATGAAGCTGAAATTTATATCAATTACTCCGGTCTAGTTTCCCTTGAAGCTGTGAAAAAATCAAACTTCTAAGCCAACGCAATCAAAAGATACAGCCGTTTATGCCGCAAATTTTCGACACTTGCAAGGGAATCAAAACCTACAGGGTGCTTCCCGTGAACTCAGAATCTTGAAATTTGGTACAAAGCAACGTCTTATAGCATAGATAAAGTAAAAATTACGAAAACCATTAATTTTTAGTTACATCACATAATATATTTTTTTTTATAATTTTAAACTTACTACCCATTTCCTCATAAACGCGTAGAGGTATTAAATTGAAATTCATACCAAATACTCAGGTCTATAATAACTTGAAGCTGCAACAAAATCAAACTTCTATGTCAACGCAATCAAAAGAAACAGCAATTTAAGCTGCATATTTTGAAACTCGCAAGTACTCGCAAGGGAATCAAAACCTAAAGGGTACTTCCAGTCGACCTAGAATCTTGAAATTTGGCATGAAGCAACGTTTTATCGCACACATAAAGGAAAAATTCCGAAAACCTTAAATTTTAAGTTACATTACAAAATATATATTTTTTAATAAATATAAACTTATTACTTTTTTCCTCATGAACGCGTAGAGCTATCAAGTTGAAATTCATATCAAATACCTTGCAGGTTTGTACGGAACCCTCGGTGCGCGAGTCCGACTCGCACTTGGCCGGTTTTTTTATTTTTCTTATTTTTTATGTTGCATGTCTTAGTTTTAATTTTTTTGTTTGCTATTAATAATATAAAGTTTTTCAAACTTATACGGGGATATTATCTTTTTATTAAACAACAATATGGAAATACTTTCTACGCCTATTATCAATTATGTGTAATTCTTTCGGATGCTAGAAAGAGTAGGCTATTGCTATTGTGCCATGTAGATATCTACCCTATCATAATTAACAATTAACACCTAAAGGCCGTTCCCACGTAAAGTTTGCAGAAAAGTTTCACATTGAACACCCTTCGACAGCATCAGAGCGTGGATGTCCACCGGCAATATGACCTTCTGAAGATTGCAGGATTGCATTGGACACAGTAGACCGCTTGCGACCGGTCGCCGTGGAAAACTGTGGGGTCCATATAACTATTCTGTTGAATCAAAAAAATATAATAATAAGCTCTCTTCTTGAAAGCAACATCAATCACAAACATGTGTCAAAACATTGCGTTTTCAGACATGTCAAATTATTTTCAAAAATAAAATAAAAAATATGTTAATATTAAATTATTTAAATCAAATTATTAATGTTAAGCAATACGTAAAAGTATTATTTTCTCTATTTCAAGTAAAGTATAGCAATACAATTTTTTTTCTTATTGTTTTCTATCGGAAGGTAATTGTACAACCCTTTGATGCGATCAAATGTGCCGTAAAATTATACAAATGAGCAAAACTAAAATCTTATGTTTTTTTTTTCAATTCATATTGAAAAAATACATTACATCGGTAATTGAAGTTATCGATATCGATCGACCTAAAATATCGACTTTTACCACAACGTAGTATTTTGACATTAAAGAATGAACGTAGCGGAATGATGATTGATGGTTCCACTGCTAGCAGCTCTGTGATTGGTAGTTGGTTTTACGTACTTGTCACACCAATCACTGAGCTCCCAGCGGAAAGTGTGATTGGTTTGTGATATTGATGCGTTGATTCATTGATTGGTGCTTTTGGCACTGCAGCAACAACGCCGTACCGCCCACCGGCGACACAGGTTCTCATACAAACGAACTGTCAGAACGTTTCTAACCTTATTATCTACTAGCTTTTGCCCGCTACTTCGTTCGCGTGGACTTCAGGTTCGTCCCGTCTAGTAGCGCAAAAATGTGTTTTTTTACGACCTCACATTAGAAACCTCAAAAATTGTAGCCTATATGTTATTCTGATGTATAAGCTATATTGTGGTAAAGTTTCATTCAAATCCATTCAGTAGTTTTTACGTGAAAGAGTAACAAACATCTATACATCCATACATCCATACATCCATACATCCATACTTACAAACTTTCGCCTTTATAATAGTAGTAGGATTCAGTGATAAGATCCCATACACACTGCGACTTTTAGCATCGATCCAGTCGCGCGTTTTGGAAACGCGCTAGAGTGGCTACAGCATTAACTACTCACGCAATGATCAGATTTAATTTGGCATCGATGCTGTCGCGCGTTAGTGTCGATGCAGAAACGCGACTGACGGCCTACTACGAAAAACGAAATCCGTCAATACGATCATCGTTTTGCGGATCTGAAGCATTTTTAGTATGCAATCCTTACTACAAAATGCTTTGGATCCGCAAAACGATAATCGTATTGACGGATTTCGTTTTTCGTAGTAGGCCTCCCTCCTGCAACGACGCTAACGCGCGTTAGTATCGCGACTGCACGAAACGCAAGTGTGTGAAGGTTGACATTTTGCGACTGCATATCGATGCTGCATCACTGCTAAAAGTCGCAGTGTGTAATGGGTCTTAAGGCCGAACATTTTTCTAAAAGCCATTTTACTAACGCCATACGTCGCTCGAAACGTCACGTCACGGCTCTCCTTGCACTTGATTTTGCGCAGAAGCCAGTCAAAAAGCCTAACAAAGGCCGGACGATAAAATAGTTTGCTGGAATAAAAAGTGAACACTTGGCTTTAGAAATAAGTGTATCCTCGGAGCATAGAGAATATACTGGCTTCAGTTCCCACATTTGATCATCAGAATACCCATGTTTGAGAATTTAGTACCTACACTTAACCTCTTAAATTGATATGACCTTCGTTTTCAATTTGTTTTTTTTATTGTCTTACGTGTCTAGTTTGTGTTCGCGCATAGTACCTTCAAATAGGAATGTACACGTAGGCAGATAGGCTCTAATGTGATTGATCAATTGCTGCTTGAAATAAATGCTATTAAATTTGAGTTGAAGTAAACTTTTAGGTGATCTGTGACCTAAGTGTTAGCGGTAGGGTAAAGATCAATTAACTCATCGTTAGGTCTCACCCTTCTCAACGAGATAAATAGATAAGGATTAAGGAGTAGATTAGTGTGACAGTTATGCGTCCATCTATAACACTCCGTCCGACATCTTGGCTAGAAACTTACCCTATCTTTGGACTCCGGTTGTAATTTAGGTATATTTAACAAGTAATTCCACAGACCATTAGTTAGACTTCGTACGTGTAATTAGGGAATTCCCGGTTTAAATTGTCATCACTATTTTTACCCCAGACGATTTCCGGGATCAAAACTATCCTCACTACACTCCTACTACTTTATTTCCTACTAATGTTTTTACAAACAGAGTGCACAAATGCTCAGTAAACTAATGAC
Organism: Pyrausta aurata; assembly: GCA_963584085.1. Lineage (NCBI taxonomy): Eukaryota > Metazoa > Arthropoda > Insecta > Lepidoptera > Crambidae > Pyrausta > Pyrausta aurata. Next base: position 10,158,237 of record OY757256.1, on the reverse strand, counting down.
GACAAAAAAATCAACAATGTCCTACATACCCTTGTATCTGCAGCAGCCAATCCACTAGCGATGGCATTAATGGGTCTCCAGATATCAGGGGTGCCAATCAAACCGTTCTTGAGATCATTCTGAAACAGCTTCGAGTCGAAATTCCAAGTCGCAGCACCAACTGTTCTTCGCTTCTCTAAAATTGATTTCTGAGCAATGGCTTCCGATTTTGTCGACTTAAAACTACTGAAAGTCTTTTCTAGAAAACCAGACTTTGGCTTGGCCTCATCTTGATCTCCCACCTTAGAACTATATTTCGTGTCTAACGTTTTACTGTTTTTTCGCCTGTCTGTTTCTTGTTTGGGTGGCTCTAATATAGCATAAATTGTCAGCGACAAAAAATGGCCAGCTAACAAACTCTGAAGGTCGACTTTTTCTGTCGGTTTCTTCGCATCTTTTGGTTTCAATTGAAATTTAAAGTCTTCGTTCCACACTGGCCATGAACTCTCTTGCAACGTTGTTTCGAACTTGCTGTCCCCAGGGAAAATCTTGACCTGAAACACATTAATTATTATTTAAGATAGTAGAAAATTGTATAACTGGATTCCAATTTAATGTTTTGATCTCATTTTACTATTTTAAATAGTAGAACAAGTAGTAACCACTTAGCCTGGTTGCCTAACTGATAGGTTAACTCAACTATGTCAGAGTGGCTATTGACCATTAGTTAAGGTATTTTTTCTTTAAAACACGCACAATCGGAAATATTTGACCGCTGGTAACAACATTTAACCAATAGTTGAGTGAACCATCGATCACGCAACTGGGCCCTAGTTACACCATGTGGAGACAACTTAAACTAACAACTACTTATTTGACATTGGTTATGCAGATTGAATACCTAAATAATGTATGGGAAACGACACTATTGTCCTACCGACAGAACAATAACACAGCCTCATTTGCGCTTTTGTCATAAAAAGTGTAATAAAAACATTTATTATCATGGTAATGCCAATTATGTACATGGCGTAAGTAAGCTAATGGTAATATTATGATATGTGAATGTGGCGTCTATTACCGCGATAGTGTGTGATAATTTATAATATTACCGAACTAAAAAGCATGACGCATAGATAAGGTGCTGATAACATTATTCAATGCATTTAGTGAGTGAGCTGAAGACTTTCGTTGATAGTAGGTTGATACTAAATATAATCGATTCTTTGTTGATTCTTATGGGATAAAAATGATAACAATACCGACCTACTGAAACGATATTGAATATTCTTACCTCAATTAATATATTTAGGTAACCCACCGACACAGGCGGTAGGTACCAAAATTACATTTAGTTAAGAATCTAATTATAAGACTAGCTAGCTAGACACATCGGATTAGCTACCGGGTCCCATATTAAAGAATAACCGTCCATGTGCGAGTAGGACTCGCGCGTGAAGGGTTCCGTAGTCAGTGACTAGGTAAATACTATATAGGCCAAATAACAAGTGCGTATTTCGTGAAGATTGCAAGTACCTACTGTTATACCTACCATTATTGATATAGAGCAAAAAAGGGCAAAAACATCGCGTTTGTTGTATGGGAGCCCCCCTTATATGTTTTTAGTTACTTTGAAAACTTGCTCGTCATCATGAACACGATTAATGCAGAGCTGAATAAACTCGACTTACTGATAGATGGACTTCTATTCAGGGAATTTGATTGATGAGAGGACGATTCAGCAGTCAAGTCTTTTCAACAAAGAGATCACCTGTAGGAAATTAACTAAACACCATTAACCATTAAACTGACAGCATAACGCCAGAATGGGGATTATAGGGAGAGCCTATTTATTAATTTGAAAATCTCAGTCGTAAATATAGGTACATGACCACGGAATGGAAGTCATGAATCAGAATGGTGGCAATAAAATCTTAACGTGTGTGCAATCTGGTGCTTCGCGGGAATCCTCAAAAGAATACGACATCGATCACAAAATGTTTGGCAAACTAAGTTGCATTGATAAGACGAAGTTTCCGAAGCTACACGTATTTAGAGTTTTATTTAGACCCATAAAACCAAACTATCTAAAGATCTACTAATAAAGGATAGCTTGATGTTTAGGTAGTTCATTACTCGCATCAATATCGAATTCATAAACATGCCCGCTTTTTTCACACGGAAATCGATACACATCGTGACTTATTAATACGTAAATAAAGTGTCTTGTCAAAATGATTGCAATCAGATAAGCCCATTTTGGTTTAGTTTTATAGCGTGGTACCTACCTAGCCTATTATTCGCATTTGGAAAACCAAGTGCGAAAAATTTTCAACAACTTTTTTCATAATCATCAATACCTATCTACTACTCACTAAAGGTGGGTATTGACCAACGTTACGAGGTGTAATGTAACATTCGCATCAAGCATGTGACGCATCGAGCATGTTACGCTTTGGTCTAAAATCGGCGTATCATGCTCGTCAAAACACGGTATACCGGTATACCGATATAAAACCGCGTAACAGTCAAAGGATTTGCCAAAAAACAGACGAGCAACGAGCGGCTCGTTGCTCGCTGGTTTCTTCGTAACACGACGTTACTGACTGCACGAATGCTCGCTGTGTAACATGTTACATTGCACCTTGTAACGTTGGTCAGTACCCACCTTAATACCTAAGAGAATTTGAAATCTCAATTAAAGCATGACATAGACAGACATCTCTAATTTATCGCGCATTCATAAATCAGACTGTGATTTGCTGTCGAATACTGCAATTTGGTATAAAAGGGGAGGCTGATGGCCTTTAGCACTTTTGAAAATTCATTTTAAATAGACACTGTTTTATTCTAAGCTGAAAAAAAGTGTAATTCATTGCAGATTTTAGTGAGTGCGTCGTCGTGTCAGTGTGAGCCAGTTAGCTACATTACACATTCCCGGGAAACCCTAGCACCATTCCCTACCACGGTAATGTTAACCTATTATTGGTATTTATCGTTCACATGTTAGAGGGGTGTCTAGTATGATTCAAAAATAACTTGTGATGCGTTCAAAAAGAACTTTAATAATGACAATAAAATATGCCAGGATCGAAAATAGCACTAATAAATTTAATGTATGCTTGTACCTAGACGGATTTCACGCCGATATCCACGAGAAATCGTGCATTGTACAGTACCTAACCATATACTTAGTTAGTAATCATTACACCCCTTGTGTGAATACTGGGTACCTACCTACGAGTAGGTACCTAAGACAAAATTAACTTCAATTACTCGAATTTTGATAGTAAATGAGGTTTCGATAAACCTCAATTGTCAATACCAAAACTTGTTTTTTATGCACCTAAGCAGGTTTTATTAACATTTTTTGTCGGCATTTTTAAATGCCCCTCCGTAATTCTTAATTGTAAATCAAAACATACCTACTTTGTTTTGTTTGTTAACGTGGAGTACTTTCTATACAATGAATGAACTCACTAATTCTTTCGTTTGACTTTTGTTTTCAGTATAAATTTCAAGATTTTATCAGAATCCATCTATACCTTTAGTTTGGCTACGAAAATGGTTTTGTTTATTTGGGTTTTAATGCAAACTACCTAATTAATTCATAGACGTTATACATCCATAACTTAATTAGTTTCAATTTCATTGGTTTCAATCAGCTAGCTATGTAGGTACTCGTTAACTCATCTAAAACCAAACCTCAACCGCAATGGCCCCAATTAGAATACCAATTAGACGGATGCCAGCACTAATGTACCTCAGGCAACATCTGCGTGCACGTTAGAGTTAATTATTATGAGGTTTAAGAATATCCTGCGAACAACTAACTGCTTAATAATAAGCATTTTTTAAGTAACTTGAATACTGAGAACTTGAATATTACATATTCTAAACAAAAACGCCGGCAACAGCAAACTGAATTACTAACACTTGTCAATTTTCTCGACTGATTAGTTAGTTCTTCAACGTACTTGTATTAGGTGGTTACGAGTTTTCTTCACTTACAGAAAATACAGGAGGTATTCCACATTTGGTAACATTTGGAACTATCCATAGTATAAATAGGCGTATCAGCAAAATAATAACCCACGTTTGTTCCTTCTAATTAAAACAAACGATCGATACGTAATCAACTCATTTTGCACCTTCAAAGCTTTTTAGGCGTAGTTACCTAAGTAAGGTCACCCCGATCACAGCCTTGTCAAAAGACTGGGCTACCTTTTTTAGTTAAAAATAGGATTACAGTTCAGTAGATTACCTACGTGACGTTTATGATGAGGACTTAAGTGCCAGATTGCTACTCGTATTTGGTCTATATCCTTTCATACATACGGCAACTTTCCTTGGCATATTATTGTCTATGGCGTGTACTAACTAAAGGTATTACCTACCAATTAGTATTCTAGTCCACAATAATACAAGGAAATATTAAAATCGAGGTAATACTTAGTTATGTTACTGACGTGGGAGTTCCCAAAAGAGGAAATATCGCAAAAACTGGTTAGGATAATCATTCCACGCAATGTAATTGCAGACGACCATGTCATTCTGTGGTGCAGCGAGGTAGAGCTATCATTTGCAAATAGCAATCGTCTGGCTTTCTCGATCAAAGAAATATCTAACTTACCTAGAAAAGACACTTACCGTGCCTGACTAAATTGAAAGGGGAGGAGAAGACTTATCTATAGTGACATAGGTACACGCTATTAAATTAGGCAATTCTAAAATCTCTAAAATCTGTATCAGAAGGTTAAGATAAGTAAAGTCATCCATTTCTTGTTTGAGTTCTCGGCAGGTAGTAGGACTCATTGGTTCCATCATAAAAGTAAAGGTCCAATTTGAGCCTTGGTCTCACCCCATACATGATTATTCGTATAAAAAAAACCTGTTGAAATACTCATTGTATTTTATTTGCACTTTATAGTAACGGTAGAATCTACTAATTAGGAGGTAGGTAGGTAAGTCAATGATTGTTTATTTAATAATGGGTTAGGTAGGTGCGTCTAGAATCCGAATCGAAGATAGACATGCATCACGCAACGCTACACGTTAATCAATCAGAGACCATTGTTAATTTACAAACGTGATTAATTTCTATTTTACTCACATTAATGTCACAGTACGATAACACGTGTGGACACTTGAAGTATACATTTATACTCAAATCCTATCCATCCAATGGTTCGTTGTTAGTGGTGATTGCTATCTATCTTTGCGATATGTTACGAACTTACGAAGTAGACAATTTATTAGAAAAACCTAGGAAGAACATGTTCTTCTCCAATTAGGTGCTACTTAGATAACGTTGAAAATAATTGTTTGAACTTTTAGTCGTTCGTGATACATTATATCAATGTACCTATTGCGGTTCCCCGCAACTTTGCTTGCGTAAATACATATTCGATTTTTACTACACAAACGCTTCTTTTTCAAGATATCAACTATGTATTCTGAATCGGTCTCCATGGCCTATTGGTTCTAATTAGGGCATGGAGACATAGATCAAAATCGGTTCAGTTTATGCGTAAAACCGGAAAATAATACCTTACACGTCCGCTTTTTACTAATATTAAGGAAGAATTTATTTGACTGATTGGTTTACCTATATGTACTTAGGTACCTCAAATGAAAGGAAAACAGTTTAGTTAGACGATAAAAATGTAAGTTTCAACAAAGCGTTTATCTCCAAGTCCACAAAATAATCTCCATAGTTCCGAAACTGATTGTAAACAAACAAATTCTAACCGTTATCGTTTACCAATAGCCAGATAAAGCACAAACAATGTTCGGAAGTCACCTTAACGAGGTATCCATGGGCGCGACTCAGCCCAAACAAGGATGGGAGATGTCTTGCGCCGATGACTGTCACGAACAGGTTCTTAGCAACAGGATGCAGAGCCAACTTAAACCCTATCTCGGGCTCCAGGCTCCCGCTACCCGCCAACTGACCCTCCCTGTTGTTATTCAAAATATTCTTCAACTTATTCAGTGAAAACGCCATTGTAAACAAAGTCTCCAGTTACTCGGCCCGCTAATAAAACCGGTATGTTGAATTAATTAATCACGCAACGCAATTCCGAACACTATTTTATTTCAAACATTTTCAGTCACATCGTCACAGACACTATCACTGGAACGAGTTAAAGGGAAGATTCAACTGATTATCGGAACCTCAATTGATTGTCACTCGCATTATACACTCGTTTACGCATTCGACATGAATACTTCGCTGTCAACTAGCTCACACTGGCTGGTGTGTGTACGACTCTATCAATGAACACATGCGAGCGGTAATCGACGAATCGTTTTTCTCTTTCTCGCCGTTGATTATTCGTTCGTTACTACTACACTACCGCCACACACACAACGCTTAAAGTGTCATTCATTGGAGTATATTGCACGTATACTAACGCCATCTATCGTAGCAGGCTGAAAAAACACTAAAGAACCGATAGATGGCATTGTAAAATCAATATCAATGCAATACACAGTTAAAATCGTGCTCGAAGGACCAAAATTACTAATTAATGAATTACATAATTATCTATGTTTAAAATTATAGGTACTTTATTACCTTACTCTCATTGAAAAACCCGTATCAAAATAGTATTTTTTTTATTAAAAGTTGCAATTAAAATTACAGAATAACAACAACCTTTGTACATATTAAATACGCGATTAACAGAATTATGATGTCACCAACACAATCATATGGCATTCCCTTTTCACCCACATTAGACTGGCTTATTATTTTGCTCATTTTGATAGCAAATCTACTGCGGGTCTCTATAAATAGCTCAGTCTGCGCCTGACAGGTTATATTATTCAAATGCTGGGTCAACTTTGAGACGCAATGAACGATTCCTAAGTGAAAAGGGAATATTTTTACGGCTATACTACATTCACTGCTGAATGTGAAATGGACGTGTAAGATGAAACGTTTATGGAACAATATTTACCATTGGAATCTTATGTTATTTAGAAATATTAACATTATCAGAAGAAATTGAGAACTCTTCTAAAAGTATGTGTGCTAAGTAACAATGATTATTTTATTATCAATTGTTATGTAGTACAGCCGGAAATCACAATTAAAATCAAAAGTAAGAACTAACAAAAGAGAACTTATTACTTCAGCTGATAACGTAACGTTTCCATTTCCAGTAAAAAAAAAAACAATACATTTACACTTCATAATAATAATAATTGAAAAATATTAATTTTACATTAATAGTTGCAGCAAATTATTTCATTTTATCACATCTCATACCAGTCGATCATCAATCATGCATAATGGCACCAGTTTTAAGTTTTCAATCCAAAAATTATATAAAACCCACTTTACTTTTAAAAACATTTCTGGCTGCACTGGTGCATCCACATTTCTTTCAGCAATTATTATTTCGGACCTGAATTTACATAAATTGCATCTAACAATAAATTTAGATTTATTCACATTTATTTAGGGCTTTACATACATAAAACAAAATTACGCACTTGTTAAAAATTTACTCACAGTTTGTGTATCTTGTTTTCAGAATAAATTGGGTATTTACTGTAACCTGACAACCTTGTTTAGTTTTCAAATATTTATATTAGAATGCATTTAGCGAAAGCGAGTCTTTATATCTTTATTTTTAATACCCACTCGTATCTCTGAAATAGGTATTAATAAGCTAATGCTACATAATGTCAATTAATAAAATATTCTACAAAAATACTATCCATTTTTTTTTTCACATAAGGATTGTGCATTTAATGCTTTACATCATTAACCCGGCGTTCGTCGCTACCGGGTAAAAAATACCACAGACGTAATAAAAACGTAAATATTTTTTTCTGTACGTAATTGTGCGACTTGCCGCTTCAAGTACCTTTCCTCAAAGCAACAAGAGACGCGCTCTCCGTGTCGCTGTTAGCTGGCACCTCGCACTCTGTCACTGTGGACGTTCAAAGTGAGTATGGGTGAAATAAACCCGGTTGCGACCGTTAGTGTTTTTACTTTTCTGTAATATTTTTATTATATATTTTAATTTTAGCACTCCAATACCATGCATTTCCCACTGGGAGACAATACTATTGCTGTCATTTTACAGCAAAAAGATAGTAAGGAAGAAATTGTATCAGAAACAGAGGATCACGAAGCCTTTTTTTTTTTTTTTTTTTTTTCGTCAGGAAATGCCTTACGCATACCATACCAGCGGCGGGGGCCGCGAGTAGGTTATGTGGGGCTCCCCCACCCATATAGGGTGGGTATACCCACTAAAACCTGACGGTGTCCACCGGTGCCATTAGTGAGGAGAGAGCCACGAGTTAGCGCCCTGGGCATTTGCCTTGGGCATTCGTCCGCAGCCTCACCTCTGGCTGAGGATCACGAAGCCTGCAGTAACCATAGCAGTGATACTAAACAGAAAGCGGATTCTAGCGATGGTTCTGATATTTCTATGCAGAATGAAGAAGAAGACGAAGCGCTAATATCACCTATACCATTGGAAGGAAACTACTCAGATATGTGCCACTGAAATATATAAGGCGTAGAAATATCATTAGTCAAGACAAATTTTTGAAGTCGTGATTTTTTGTGATTTTGGAGTGCGATTTATGAAAAAAATATTACAATAAAAGTACAAATTTTGTTAGTTAGTTCACAAGCATATTCTATTTAGTTTGACTATTGAATCTTATTTTACATGATTCCATAGAGAAAAATATAACAATTGTAATTTTTTTAACATTACTAAGAAAAAAGTTAAGATTTTGGTTCCTATTAATGTATGTGTCTTAGGTAACAATAAATACTTATTTTCATTTAAATTACACTTTTTATTTATAGCCAATAGTAAATACAAACAAAATAAAATAATAAACCTTAGTTCTAATTACAGTTTTATAAAATATGCATCTTTGAATAATGTGGTAATTTTCACCCGGTAGCGAGCGTTGAGCGAGCCGGGTTAAAAGGTTTTATTATTAAAATGGGTTGTTCATTCGTCATCCCATCATAGACAATAATATAATAATTGAGGCAAATGCTTATTTAAATACAGTCGACAAAATGTTGTCAAAGCACTGATATGCTATGACAAAAAAATCCGTGCTCCAATGACAAAAAATGTGAGCATCGATTCTAGGACCTCGATATAAGTTTCGCTATGACTGCAACGATGGTGTCGTAATAGTGAATGATTATGGAGACCACCAGAACTAGCATTGCGAAGCAAATGCCTGTGATGTACATGAACTGACTTGCTTCTTGTGGTGTGGCTAGTAACTCCTCGCTACTCGCGTCCCGATCTAGAGCGTCGAATTCTGACGTATCTGGAAAAAAACGGTTTTTTAATACTTATACAAGTGACTTGACTAACATGAGAATCAGAGCTAAGACTATTGTGTCTGTGGCAAGGAATGTTGAGATATCAGATATTATTTGATTAGTATTTTTTTATTATGAGATGGTGTCAAGTCATGCATGAAGTAAGTCACTAATCTAACACACATCGCATAATTTTTCTGCATTCTTCAGACCTTCTTCAAAACATTACAAATAAAAGTAGATAGGCACGGTCGAAGTATCTGCCGCCTAACCAGTTTCAAAAGGAAGTCGCTTGCCCACACGGCACAAAAACGGGCGTCATTTCAAACAAAACACGACGCGATGTGCAAGCTAATTTGGCTCATATGGTGGATAAGCGGCGGTGACCTCGATGGTATAATATATTTTATTAACTTGTTTTTTAAGTTTACGCGAGCACTACACATTTAATAAAACACAATTTACGGATATTTTCGCGATTATTTATTAGATTTTTCATCCCCACGTTTCGAAGACTACACCCGTGACCACGAACGGTGTAAAGTGTTGGCAACGTCGGGATGAAAAATCTAATAAATTATAGCGAAAATATCCGTAAATGATGTTTTATTAAATATGTTTTTTAGTTTAGGATAATTATATTGTATCACTTGTGAAAGAAAGATATTCAGAGGATAGAATAATGGCATGGATAATCTTAGTTTGCTTATATTAGCATAGATTGACTTTTCAAGGCAGTACCAAGTTGGAGAAGACCTACACCAATCTCTTCAGAGAATAGCCAATAATTCATCATTGGCCACAACATCTTTAAAGATGATATTTGCAGTGTCATGGAGGTCTGATCTGGAGTCTGCATCGTCTCCGGTGACTATGGAGTCCAATTGCAGCGTGGCACTTCTTGCCGCAGTTGTCACAGGTGAAGCGTGTATCAAGGGGAGGAACAGCTTTGCGTTTAAGCCTTATGTTTAAGATGGTCCAGCCAGGCTTCATCGTGTTGCGACACTCCGAGGGCAATATCGTGGCGCCATTCTGGTCTCATGCTTGCGCGTGTTTCCCAATTTTGAGTACTGATGCCGAATGAATCCATATCCCGTTTGCAAGCGTCTTTAAACCTCAGCATGGGGCGACCTACAGGTCTTTTAGCATTAGCAATTTGTCCGAGCATAATCTCACGCGGCAGTCTTTCAGGGCCCATCCGATAGACGTGGCCAAGCCAGCGGAGCCGTCTCTTAAGCCAATAATTATGACGACGCAAATAAAGGTGATGGTGACATCTAGCAGTTCTGCTCCGTACTCTATGTAACTACTCCATAGGCTCACAAAGTATCTTACCAGCAGGCGTCTCCACGTCGCAAACTACATCAGCCTCCGTGATCTGAAGGTCCAACAGTTCTCTAACAGATAGTAGCGCTTCTGCAGGCGCCTCACCAGGGAACAGGTAGTCGCAGAGATACAGCGAGCCCACAGGTACCAACACTCTGCGTGGAGGCTCGTTGAAGCACACTTTTTCTGTACAAAAAAAGGTGATTTTATATTAAGCTATTTTTATACACGTGGACTTTATTTATACCGCGCTTAAAACATTTTAAGTTTATGTACTATACTGTGTTCAATCAGACCGGTAGTAAAGGCGGTTAGTTCCCGGCTCGTGATTAAGCTTTTAAGGTCTAGGCCTACTACACCGAACCACACCATGACCGTGCTAGGAGCGTATCAGAAACGAAAAGCAAATTGATACGCTCTGCTTTGCCCACTGAACGGATCTACAGCGTTTTGTTAGAGCGAGAGCGTATTTTGTGGGTGCTGAGTGCTGACAAGTTTTCTGATATTTTTTTACCTGACATGTTCCATGGTATGGTACGGCGTAGAAGGCAGAAACCTATAGGGGCATCAAAGCTTCTACGAGATGTGTGTGTGGCAATAGGTGTGTGTATGCATCTACACACGTTTTCAAGAACAAGCATTAGTACTATATGCACAGTAAAAATTACTTACAGTGACCCTGTACTTGGTTGCACCACTACCTAAGGTAGGTAGAACACTTCTCTCATTTATATTAACAATAAAAAATATACTGATAAGAGCTCACCTTCTGGAAGCAAATTGTCATCAATCAAAGCATCACAATGCATCGTGAACCGGGACGCAAGTGACCTGATGATGTCTTGTTTGATAGCTGTGATTGCTTCACTTATTGTTGCTTTAGGACACATAAATACACTCGACGACACAACACCACTGAAGTGTATACTTCCATCACATTCTAGATACTCAACAGACTCTGGTAATGTGTTCTCCTGAAATAAAAGTAAATAAATACGATACAATGTCAAATATTTGAAAAAATCAAACCATTATACAAATGGCACTTTATTTATATTATGCTGCAAGACATCAAGACATGAATCAACAATTTTTATTCCAATTCCTTTTCATATTGAGTATTGATTTTAACCTGTCAGTTCATTTATAGGTAGAAATAAAGGAAGAGGCCTGGTAATCAGACCAGACAACAAAGAAAATATTTTACAACATTATAAAAACTTAATAGAATTAAATAGGATATATTATTAAAAATACTTACAAAAGGCACAAACAAGGAAACATGCATGGATCTTGGTGCTTCTTGTTGAGTTTTAGAGTTAGTTTTGGTCTTCTTCTTTTTTATTAGTTGCTCAAGTGCCTCAGACCCATCTTTCAGCTCCCCATCGATAAACATCACACTGGATTCTATCGTTTTGTGCGCAGATTCTAATATTTGCTGTGAACAGAAATGTTGTCAGGTATTATTATAATATTTCTGTATATTTTCTATCTGGTACGCAAATCAGTTGTTCACTCTGATGTTTACGCAATAAAATATTTACCTGAAACTGATGTTTGACAGAGATACCATTTTTCTTCACAATAACAGGGTAAACTTCATCAAATTCATAATAACAGTCCAACCGTTGCCATTGCTGTGCTTTGGGTAGAAACTTCCACTCAACAGGCTTCATAAAACCAGTTTTAGTTGTTGTACCAACTTCCACAGATTTACATGTGAGAACTTTTGTGCTAGTCGACATATGCAACACTAGTCTTTCACTGGAGTATGGACAGTTACCATACATGTACTGGTTGACATTTAACGCTTTGTAAACATAGTTGATAATGGCTTTCACTTTACTAAACTGATTGGGGTCCTCAAAAATATCTTCATCACTTGTCACGAAGATACCTTCAAAAGACAACACACGAATGTCATGATAATTGTTAAAGCTGTGTCATGTCATCATGTGCAAGTTTGGAATGTAAGGCTTAGGCTCCATTGCTTTAAGTAAAAATGATGTTTCAATCAAGAAATTGTGCCATGGATTATTTATATAGGGTGTTAATACATCAATTACAGGTTTATCTGACGTCTAAATCCTACCTTGAACAAACAATCCCCCAGGCAACATCCTAGTGACATGTTTAGCATGGTCCGCAACCCAAGCCTCTGAGACACTCAACAGATTTTTTGAATCAGACTTATCAGGAGTAAAGCTGGCTTCGGAACCACTATCAGCACCTTTCTCCTCAGGAGTTCTGGCCAAGTGAATCACATTTTCACGAGCACTTGTAGTCTATGAGTAAAAGAAAAACATTGGGACCAGAATAATCAATATGTTACCAAATAAATGAAAAATAATGTTCGCATTTCTACTTACTTGACCTAAGATCAATCCAATAGCAAAGATTTCCTTCGAAGCATACCGTTCTAAGTATTGCAAGCAATATTCAGGAGAAAAGACTGTGCGAACCATTTTTTCTGTGTGCAGTGCAATAATAACTTTTATGTAAGCTTAGGCCTACTAACAGAAATCTTTCAGATAATTATAACCGCCTGTTTAGGTAAAGTAAAAATTATTTTTCTAAAGAATGACCATCAACGTCAATTCGTGAGAGCAATGCAACAATACGTACGTGAACAGATTTTGTTGACGATTGACGCATGATTGACGTCAACGTCACTGTCACTGTCATAGTCTGTCAATACTGACAACGTTCTCTTTAAAACTGTTTCAAGGGGTGTACCCATGAAGATTTTTTCATTCTCTATGGGTGTACCTTAATTGAATTGAAATATTCAATTGATTTTTCATGGCATGACATTCTCATTTTACTGTGACAGTGAGCTTCAGTCAGGGTATTAAAATAAAGAAAGCAGTATTGTAGTTATTTTTTTTTTCATTTTTAGGGTTCCGTAGCCGAATGGCAAAAACGGAACCCTTATAGTTTCGTCAAGTCTGTCTGTCTGTCTGTCTGTCTGTCCGTCCGTATGTCACAGCCACTTTATTCTAATACTATAAGCATCACATAGCTGAAACTTGGTAGGTAGGTGTATCCTGTTTACTGCTTTCCGATTCAGATACAAAAAGTTAGAAAAAATAATATTTAAGGGGGGGCTCCCATACATGAAACTAAAACCTAAAAATTTTTTTTTACTTAAACCTATGCGTGTCTATGAATAGGTCTTTTAAAATGATGTTGAGGTTTCTAAAACCATTTTTTCTAAAAGTGTAAGGTTTGAGATATAGACGCTTCCAAAGTGGTAAAATGGGCGTCCCCCCCCATCGAACTTATGAAAATTTTCACTTTCTTAGTTAAAAGTGAAAATTTTGAAAAAAATATATGATGTAGATCTCAACAAAAACTTGCAACGAAAATTGGTTTGAAGGAGATCGAACCAGTAGTTTTTGAGATATTGCACATTTTTATCAATCCGCAAATATAACTTTGTCTTTCATACAAACACTATGAAAAACAAAGTTATTTTTGCTGTCGCAATATATGGTGATGTTTTCGTTAAGTGAAAGTAAGTGGACCCTGAATTTAGTTAAGGGTGGCACGGAACCCTCAGTGCGCGGGTCCGACACGCACTTAACCGGTTTTAGTCCTTGGCTAGGGCCACGTCGGAATCGAACGCTTTGAAAACTGAACTGGCTGTACAGTGCGAAAAGTATCTTCAGAGTTCTTCTGACCAATAGATGACATTGTCAGGGGGCTGTTATTCAATAATTTCAATAAAGGGAAGCCACAGCAAGAAAATCTCCCTAGATTTAGGGAGTCCATTATTTATTAGGGTCTTTTTATTTATTATTTTTTTCAACGATTTTTTTATTTTACCCCACCATGGCAAAGTCAAAGATAAGATTTCTTGGATGAAAATGTCGTCGAAGGCATTTTGTACCATAAAAGGCATCATATCATGTATGTTCCGCCGATTTTAGACGCAAAACAATTGTATTAACAATAAAAACCATTGAAAATTCAAACTTTATTTTAGGAGATTAGCTCTACGGTATTTAAAAATAATAATATTAATAGTTTAGGTACACAAAACATGTTCGAAAATAAAACAAAGGAAAAATATATAGCATATAATCTCTCGTAAGATTGGGGAGATTTCGCTATACTCGATCTAGCAGCCGCATTTTTGAATTTGACAGCGTTAGTTCCGACTGTTACCGTTGGCCAGAAGATTCATGTCGCACTGTGTCGCAGGCAAATCGTACAATGACGCCGTTTACATATGGCGTCGTCAGTTTATAAACGCTCGCAGATTTGCAAAATGACGAAGGCAAAATGTATAATGCATTGCCGAGACTATACTCTGATTTTTATTTAGATAGACCAGAATGACAGCTTCAATTGAACTTTTTTATTTTTTAATGTTGCTAGCGTAGTACCCATTGGACAGTGTTATGCAAAAGAGTGTCAAGTGACATATTGGTAATTTCGAGATAAACGCGTTTAAAGATTTTCAAGGTCGTCACTTTTAAAAATTGCTGTAACTTCGTATTTACACGGTTTACATGCCTGGAAATTGGCATAACTACAGAATGAGATGTATATTTTATGCATTTGATGTTCATTTGTGTGAATAATAATTATACAAGTAGATAAATGCAATTAAATAACTTGAAACCTTTTTGCTTATAGGATATCATTGTAAATAATATGCTAAAAGGTTTTAAAGTACTTTAATTAAATCCTTTTTGCAAAACACTTTTAAGAATCCAATTAGTATTAGTTTTATAGTCAAACAGTTTCAACGACATAGTTTTCTATATTCGAATGATTTCTTTATTTATATATCATTTGTTTTATTTTGTAGGAGTTTATAAAAAGCGTTACTTTCAATAATTCTAACGTTCTGGTGTATCCACACACTTTTACTGGATTTTTGCGATTCGTAATGTAATCTGCGTATTCTATGCACTTGATTATTAATCAATAGGCTGCCCATAGCGTAATCATCAGTATAAAATACAACTTCAGGTGATAGATTGATCAATCAATACCCCGGTAATCATAGCCCCGGCGATAATATATTAAAAAATATTATATTTTTTTTCACTTTCTATGTACCCTATACTTCCAAAACCTCAGTAAATTGCTTCTTTTTGCAAGATTTTAATAATAAAAAATACAGATATTTAAACTTAAGACGCTTACATCCATAGATAACTATAATTTTGTTCAAAAATAATAAGATGTCTACGTAAAATCATTAGAAAATATCTGTATTTTTTAAAAAGTTAATTAAAACTATTTTTACAATATATACCCCTGTACTATTATAAGAATTTTGGAATACATAGATGTTTTTGCTTAAAGTAGGATGACTTGTCATCCAATTTATTGGTCAAAAATCGAAAACTACGGACTATTTAGTCATTATTTAAAGACCCGTGCAAGAAAAAAAACCGGTTAAGTGCGTGTCGGACCCGCGCACTGAGGGTTCCGTGCCACCCTTAACTGAATTCAGGGTCCACTTACTTTCACTTAACGAAAACATCACAATATATTGCGACGGCAAAAATAACTTTGTTTTTCATAGTGTTACGAGTAGAAAAATCTAGGTATCTCTAGCAATTTCATTTCATTTCATAGCAATATTCTTGTATGGTCTTTCTTACCTATTTTGACTTTTCAACACTTTCTATATAGGTAAACCGCTTCATTGAGACTTCGCCTGCGGTGTACAGGGGTGCGGGCGGAAAGACGAGAGCGGGGAATGTAAGGGGTGCGGGCGGCGGTGATACACAAGAGACGAAATTTGCCGTGACAGTTCTTAAGATATGTGACGTCAGTGGTCACAATAGTGGTCGTCAGTGTCGACACTTTATAAACATTACATAACATATTGGAAAAAAATATTCGATTCAATACAATTACACCAATAAGAGTGAATTAATTCTAAATATTACTATCCAAAATCGTGGATTTTGATCAATAAATAAAATGGAATTTTAAAATAAGATAGATTTTTTGGCAAAATTAATAACTTCAAATAACATTCCCTGGTAACTTTTGCGAGTGTTTTGTTTGAGTGTATTATCGAGTTCATATTCATATCTGGTATATATTCCACTGAGTTTAGATCTATATTTTATTATATAATATTCCTATATATTTAGAGCATTTATTTTCAAACGGTGGACTTAATGCTAGAATGATATAAAAATTAAAAAAAAAACACGACAAAAATACAATAATATAGATTTTGTGTCCGAATATACTGCGACTCATCTTCAGACTTCAGTCAGACAGTATTATCTTGTGTACTTCTGTCAAAGCGTCCGCAACTGTCAACAGATGCTATCGCTACCTGTGTAGCGAGCGTACTGAATTTTGAAAAGAATGTGCCTGCCGCCCGCACCTCTCACAAGCCCCGCTCTCGCCTCCCCCCGCGCCCCTGTACCCCGCAGGCGAGGTCTCAATTTCGCGGTTTACCTATAATTTAATTAATTGAAACTATTATGATTTTTGTAGGATTCCTGATTTTTATAAACCGATTTTATTTGAATATTTTAAAATCGATTATAAACAACAATTGAATGAAATTTAAACTTTCGATTAATAAGGATCAACACTATTTTTATATAACGAAACGAACGATGAAGATGAAGTGGCCACCCCCACCAACCCACCACCAGTGTTGCCAACTCAGTGGATTTTCCACTAGTTCTGGTGGTTTAGACTATCCTTTTAGCGAAGAAATTTTGGATTTAGTGGCTAGTGGTTTTGTCTAGTGTCTTTGATTGCTTCAGTTAGTGGTAAGGCACCACAAAAACCACTAATAACTCACAAGTTTCTATTTACAATATTATACATTTTATTTCCAAATATCAAGGCGTATGAGCCCTTAGCACGGAATAAGCAGTTTTCTGGTCATTAGATGTTTATATCAACGAGAGATGGCGTAACTTTAGGAAATAACTTTTTAAACTTTATTTAAGTATTATAGATTACAGCAGAGGTATTAGTACTATTATTATATTCTGTGGCAAAGCGTTATTGTTTTTTAGCAATGTAATAAATAAACAAAAACAATATCAGCTTTACCACAAATAAATCAACGACATTTAAACAGTTGTTCAAGTATTTTTTTCTTTATTGTGGTAAAGCCATGAAGATATGAAAAATGAATATGTACCATTAGTAAATAAATGACTTAATTATGACAAAAAAGTATCTTAATTAATGTAAAGGTCATTAACGCATTTCAAATATTTCCCAACGCACTTTTTTCTTCTTTGTTTATGGTTTTCCGCCAACGTGAAAAAAATGATCCTAAAGCAATCTAGTGAGAGTATAAAGTGATGGGAGAAAACGGCTCATTGGTTCGTGAAACTTATTGTTGTTGTTGTTTCTGTAACTAAGACCCACTTGCGCATGATATCTTAACCCAGAACTACACTAACCCTGGGTTAAATCATCATTCTGTGTCTGTCAAAGTCAAATAAACTGACAGAGACAGAATGATGATTTAATCCTGGGTTAGCGTAATCCTGGGTTAAAACATGGTGCGGGAGTGGCAAGTGTGCCTTAGTGGTTTTCTGGTGGTTTGCAAGACCTATGGGTGTTTAGTGGTTTTCGGTGGGCCGTGGGACCACATTTGGTGGGTTCGTAAAAATAAAGTTGGCAACACTGCCCACCACACCATACAAAAAAATACCATGTTTGTGATGATGATGATGTCCCGTATCATGCCCGTATCTAAAAAAGATTACATGATCAATGGTGATGATGCCAGTTCATGTGCAAGTTGATGCTCATATTGCTCAGAATTTACGTTTTGGTTTACCTATTAAATTTGTTTATTCCGCCAAAAAAATATGGGTCACAGTAGTTGCTGTGTGATAAACTGTAAAAATACGGGCAGGAACAGTTCATTTAAATTTTACCGATTCCCAACAGCTGCTTGGAAAGTGGAACAACGGCTAAAATGGATAGCTGCAGTCAGGAGGATAAAGTAAGTAACATCATAATAACCTCTAAACCTTATTTTAATCTTTATTTCAATAATTGGAATTGTCTCATATAACACATTTTCTTTTGTTTCAGTGATGATTGATCGCCATGGTGCCCATGGTACCCAAAATCAAGTGATTTGATTTGCAGTCAACATTTTATTGGTGGCAAGAAGGCAGACGAGACAGCCAGCCCCTCTTACGTGCCGACAATATTTCCTCCAATCTATCGTTTAAAATTACCAAATGAATCGGCAGCTTTATCGCGGCACAGACGTTTTATGGAACGAAGAAAGAAGAAAGAACTGAACTTTCCAATTCCATACCAATCGACCAACTATTTATTCAGGCATCATCGGAAACACGTCATCAAGCTGTCATGCCTTTAAAAAGTGACCAGGAATGTCAAGTTGAGATATCTTCCAAATTCAACAATGCAGGAAATACTTTTACATGTAATAGATATGTCTATAACCAAGTATGTGATGCTGAAGTACAAACAGAAATAGACAACTCAACTACTTATATTAAAACCATAGAGAAAGAAAAAATCTTCGCTTTAAAAAGAGCGTGCTACTCAGTAAAATTCTATAGGATTTGACAGCGAAAGACCTTATGACAGCGTGACCGTTTTCTAAGAAATAATGGATTTAGTGGAAACGTCAAGTTTCCGTCGCTGGAATTTTTGAAAAATTATGAATGGATAAAGTTATAATTTAAGTTTTGTATACCAATTTCAGATGAAATGGCTTGTGCTATAAGCAACTGTGAAGTGCGCCGAGGATACAATCCCGAAAATCATACTTTTCACCAGTAAATATGAATCATTGATAAAATTTTTAATTCCAAATTTTACAAAATTTGTGAGTGAAATTGACTCCGATGCCTAATTGTACAGTAAATTTAGGATTTCCTTTGTGATTTGCAGCCATAAAACAAAGTTTCCAATATATTAATTCAGATATTTTCAGTAAAATAAGAAACCGTTTCTTTACACTAGGGCTTGACTAAATGATGACGTCATCAGTATCGATAAATTTTTTGACTGATTTTTTAGGTTACGTAATTCTTGCACAGCTTCTTTTCAGCAGTGGCCCACACAACTGTCCCAAAGCTGTGCTGTGGTAAATTCTATGTTAGAACGTGTATAAGTGCTTCTAGCAAGTCTTCTTACATAAATAAAGGAATTTGTATTTTTTTTTTAAATTAAGTTGTCTTGTTTATCAAATACAAAGTATTAAGTTATTAAAAGTGGATTAATTTATTTTTTTAAAATATACTTTTATTTATATTTTTGTTTCAATTTACATGATTTATCGTAACCTTGTCGATAAAACTTGGACCACCTTAAGATACACATCACTATTGAACGCACACATACATGCACACAGACTTTTTGGTTTCGCCGAAAATCCGCCTCTGTCATTCTATACTATACTACATTCTATGATTAAAACTTACAAAGAAATTAAGGACGAAGTATGTAATATGCCTCAAAATAAATATTCAGATGTGGCAACCTCAACAGAAAACTCAACTGTTTATATTAAAACTTACAAAGAAATTAAGGAGGAAGTATGTATTATGCCTCAAAAAATATATTCGGATGTGGCAACCTCAACAGAAAACAGATTTTATAGGGTTTTCATCAAATCCAAAATTTTCGATTATAATTAAAAACTGTAGAAACTGATTACAAACACACTATTTATAAGGAAGATAGACTTATTTTTTTAACAAAAGTTAAAACTGGAATGTCATTTTCAGCTCTTAAGGGTTACCAAGTTGCTCTTTTATCGCATATTACCATAACTGAAAATAAAAATTATTGATTGAAAAGTGGCGCCATCTCTGTTCCTTAGGGGTGAAACTGTTGCTGCTGCGGATGAAATCGCTTATTTTGGTTGCTTTAGTCACAAAATGCAGCTTTTGGCCGAAATTTCGCCATAAGACGTATATGTATGACTAACTCGTCCACGTTATACTATATATATATATATAATATATCTATATATATATATATCTATATATATAAATTAGAGATGTACCGACTAGTCGCCGACTAGTCGGTAAAGCCGACTAGTCGGCCATATTTGTAGTCGGCGACTAGTCGGCCCGCTTCTCACTCATGTTAATATGCTTAAAAAATAGAGTGATTGAAATGAAATTGTATCTTTACTCTTGTTATTTTTTATAATAAGAATCACAGTTTCAGTTTACAATACAATTCAATGATTGGTAGTAAATTTAAATAGGAACTCTTCCTTTGACATCCCCAATCCCCAAGTTATTCAATCTCGAAATTCATAAAACAATACTAGAAGTATCTATACTCTGATTTTTAATTAGATAGACCAGAATGACAGATGACAGCTTTAATCGAACTTTTTATTTTTTAATGTTGCTAGCATAGTACCCATAGTGTTGTAACAATTCAATTGTACGCGATTAATTGAAATTGTGATATGAATTTTCATTAATGTGATTTTACTAATTAGGATAAATCAAACATGTTAAACGTTACATAAAGCTACAAATAAACGTTATACATAAAACAGTTTTTGAAAGGAGTAGATAAATCTAGGTTTCTATTGCAATAGCAACATTTTTGTATGGTCTTACCTATTTTGATTTTTCAATACTTTCTATAAATGAATTCATTGAAATAATTATGTTTTTGTAAGATTCCTGATTTCTATAAACATATTTTATTTGAGTGTTTAAAAATCGATTATACACCGTGCTTTTTTAACCGTCTTACACCCGAAGCCCACGTAATGTAACCATCTTAATAAACCTCTAGAACATGTTATTTTTTTTATTCATCATCATCATCAGCCCAATCTTGTCCAGTCTTGGACGTAGGCCTCCTCCATTTTCAGCCATGACTGGCGGTCTTGTGCCCGTGTCATCCAGCCATGTCCTGCG
This sequence comes from Pyrausta aurata, assembly GCA_963584085.1. NCBI lineage: Eukaryota > Metazoa > Arthropoda > Insecta > Lepidoptera > Crambidae > Pyrausta > Pyrausta aurata. The sequence goes on along the minus strand of OY757256.1, from coordinate 10,136,724 downwards.
TGTCGTCGGATATCATCAGACCACCGTTGGGGCGGTCGTCCTTTTCCTCTCGTGTCGTTCCGAGGTCTCCATTCCATTTCATTTTTTTTATTACACTCCACATAATTTTGGTGTAAAAAATATCTAATAGTAATGTTATGTAATGTATCATCCCTGTTCATAATGTTTACGTTTTCAACAATGCATTCCTTGACCTTGCCGCCTCCACGCGTACCGCACCGTAGCCAATCTAAGACAGTCCACGTGGATCTCTAACCAATCATGCGCTAGCGCAATCCTTTGTGACGCCCACCGCCTCGCCCCTTTCTATTCGTGCGTAAAATAAGGTCAGTAGGGCTAGACAGCCGAGTGAATGACCCGCGCGTAGTGCTCGTTACAGGATGTTTCGTACTAAATTGTGTTGATATCTTCTTTAATGTCTTAGGCTTTGAAATCTTAATAATAACCAAGTTTTATTTAACGAATAGCATGTAGTTATTGGATACTTTAAGTGGCCTTCGGCTGTAAGACGGTTAAAAAAGCACGGTGTATACAACAATTGAATGAAATTGAAATTTTCTATTATCAAGAACCAACACTATTTTTAAATTACGAAAAAGTGTCCACCCACCAAATGTCATTTTGGTCTATCTAATTAAAAATCAGAGTATAAGTATAGTAAGTAAGGTCCGCGGGTGCCGGTCGCGCGCCAAATCTAAGAGGCGAGAGCGCGCTCACGAACATTTCCGACGTCTCCCGGATTTTACCGAAAGTAATGATCGGCCTAGCCGACTAGTCGGCCGACTAGTCGGCCATTTTGCTGCCGACTAGTCGGCTAGTCGGCTAAAGTCATAGTCGGCACATCTCTAATATAAATCGTTATACTATGGGGACCTGTGGTAACGCGAGTGACGCGCGCCGCGACGTGGGAGTGCTAGTCATTGAACTATTCTATTACTATAGAACTGAAACACGAACAAATTTTGTGCTCCTTGAATTGATGACCATAATTGATGACATGGTCATCAACTCGTATTTCTAAAGAAAACGTCACAATTTTGTCGTCGTATTTGCGCTTTGATGCATGATTATTTGCTAAACATTTTTTGCTTGGCTTATCTTTATACGTAGTAGTAACAACTGCCGCTAGTATAATTATTAAAAGATCTTACTGCAGTAGGCTATCTGTTGAACAACCTTGATTTTTTAAGACTTGGTTTTCTTTGGGTAAATAAATATGTTACTTACAAGCTAAATGTAAAGGAATCCGGTTCTTTTATAATGCATACTTAAAAAAAAACTATGTATTTACTTAGTACCATATTTATTTAATAAATGTAACGCATTTAAATGCAGATTTTATCAGTGCAAGTAATAAATGTTACGATGAACAATAATCTCTTACCTAACAAGATACATCATTCTGTATGTTACTGAATCCTTATTGCGTCCAGAATGTTAAGCACACTTGATAAAACTAAAATTGTGGGTACTTTTCATAAAATAAAGCTTGAACTTGATTAAAATTACTTAGTTAAGTAATATTAAGAACTTCTTAGTTGAACTTGCATTTTGAGAAATCCATTTCGGGGTGTTGTTCCATGAATCTGAAATAAAAATTGATTACAAAATTAATTCGATTTTGACACAATGTATTTTCCCAATGCACCATAGTATACCATTACCGTGCCTGCCATGATAAGCAACACGATACGCTGGACAATGCCCACTGAACGGATAGACAGCGTTATTTCTCACCGTTATATGGAGCGAGAGCGAAAGGGAACGTATTTTGCCGGTGCTGGACCCCTATTTTTGAATCACTCGCGTCAAGATGGCGTGTGATATTCAATGTTTAAAGTCAAATTTTGGAATGAAAACCAGTTGTAATCTTCACAAAAAGTATTTGAAAAATCAATCAATTTTGTGAGTACTCACGTCTAGGTTTTGAGTGAATTCCGTTGATTTTTTAAGTGTTTTCGAACGAAAATCACACGCCATATCCAAGCGAGTGATTCAAAAATAGGGGTCTTGATACACTGTGCATGGCATGCGTCGGTGTTGGTCGGTGACGGAACGGTCTAGTGGGCAAGGTGTCATAGTTTTCAGTACAAATAATATATTATGCCTGACACGTTCCTAGCACGGTCATGGAATGCTACAGTAACGTTACAGATAGTAAGTAAAAATTAATAGTCTAAAAAGCGTAACAACATTTTACACTATTTTTAACCACCAATTATTACTAAACCATGTCGAAAATGAGTAAATAAATTAAAATTTGCATGCAGGAATTCGACAACCAAGTTTTCAGTACAAATAATATTTTTTTGACTGACACGTTCCTGGCACGGTCATGGTATGCTACGTTAACGTTACAGATAGTAAGTAAAAATTAATAGTCTAAAAAGCGTAACAACATTTTACACTATTTTAACCAACAAATAAGAGTAAACCATGTCGAAAATGAATAAATAAATTAAAATTTGCATGCAGGAATTTGACAACCAAGTTATCTAAACTTAGGGTTCCATCAAGGTTAGCTGCATGCAAGACTTACTTTTTAAGCACATCCTGTTTCTTTTGTTCATCACTGGTAGGCAGGCCCATTTCTTTCTGTCTTTGATCGTACATCATCTTCTCAACAAGGCCTCTGGTTTCGCCGTCCAGATCGGAGAGCTTTGATGGTTCTGCAGAAAATTATAATTGATGATTTGATCACCATCATCACTAGGTATGGTTACGAAGTAATGCAACAAGGGCTGATTACAAATATAATTTTATTTGTACTCTATAATCCCGAATTAAGTACAGGTCTGATTAACTAAAATGCTGAGAGATGTTGCTGTCAAGATATAATCAGTGTCCGAATCAGTAAAATGCCAAAGAGGTAAAGGTGTTAGCCCGCAGTGCGTGCCCTGGTGGAATGAGCTCATGGAGTTTATGTGCAGTGCACACCACTGCACACTGTCCGCACTCTCTCTCTTACTTATTCTATTGATAAGTAATATTTGAATGCATCAAAGACACTCAAGTGCACTTGCCAGCCCAAAGTTCACATTAAACCGGAGTTTAAAATTACATAAGTCTCAGAGTTAGCAAAAACCGGGGTCGTGCAATAAAATCATTTGTTACCTGGGTTGATTTTCTTAGTAGATATCTCGGGGTCGGTTGTGACTAGTCGGCTCCACCAATTCATTTTGTTCACCTATAACGAACACAGACAACATTGTTACCGACTGAGCAAATTGATCGTTAAGTTTAATAGGTACAAGAACTTCATTTCATGTAATAACAAAGTTTAAAATAATTGTAGTACCCGTACCTTATTATGCTATTTCATGAAAAGTGTTACAAGGTTTATTTAAAGCATTTGTCAAAAACGTCTCATTTGCAATAAGCAGGACGGGTTGTGTACGTCACGTAGCGTTTGAATGGCTCGTAAGCGCATGCATATTTATGGATTTAGGCAACGACACTAATGTCTGAAGACTCTGAACCAACCTAAATAGAAAGCCATATTGGACAAAGACGTTTATTTATCTTGCGCCCTTCACCTACTGATTACCAGAACTAGTAATGAGACGAAATACCTCATTTTTAACATGGACTGGATGGACGTTCAGTCCATCATAAAGCGACCTTCAAGGATGCATGCTATAAAAGATTCGAGTTATTGGACTTCTGATAAAGTATTTTAGAAAATTAACAATATCCGCATGTAACATTTTTAATGGTATTTTTGAATACCTACCAAAATATTAATTGTAAGACGATAAGGTTACAAGATCGACATTTCGAAACAGGAATGTAGCTGCTAAACCAGACTGGTTTTTTTTGGAGGTATGAATTACGATTGTATTTTTGGAATAGGTATTCAAAAATATATATTTTATGCCACACACATAACATACACACATTGTTATATTATGTTATTTTTTTATCAAAAAGAGCGTCTGTTGCTACTCAGTAGTAGGAAGATGATCTATCGATAATGTGACGGCCATATTAATCCACATAGTGAAAAAAAAAATCGATTTATTTCCCATAAGCTCATATAGCAGGCCTTTTTGGACGGTAGTAACTGGGAACAGTTAATATGACTTTTGGCTCATTAAATATTTTCAAAGCACATATTAGGCATAGGTGCTTTGAAAATATCCATACTACTGCATTCTTAAAAGGCTGGAGAGCATTAAATCAGTGAAGAAGTAATCGTTATAAGGAGGTTACCTTTTCTAAATTGACAAGTAGATTGCGCCCGTCCTGTAGCACCCACGTAGACTCCTCGATCTTGACGTCAGCGTCGAGCTCGCCGTCGATGATGAACGGTTGCCCCTTGATGCCGACCTTCAAGTGGCGCTTGTTGATGACCACGTTCAGGTCGCGGGGCCGAAGCACCTGACGTAGGGGCACTCGGAGCTGTGAGACAAAGTTAAAGATATTAAAAAAGTATTCAAGAACCTACTTCGTACAAAGTTATTGGGACAAAGGTTTCTATTATGTGATTAAAAATACTTCAGATGTAATGAAAATTTACCAAACAAAGGAATCTCCCACGCTTCTCCATGAAGATGCAATATACAATGACTCAATTCCTAGCGAATGATATTTTCAAGTAAGACGTGATGATAATTATACATTTATGATTGAGTGCTGCCAATCAATGCAATCGTAACTGTGTTGACATTTCCAATGGTAATTAATTATGGTTAAGTAACTACTTCTACGTCACAATCTGGGTGTCTCCCCTTGACGTGAAAACGAATTTGTTCAAGTAGCATTATAAACAATCTATTCAGCTCTAAAATTACCCATGGCATTTCGTTAATCGTTTGTCTTGCGTAGGCGGATATAGTCAAGAATTGAGCGAGTTTTCGCGCAATGATACTGTTACAAAAGGTTAGCGCTCAACTGAACAATTCAATAAAATCAAAGCGGAACAATACGTAACATTGCGTCACGATCCGGTAAAATAAATATCACTTGTGACGTGCCTACATACAGCCTTACATTTTGTCGCCTTGGATTGTATTTCACACGTACCCATTGCCTAGCGTTGCTGACTGGAAATAGAAAACATCTGTTATCCAAACTAACTGCAATACTATTGCATGAAAATATTTCATGTGTCGAAACGTTCATGTTAACTCAAAGAAAGAATGTTGTCGAGTGCGAATTTGGCGCATCTAGGTAATTATTAAAACAACGCATTTGTTTATTTAGTGAGGTCAACGTGCTAGAAGACACTGTTTGCAATCAATATTTGCCTCGATATTTTTATATTAATGTTTAACATTGATAGGTTAATAAATGGAATCGTTAATGAATGCCACTTAAATAACAAATTTTAAATTCAAAAGCTGGAAAAACAACGTTTGTGTGTTCTGGGGTTAAGGATCGGTTAATTTGTTGAATAAACCTAAAACTCATAATTATTCGGTAATTGCACCCTACTACTAACTTAAATGTTTTTTAGATTAAAAACACGGGACAACAGAACTTTTTGGTAGGTGGTGTAATTTATTATCAAGACATACAATAAAAGCAAATATTAGATCTATCACTTAAACGACCATTACAATGCACATGCACGGAATACCAAACGAATATCGTCCAACAATAATGTTTCACAAGAGGACCGCCAAGAAAGAACGCGAGCGACGGAGGCGTGATGGCCTCGCATTCCTGGCAAGGACGATGTGCGTGAATAATATACCCGCTTCTCAAGCGGACTGGACAGATAGCTACAATTTGTGACTCATTAACATGACAGATCCACTCGCAACGATCACGGCTCGTTTAATCGACAGACGCGGTTTGATAAAAAACAATCATGGAGCTAGCACAATATTGACAATTGGCTTGATTTTGGACACTATACTCGCTTTACCGGTCGCTTTTTCTGCAGAACGCAGCAAAACAGCAAGATTTTCGCGTATTTTGACCCCTAATTTTTTTAGATACACTTAGGATCATTTTTAGTCTACCAGCGGTGCCCCGCGACTGAGTTGTAAGTTTGCTTGCTCCCCTCCCGTCGCAGCGTGATGTTTTATAGCATACTAAAGCCTTCTTCGATAAATAAGATATCCAACACAAAAATCTTTTTTTCAAATCGGTCCATTAGTTCTTGAGATGAGCGCGTTACGAAGTGGTTACAAACCACTACTATATAAAAATAAGTCGGGTTTTAGCTTTCCTGACGCTATAACTCCAGAACGCACGAACCGATTTTCACGGTTTTGCATTCGTTGGAAAGGTCTCGGGCTCCGTGAGGTTTAGAGCAAAGAAAATTCCCATAAAACGGGGCCGGGGCGGGACGGGGCTGGGAGCGAAACGAAGTTCGCTGGGACCGCTGTCCGCTAGTATACATATAGATTTTGTTTCTTCATGAAAAAATAATAGACAAAATGAACTTAATTAGGCTCTGAGGGTGCTCTTGGCAGTTGCAAAAGACAAATGCTTTGCCATAAAGTGCAGCTTAACTGGTATAATGTTTTGGATTCCTGGGTATTTGACAAATAAATAATCGGATGCGTGAGATGCTCTTCAGATTTTGCAACAAGGCGAAAATGTTCGAGCGTTCAAGGAAAATGAATTAATATTCGTCAGGGTTAACAACGAGTTATCTCAAATTATGCTTCTGTAATATACATAATACAACAATATTATATAATTTCGTATAATAATAAGGTTAGTGAATTTAATTCTGTTTTGTGTTAATTCCAATAAAATTACTATGTTTTAACGTTATTATAAGTTGAACACTGCTGAAAATACCAACTCACTAAATTCTGACCGTACATTCTTCCTTATTTTTACTTTCAGGGTATTGTCGCTTATGATTCGAATCAAAAGCTGTTTTCCTCTCGGAATTCCTAGAGAATGCAGGATTGCAGGTACAATTTTATGTTGTTTTTGGAAAAAATCAAAATATGGCAAGGTCTTGCTTGACTACTAATAAACCCCGTATTTTTTGACTTGTAGGCACTGCAATCTCAAAACTCACGCGCTCAGTAACATAAATTAATATGCTAACACTAAATATTCAGAAATTCGAGCGATTAATATGGCGCAGACGTCACAAACTATTTTTGGATCGCGATTTTATTTGGATTATGTTCTCTATTTCTACTCTAATGATGTTTGTTTTCGAATGCAAACATTAATTTGCAGCTATCAGTATCCGGCGCCTAAGAATCCGGATCTTTATCGAGGGTTTCCACACGAAAACACTGACCCGGTATTGATAAAGTTACGGGATTAATCAAGTTCATTACACTAATAACATATTTTGGACAGTTTATTTCGTGATTTAAACTGCATTGAGAGGGCCGATGATTTGGTAATAATACGGCTGATGATATAATTACGATCCAATTAAGCTTGCGCCGTGCGTGCGACTGAGAAATTAAGCAAGCCTCCAATCTTTTGTTGCTTTAATGAATAACTTCTCATAAGAACCTTGTGGCAACTGCGAGGTGCTATAATACCTTCACACGATTACACGCAGATTACGGCTCCGTTCTAATGGAATCCGAAGTCTACTAAATTTATTATGACGATAAAAATATTAATTGAACGAGAGGCACATAAAGTAACAAGCCGTGATTAATTTAATCGTAATATTTCAAATTTATCGGAATCGTTGTGATTTAAAGTAAGTAGGTCTTGCGGTATTGGAAATAAATAATTTTAAAATGTTTTCTTATATTAAAACTAATGCTACAGTGTAGTAACGTAAAGAACAATAATATAATTAGTTATTGCAATAAAAAAACCCCGATTGTCAACTGTAGTATAGACCTTTAAAAAATAAAATAAAAAACAGAATGATAAACACCCATACGATGGAAACATCTACTTTAATTTATCTTTTTTTTTCATTTATTTATTGAATAAAATAACAGTTACATAAATTAAGACTAATAACATTCAATTAACCAATGAGGTTTGTGATGAATGTCGTGATAATCTACGACGCTATAAGTTTCTTTAAAAAATGAGATTTTAACTTAGTTTTTACATTAGAAGGTTTAACATTATGAGTAACACGCAAATCCGGCGGTAATCCATTTATTAGTCGAGGAACCAGGTAAGCAGTCGTGCACTTGCCGTAGGTATTATTCGAACCGGTCACTGGTGCTTACATATCGTGGAGATGTTTTTTTAATATAAAATGCATTTTGGTAGATTTAAGATTGAGAGAATTTCCCTTCCTTCGGACCGTGGTAAAAATATAATGCTTTGCATTTCGTTCCTGACTACAATTTCGATCGAAGGTGGTGGAGTCCAAACTTCCGTTCGATTTTTTATTCATTTTTTCGGCATTTTCCTTACTGGATTTAATGAAATCGATTGTGAAAGTTTGTTTGGTAAATCCGTCATTATAAATAAGTATAAAAATGTCAAAATTTTTTATGTTTATTTGAGACCCAAGTAAACCATATTATTATGGTACAGACGTGAGAACCAAAATAATAAAACTAAGATCCGATATGTGGCAAAAAGTCATTTATGGTGCTGTTCTCATTTTTTGGAACACGTTTAAATTTAAAGCGTTGCTAGCACCATGCAGTGGGCTTAATTACGAATGCTATAGCCGAATTAGGAAATTCGGCTATAGCATTCGTAATTAAGCCCAGTTCATCAACCAAGAATAAGGATATACCGATCAGACGATGATGTAAACACCTTCACCAATTAATACCTACGCTCTGTAGACGTAATTCATTTGAAATATAAATATCGTAATTTGATCCATCTGCCCGAGCTAATAGTTCTATAATTGGATCTAGTTTTTAACCTACACAATGACTACCTACGTCTAACGTCATCTGACGTCTTGAAGCTGCTGAACACGCTTTTAAATAACATGCGGAAGTTTTTTAATTAAGTGCATTCTTCTTATTCATGTATATTTAAATCACGATATCTGCAATATAGAGTAGTAGATTAGATTACTAACATTTATAAATCAATCAATAATGACCAAATTATGGAAGACAATAAAAGAAAAACAGAGTTGAATGAACTTGTGGAATTCGCTTGTTGATTGGACGGTAACTACGTTTTTTTCAAAAAGCATTTATTAAACACATCAAGAAAGTAGCACTTTATATTATGTGCATCAAGTAAGTATGTCATTAAATTCTAAGATGTCATGGTCATGGTGGTTGGCTCGTTAAGCCAAACACGGGCTCGCGTGTTTATTGTTACTTACATCACTGTTGCACTAATTTGATGCTATTAGTCTGAAATGTGATTACCCTTAACGTAATCATTTGTGATTTAACACTGTATTGAAATTAACAGTAATAGCGTATTGAATCAAGTACAGAATATAAACATACAACCCCAACAGGGATAATTGAATCCTTATGTATGTAGAGGTAGAAAGTGACTCAACGTAAAAACAAATAGGTAGATTAGAAATTTAAAATTAAGGAACCCGCGTTTATATGTTGTAGGAATTTGTATTTTTCGAGTCAATAGGTAAACCATTAGAAATTAAAAATAGTGTAACCTGTCTTTAAATATTTGAGGAATTTTGAATTAGTTATTTTAGTATTTTCACACCTCTACTTACTTTTTGGCGTAGTTTTACGACACCATTAACTTTGAGGAATTTCGAATTATTCGCTACATGAGGGCCGAACTAGTTATTTTAGTATTTTCACACCTCTACTTTTTTTTTAGCTTTTTTTTACGACACCATTACCAAGTGGTTTGTCTCATTTTGAAATAACTATTTTACTTATTTATCTTCAATTGCTATTTTAATAAACGAAGACTAATACACCAATAATCCGAGTTGACAAAATCATATATACTTTTTATCATAATGATGTTCTTCCTACGCGCGCTTATGCAATATTTGTTATCATCCTAATAGAGCACGATTCTTGTTAATTTATGTTCCACATATTCCTTCGAAAGATGTACGAGTATATTTACACAATTTCATGCAATACAGAGTACAGTACAGTAGCCTGCAAACAGATGACAACACACACACCATATAGAAGTATTGTGTGTGTGCGTGCGTCTCGCTCGATATAAGACCTGCGGATTTTATAAAAACGAATCATGTAGTATGGACATTCAAAGCAGGAGGTCTACTACGAAAAACGAAATCCTTCAATACGATTATCGTTTTTCGGATCCGAAACATTTTTAGTTTGGAATCCTTACTATGAAATTCTTCGGATCCGCAAAACGATTATCGTTTTTTGTAGTAGGCCTTCAGATGTCGAAACTAGCGCCAAAGCTTGGGTCTTCTTACGTGATGCGCCCTGTGTGTGTACTAGTATGTGCAAAGGTTTACGCATAACTTTATGGTAATGAGTTATCTACATGATTATCTCGTCGAAATCTCAACATTGTTTGTCCTTTCGGTTGGGCAAATTCAATTTAAACTTACCATGAAATGAGCATTGGAGAAAAATATGAACTTGATGTTAAAAAAATCTAAAATCATAATATCTTTAATCGTTTTAGATTAATTATCAAAAATGTGAGTGATGAGGCACTTCTTATTGTTCTGTGTGATCATAAAATACCGAAAACAATATGAAATTTGGTCGGTTTATACACTGTAAATACTGTTAGGGAAAATAAAGGAGGCTTGATAGAAAGGTGGGATGGTGGGCAAATATCTGGCTGGGCTGGCTACTTCTTATTTATAAACTGGCCAAGAGCGAGTCGGACTCAAGCACCGAGGGCTTCGTACAAACCTGTGACGTAACTAAAAATCGGATTTATTTCCTTTAATGTGCTATGAAACATTGCTTCTAGCCAAACTTTAAGTTTCTACATCCTCTGGAAGTACCCTTTAGGTTTTGATTTCGTTGTCTCCAAGGGACGGTAGACCTGAGTTTTTGATATAAATTCCAGCTAAATCTCTCCACGCGTTCCTGAGAAAAAAGGTAGAGACAGACATGTTTTCCTTTCGAGGTATGGTGGAACCTAAAAAATACGTGCCATCAATCTATGTTAGTTTTTCAAGCCAAAATGGAGCAGACGAGATAAAGACATGGTTGCACGTTGTTATCACTCAATACGAATTTGCATATAAATCTGTTTAGTCGAGTTCGGATTGTTATTGGAATCACTTGAATATGAATCATTCCGGGTCCGGTACGGGTCACCTCCATCCCCAAGGCGAGGAGTCCAGTAATGTTATTCCAAGAGCGGACAGTTTGTCCTCGCTGCTTGCGCAAGCGCACCCACGGGAGCCACGTCATGAGAACCACGCATAACGTGACAGAGCTTCTGTATTGCTTCTTTATCGTTTTCCTGTACATATAATTGACCATCGCATTGCATGTGGCCCGGTCGAAACGACAGGTACGGTTTGCTACTTTTAATTTGGGGTATGTGTGTGCGAAAAAAAGGTATTAAAAAAAGGTTTAAGGTTTTAAAAAATCAGTGCAAATAAAATAAAATAAAATGCTGTGATTAGGATTCTTCAGACGGTAAATCAGGTCGCAAGATAATATTGACTATCAAAACGTTTTGTTCTTTTTATGTCACAAATTCGGTGTCAAAAATTAGAAAACGAGAAGCTTATCATATTGGGCATAACATGAGTACATTGCACCCTGTAAAGTTTACGAGTACGGCTATCAAACATTTCTGATTTTTTTACAGCCCAACACCGAAAAAATGATCCAATGTTTATTTCATCAGATTTTACCAAGCTAACTTTTTAAAAGATTTACATATAAAAATATTATTTATTTGCGATAATCAATAAAATAAATATACAACAAGTACGGCGGCGTGCAACCTCATATATAAACCTTGGCGATAGTTGCAACACACTCAGTACGACTCTAGTCGCTTTGCCGCTTGGAACGGGCGCGTCTCGCGACGAACCGGCCACGGGTAACGCGAGAGAGGCAAACTCGAGCGCAGCGCAGCTGATCATCTACCGCTAGACATGTGGACCGAGTGAATGCAGTGTTGTGACGTAACAGTGTGCACCGAATGAACATAACAATCACAGTGGTGGTGGCGGAATAAACAATGGATACCAAAAGCACGGTGAGTGATGCATGCGGTCATTACCCGGTTGCTAAAGACAAATAATTAGGAAACGTCGAAAAATCTTTTCAAATCATGAATTAAACATGACTCTATTTCAACAAATGCCATTGTTGGTTATGAAAATGAATAGACATATGTATGTGCTTGTTAAAATTTAACGTCTAAGTTATACGAGGAAGCATTGTTTAAAAACAGTACTTTCTAATCAAAACCTTGCTATCTGCCTATAATAACTAACAATACTAGCTATTTATAAGCAAACGCAGAATAAAATTCAAAATATTTAAAATAACTTTAGACGTAATCTCTTCGACTTTTTTTTTATTTAGTAATGTAACTTATACTAAACAAGTAACTTGCTTGGAATTGATGAAAAAATACCTCTTATTTCGTTAGTATGAGAAACTAAGAAGATAAGTTTAATAAATCACAATGTCAAACTTATAATTTATGCAAACAAAACAAGTGAGCTACTTGACTAGGTTAAGCGCCTTTTAACTTAAGGATTTGAATAATTCATATAATTAATTTATCAAAGTATTTTTCATGTGCATCATAAATAACAACGTCTTCTTAGGAATGTGGTTCCAAAACAAATATAGCTATTTTGGCGTCAGTGGTTTGATCAGATCAAAACGTCTCGTGACTAATGGGACAAGTCTGCTCGAATTTTGGAATAAATTCAATGGATATTTTGGAATAGATAAATAATTAATATTACAAAATTATATGGGCGCATCCGTGATGAAGATAAGCGATATGTCATATTTTTCACGATGATCATTAAAATAATTTAAATTCAATGTAATTAATTATGGATGTATTGTAATTATCTAAGCACTATGACTAACGAAGTACGGCCAGTTGCATGTATGATATAGCTTCGCCAACTCTAAAGAACCTACAACTTACTAGAAACGTGATAGGTGGATGACGACCAAATGTCTAATAGTATTGAAGATAGCAAGGGATTAGAAGGCCATAATTATGTCTAGCTAAAAAACTATGTCAGTAGTTGTCTGAGCAAAAATTATGAAATCATAAGCGAGAATTCAGGTGCAGAAGCAACGGTTTGGCGAGCTTTGCTAAGTGAAGGCCAACTTTCAGACTTTGGTTTTTCAGAAAATCCATGAAAAATCGTTAAGACCCGGGTTTTGATAAAGGCCAATGATTTGAATACTAGCATTCGAACGATAGGAATACTAGTAGTCCAACTAGGCAGTCGAACATAAAAACTACATAACCAAGGAAACTCAACTAATTATATTCAAAGTTTCAAATATGTGCGTAGCACTTGTGTTATTTAAAGCATTTTGGTATGTTTACATTATGACTACCGAGTAACTCGTAAATTGAGATGTCATCTTGCAAAGCTTAATTCAGAAGGTTATGTATACGGAAGGGATGTTAGCAAAAATATGATAAAAACTAGTGTGAAATCTTCAAGTGTAACATCATAATTATATTAACGCAGATATTATCTGATTTTTGAGTGAGCCTTAAAAATAACAAACGAAAAGATAGGCATAGCTTATAAATATTTATGGATATAAGGGTCAATCACTCTCACTGAATTTTAAGTCCAAAATATTCAAGCACTATAAAATGATGATCCCATGCTAAAAACGACAAGTATTCCGCTTTTTAAAAAAAAGTGTAAAAAGAGTGCATTTAATAAGAAGAGCAACAAACCTGTTTAACGGGCGGCCAATTCAAAAATTGGTTCAGTAGGCAGGCACCTGGGTCCTGGAGCATTGACTTTTGCTTGCATGAAGACGTCCGAAGAGTTTTTCTTTTTCGATCGAGTCCAGTTTGTGTCGAACAAAAGATCAACTAAAAAACTGAGTGCAACGGAGCAGAGCGAGGCGGGTATAGTAGGTACCAGATAACTATGCACAAAATTTACGACATCCGTCTACCGCTGCAAGTCAGTACGAGAATGCAGCGAACCCTTATGTGTCGTTTTGATGCAACTCTGTATCAGCATCTTGGTGCAGTAATTTTATTTCAAGAAAGTTGGTGTCACTATTAAATTTGGAAGCGCTCAGAGACGTCTGTGTCTTCGCTAGGTTTCTAGTGTTTTTTTTTTAAATATGGTATGGATTTACTCTTGTCTCTTGACTTTACCAGATGAGGCATAGACAGAGACGACGATGAATGAAGGGACCTCACCCAAGGCTTCATGTGACAGAAGCTCTTCTGGGTGGTTCACGCCAAAAATAATATTAGGGTACTGTTGGAATGGCAAGAATAAAAAGGTGCTTTATCATCACACAAGCATGGCTCGGCAGCGCGTGCGATAAAACATCTTAAGAGATTCGAATCCCAAACTACAAAATTCAAAAGTCGTCATGCCGAGTGAACGAACTTTTATGCACCATTAATGGCATGGACTATAGTGGCTATTAGGTACGGAGCTAAATGGCACAGGGACTGACAGCTAAAGTTGCCCTCGACGCGCGGCCTTCACATTTCACAACACCCGGACTTAGCGCGCAGGCGCATCCAGCAGCCAGTTTGACCGCGCTGCATTCGTTCAACCGAAATGAAATAGCGGAAACCCTAACCATATCTATGACGTAAATTAAATTAGATGATATATCTCCTATCTTTCTCATCGAACTTTCAAATCTATACTAATTGTACAAATTACAAAAGTATTGATATTTTCCTAAGGGCTATTAGCGTAGACCAGGGTAAGGTAACTCTGGGTTAAACCATTACAGTCTGTCTGATTCTGTCAATTTCTTGATGTTGGCCTCGTGCTTTAACTCTCTGGTCTTTGCAAGTACATAGATCTCAATGAATATTTTCCACAGAGATGAATTGCGTCTGCTAAGTTCACAAAAAAATACATCAATAGTTAGGGAGGCGAATAGGGGAATTTTCGGTAATACTCGAGCGTGGCAGTTTAAGATATGAGAGATACCTTGGACCTAATAGAGCAACCTTGTAAAGTATTAAGCTCTATATGTAGTGACGCGCGCCTAGGATAGACGATCAGATTAGTAAAAAAAAATCGATAGTCTGAAATACTCGAGCGCGTCAGATTAAGATATTGGGGGTTGATTTTAGTGTTTTAAGACTAAATTTAACTAATCTGACAATAAGTCCTTGACGCCGCCGAGTTATAGGGTCGCGAACTTGTAAAAAAAACGTTAATCCGGCATTCTCGAGCGCGATTTTTTAAAATATTATTTTGAAGAATATAATCTAAAACGTACTAAAAATACAAAATCTGCCGGTTTCCGCATGACCGGGAGTGTGGAGGAGCCAATCAGTTCACGTGGTTTATCGGATTTATTTATGAGGAGCCACAATATGAAAGTTCGAGTGAAGAAGAAGAAGATGAATTGTATCGAGCAAAAATGTAAAGATCATACTTAACAATACGATTATAATCCATTTTTTATATCATTTAATTTTTTTATACAATAAATAATACAATTCGTACTACATTTCATCTACATTTACGTTGGTTGTAACTATCGCTTTATTGTCATTCTTAAATTCTCCGTTCTATCAAGGAGAAAGAAAGGAAAAAAAAACGAAAAAACCTTTCCGGTCAGATTAAGAGAACCCACCAACATTTTTGTCAGATTAAGAAAATATGCTTTCAGGAAACCGAGATAAACCTGCCCTATGAAAATCTGACGCGCTCGAGTATTTCAAAAAAAATTTTTTTTTTGCATTTTCAAAAGTTCATTGTAACTTATGGTCACGCCGAAATCGTCAGTTTTTTTAAAGGGAGCTTCCTTGGGGCCTACTTAACACCCCTTCCGAAAATCTGACGCGCTCGAGTAATTTGTTTTTTTTTGCATTTTTGACTACTTTATATGCCTTCCCCCACCACGCAAACCGGCAGATTAGTATACCGTTGTTATCAGAGGCACTTGGGGCATACGTAGTATGAATATCTGACGCGCTCGAGAATGCCCAAGTAACTGTTTTTTTTTACATTTTTGAAAAACCGTACACGCCAAACCCACCGCTAAAATGGTTTTTACCATACGAGCTTTTCTTTTCAAAATTATTTTATCTTTCGATTTTGATAGGTCTCGACGGCGCACAGTGGTTCCAAATAAATAAAAAATGGACATTGATGCTAGAAGCTTGAAATTTTTTCTGATGGTTTACACTAAGTCAACTAATATGACAAAAAATATATATCATCCTACCACGACTACATCGTAGTAAAAAAAATAAGTATATATTTTTTTGTATGGAAGAAATCATATTTCTGTTTATTTCTCGAAACACTTAAAAGTTGTCAAGATGACGATCATATATGTAAGAAAACAAGTGATTCTGAGTATTTCATGCAAAGATACTTTGTACTTATCTCTGCGTACTTTTGAGTTATTAAGGGTTGAACATATTTTTTTTGCCTTAACCCATTGCTTAAACCATTTAGTTAAATAATAAAATAAGATAAAAAATGGGCTGTATAATATATAAATAATATTAACATAATATTGTTTATAATTAAACACAAGTATGTACGTACAAATAAAATATACGCATATTAAAAAAAACTTGTTTTTAGGGAAAGAATTCAAAAATATGTATTATTTGGAGCGCTGGCCAGCAAAAAATAGCTCCAACGCGAGTTTTCCAGAATAACAATAAAGCAATTAATGACTCATTACGACATGTACGTTCACGCACTGCGCGTGCGCACTCGTATGCATCAGTGTACAGCTAAGTGTGGTTGTGATAAGACGTGTTACTACTTTTTCTGTACGCTTCCATTAAATTTTTCGTTGTTGTCTTTTTTTGTTATTGTTACGTTTTTTTATTATTGTTACGTTTTTTGTTTTCGTTATTTTTTCTTTTTTAAGTCCAGTCCAGCCAAGTGTTGGTTCGTTTCTTACTCTCGTAAATTGATCACCTATCAGAGATGACATTTACCAATACGGTTTATCCTCGCTCCAAATGTGGATAAGATGTATGAAATGTATATTACATATTTCCTACAATTTAGATTTTAAAAAGTGGGCAGCCCGAAATGATGACAAATTATTAAAAGAAACCAGAAAAAAATTGACCCAAAAAAAATTCCGGGAAAAAACTGGTTTGTTAATTGACATAGTTAAACAGAGATTTGGCACCACTAACGATGGTTGGATGGATTTTTCAAAATTTTTAATAACTGGTATTATTCACCCTGATTTAATCAAAAGATTTGCAGTTATTCTTCAAGTGATTTCATCTGGGCAACATATTAATACTGGGTGGCGCAAAAGTACTGGCACTAAAGACGCGCGAAAATAATACTTAATTAATACTTTTGTAGATGTTATAGCTGAACCAAATAGGGTCTTTACTTTTGCGCCACCCGTTACTAGCCTTTTTAGGGAATATTGCAAAGAATCAGCAATACTGTATACTAACCTATACCCATGGTATTACATGCCTTCTAGTGTACATAAGCTGTTGATTCATGGCGCAGATATTTGTGAAAGTTTTTCATTTATACCTATAGGCATGCTTTCCGAAGAAGCATCTGAAGCACGAAATAAAGATTTCCGAAACGTTAGACAGGCCCACACAAGAAAAATTGGCAGAGTTGAAACTAATTTGGACATAATCCACAACTTCCTAATTAGCTCGGATCCTTACATCACTCATATTAAGCCAAAATTTGTTCGATCCCATAAACAATTATTTCCAGAGGCCAGCGCATTAATCTTACACAGTGAATTATTTTCAGAGAAAACAGAGATTTCTCAAGAAAACGTTGACCAAAATATTCAGTGATTTTTGTTTTATATAGTTGCAGTCCATATTAGATTAGTGACTACTAATCAAAGGAGTTTATATTTCTTCGATTCAATCTTATAAACATTAATTTTCATATACAAAATTACGTTTTTTCAACCCATAATAACTCAAAAGTACGCAGAGATAAGTACAAAGTATCTTTGCATGAAATACTCAGAATCACTTGTTTTCTTACATATATGATCGTCATCTTGACAACTTTTAAGTGTTTCGAGAAATAAACAGAAATGTGATTTCTTCCATACAAAAAAATATATACTTATTTTTTTTACTACGATGTAGTCGTGGTAGGATGATATATATTTTTTGTCATATTAGTTGACTTAGTGTAAACCATCAGAAAAAATTTCAAGCTTCTAGCATCAATGTCCATTTTTTATTTATTTGGAACCACTGTGCGGCGCCGTTGAATTACGCCATTTAGCTACCTCGCCTCCCTAACCACAACCATGTGCCCCCACTGACCCCTTTTATGGGGGAAACCCAACTTAAATCATCAGTACAGTAATGTAACTGTTCGTGAAAAATTTTTACATTCGTCCACGATCTCAGGAGATAAGCCAAATGCCTTAAGTGGTGAAAGGTTAACATGCGGAAACGTGAATGCATTACACTTACCTAAAAGACATGTTCTACAAACCTTAGATGTAAGAGAGGAGTTTTATGGCATGATGTACAAATCTACAGTTATGTCACTACAAAGCAAGCATCATTATGAAATGCAAACTATTGTGGAGGCTAATCATCATGTTATTATGATATTCTGAGAATGCAGAATGATCGTATTATTGCATAATAAGTATCAAAATATATACATATGTACATATTATGTTCTATTTCGTCCTCCGTCTGAAATGCCACAAAAAAAAACTTGTTCTTCTATACAGTTCACGGCCGATGTTTGCACAACAGCAGTAAATTCCAAGTTTGGTCAGCGTATATGTAAAATGTCACATAAGCTTTACGTTTTTCTAGCCAGGCGTTTAAAAATAGTACATTAAATACCAATGAACTCGAAAAATATGACAATGTTTTTATATTCTTCGTATGCTAGCTTATATCATTTGCGGAATATAATTTAAGTAATATTTTAGATGATCACTCTTCAATATCTGATTTATGATGTCATAATAGCGAGACGTTGAACATTGCTTAAATCGACGGCTCATAAAAGAACATGTCATAATAAGCAATTATTGTATGAGTAGGTCAGCCGGCGCTACAATAGCACATATCGGTTGTCCTTGCATACAAATAACTTTTTCACACATTTCGTCAACTAATACTTTTCTTCCATTTATGGTTCCTACAAAGCTTCTTATAATAAGTATAACCTACAACATTATAATCAGAACTACTCAACTGGAATGCTACTGCAGCTATTAATCAAATGTTAAATTATAGTGCATACTCCGTGCCGTAAAAAAAAACGTAATCATCTCTATACTTACGACACAGACAATTTATCATAACAATAATTATTCATCAGCAGTACATATACGTAAATCTTGTGTCTCGCACATATCGTTAATTACTTTTTTTCTTATTAAGCTGTGTTGCATAGAATTTGATACAAACAAAAACTATCAATCAGAAGATCCTGGAAGTCAGTCGAGTCAAAATAAGGATTTCCCAAACGGAACTGTGGAACAAAAGTTGATACATGATGTAATTGTACGACACCATTACGCTAAGCAAAAAACCCTATTGAACCAACTCGGCTCGGTATGTAACCAAATCAAATGTGTGACATTCGTTGATTCAAAATTAGTGAAAAAACTTGAGTAAGCAGACTCATTACAAAAATATCGATGGCATAGTACCGTACTTGAGTAAATTCTTATTACTAGCAAGTGTATTTTTATCATCGACTGAGTAGGTATTTAAAATTCAGTGCCCACATCGCAATCGAACAAGTTTTGGATTACGAAATAATTGGTAAACAAAAATTTTCGCGCCGCTGAACGATGTCCATACTCGTATACTGCATATACGATACAGCCAAAGGTCGTTTAGTTTCTGTTCGCACCCTAAATAATTTAAGCAGGTTAAATTCGAAATTTTGAATTTATTTTCAAATCAGAAACTATGTCGGCCAGAATATCGCGAAAGTTATCTTTTAGGAAACCGGTATTCTTTAACGTTTCAACAAGGACGTGTATTTCCTTGTTAATGTGATGTGATGTGAATGTGGTACACAGCACACCGTTATCACCATTCTAAGCTTGGGCTTTCCGTTTTTTATTAAAAAACTTATTTGACGTCAGCAGCTTAACGATCACTGTGACTGGTCTGTGACCCCTTGATCTGATTTCCTTTATGAAGGTATTAGGTAATAACTTCCCATCTATTCGCCTGCGGCGCAGACATATTATGTCTGCTGTCAAAAAACCGGAACTGCGGACAAGACATAATATGTTCGCTTTTCTGTGTTATCGAATTCCCGCCGCAGTCAACGGTTCCCGCGTACGCAAGTAGCGTCAGAATGATACAGAGCACTGCGAGATAAACAAGGAAGGCATGATTAGCAACAGCAGACCGCCCGCCATAGAAATATTTTTTTTAATAATTTTTTTAACTCAGACATTTTGGCGGGTAATTTGATGTCAAGCAAAAATGTGCTTTATTTACTATACCTTAGAGTTTGAATGTAAACTGTCAAAATTAAATCGATCCGGTAACTTGAGCAAAACATTGTAAGTATTACAAAGACGCAGCTGTTTCTACTTGAATACAACGAGCTAGCTTGTGTTTCGAGGAACTCATCGACATAAATTACGCACACATGCCACTTGGCGTTCGCTTATCGCTCTTGTTTTTGTAACCGGAGTCGTCAAGGGCCATTAAAGTGGGAGGGGCGTATCGCAGTTGACGTCACTCGGAATTCAAGATGGCCGCAGGCGAATAGATATTGGCTGATATATTCATTCGGACGATTACTACAAAATATTAGGCAAAGGTTCAGTTTTGCATTTGTTTGTAATTAGCTGCTACGCGCTGCTTTTCACCTAACAAGTTCATTGTGGTAGTCCTCAAATGAAGATTTATACATGTTTCTAATTTTAATATTGACTTCAAAATTAACACTTATTTCACCTCACTAGGGGTAGAATTCTCAAAGATCTTATGGGGTTTACTCAAAAAAAATACTACTGACCCAAGATTATAGATTTTACTTTTAATACTTTACATTCGGCGATGATGCATCAGGTTGACAGTGAATCAGGACATGTAATTTAATACTTATATTCAAACCAATCCAAAATAGCCATCTATTGTGTTTAGCCAGGAAGTGGTTGACGATGTACCATTCTATTTATTAACTGTGACCAGTCAAATGCTCAAGGTAATGTCTCTATCCACTGTTAGTAAGCAGGCAAACCATTCACGTCACATATTTTCATTCAAACATAACGCTATCAGCGAATTGCTTTCTCACAGATATTTACCACCATAAACCTAAATTGATAAATAACTCGTTCAGTTCAGAATAATAACAGAGGGTATTTATTATACTTCGAACAGATCAGAGTGTCGTTGACGTAGCATCTGAAGGTCAAATTTTGATTAACGCACACTATTGGATAACAAAAGAAGAAAGCGAGGACAAAGCTACAAGATATGCAAATGTACCAAAATAACTAGTAGTAACATGGGCATAAAATGAATCATCAACGACTGAATACGTACTCTATCTCTGAAGTAAAGCGCATTAATCACGAAGCTATGTCGGGGCTCTTTTGTTTAGAAGACAAAAAACAATTTGTTCGCGAGGAGGCTCGATAGCCCACGTAGTTGAGTTATAACAGCAAATTGTAGACGTCAGAAAATGATGTCATCATGACTTGGATACAGAAAAATCCGGCTAGGATACATTCTCATGGTCACTTTTTCTAACATCCCATCCCACTATAAGTATGGGCTATTAAATCATTACCGTTCCGTAAAATGCATGATGATCAAATTGATTTTAGATGAAACAACCATTAATTAAAATGTTACGTGTATTTAATTCCGGAAAGTTTATAAAAACATATTACTAGCTCTTCACATATACAGTTACTTTAAACTTGAGAAGCATAAAATCGAAGATTGTACTATATCAAAGTCCAAACACAAGTAGCTAACGTAATCGTGAGTATAATTAAAGGCTGCAGACAAAGGTCTTAAAAATATATATTATAAGCAGCTTTTTGTTTAAGTGCTCAACATAGTGAATTTTGAATATAAAATTATGGCAAGTACATCGAAGGTGGTATACGAAAATCTTATTTGGTTGAATAATTTTATGTTACGATCGCACATCGATTCATTGTCAGTCAGTCCAGTCAGTAGTCAAACAGCTTCCACAGCAATTTGCATTGACACGATTCCCGTTAGCTTCATAAATACAGCCAATTGAGTTCAAGGACGTCCATAAGCAGTTTGTGACCAGCGTGAACAATGAGTTTTGCTGCGGCGTCCTCATGCAACCGCGTATAAAATATGTAAGATTATTTTTGTCAACACCAATAAAATATCGCGATCCAATATTGCGATCCGACTTGATGGCCAGTGTCGAGTATACAACCGTTGCATTAAGTTGGCATTATGTGCGAATACCTTAGTCTGTCCGTTGACAGGTTGGCAACACTAACAAATACTCGCCACTTGCCATCGAGCGGTTGGACGAAGCGGACGTGAAATAATCGTGTACTAGAAGAATAAATCCAAGTAAATCACAGCAATCATCGTTTCATTTCTGAGTTTGAGGGTTGATCTTTCAACTCAGAAGTGGGATCTGTGCAGCACACCCACAATTTATCGGAAATAACACCTGGAACACATTTTTTTTTCTTATCTTCGGATTTGTTGATAACTACATTGAAAAATGGATTGTGATGCTACTGAGGGTAATCGGCTACGAAAAAGCCGTTCCCGTCATACTCCAGACATAGAATACCGTCGTAAACGCCGTCGTGAACATGCAAAGAGTGTGGATAAGTCAAGTGAAGCAAAGCGGAAGCGTCGCAGAGTTGCACGTAGTGAATCTACCGACGTGAGTGAACGAAAAGCTCGATCGAAGACTCGCACTGAGAAAAGACGAACCCGGAAACGTAGCCGTAGCCGCAGACGCAGACATGAACATCGACCAAGCCGCAGCACGGAGAGAAGCAAGAAGGTGAGGCGGCATTCAAGACGCAAGCTGAGTTTATCGCGTCGTGGTAGCAGCTCCTCGAGCAGCGTGAGTGAGACAACGATACCAAGTAAGAACTTAAATACCCACACTTTTGCCAATAGTGAAACTCAGTTATTTTTAAGTGAATTAGTCAAGTCTTTGAGTAGTGCTAAGCCAGAGGGCAATAAATTTCCGATGTTAGGTAACGTTATCCCCGAATTTGACCCCATGATTAAGGGCCAAACCATTCATATGTGGCTCAATAAGGTAGAAGAGTGTGCGAAATTATATAATTGGGGTAGTGATCAAATTATTCATTATGCCTTGCCACGTTTAGTCGGCGTCGCGCGTACCTGGTATCAAGCCTTGCCTACAATGTCATTTTCGTGGCCTGAGTGGAAGACTAAGTTGATTGATTCCTTTCCTAGTAGTGACGATTACGCGGAGTTATTAACCGATATGCTATCCAAACGAGTAAAATACAATGAATCATTAGAATTATATTATTATGAGAAAATAAACTTATTAAACCGTTGCGAAATTTTTGGTAGACGTGCCGTTGATTGCCTTTTGTATGGTATTGAGGATCGTTCTTTGAGGTTAGGTGCAAAAGCAGCTAAATGTCAGGAACCAGAACAGGTGCTAAACTATTTCCAATCTATAAAGCAGCAAACTAGGGATACCGATAGGACAAAAACTAATGTGTCTGATAAGCGTGGCCTATCTAATTCTTTTAACTTTAATCAAAAACAAAATTCAGCTAACGATGCTAAATCAAAGATACAAGGTAGCACGTCGATTGTTTGTTATAACTGTAGTGAGACAGGGCATTTTAGTTTTAAATGCCCCAAAAAGATATTAAAATGTAATGTTTGTAACCGATTAGGACATTTAACTATTAATTGTCCCCGTTTGCCAAATGAATCAAATAAAAATATCGAGAAAAGCTCTGACAAGACCGTCATGCAAGTTAACGTAGATAATTCAGGCAATGATAAGTATTTAATTTCCTTGAAAATAAATGGTAACGTTTTAAACGGATATATAGACCTTGGTAGTCAATGCACCTTGATGCAGTGTAGTGAGGCGGTAAGAATGAAAATTAAGTGGTCTGATCGCGATCTTCCGGTTATGAGAGGCTTAGGGAATAATATAGTTATGCCATTAGGTTTAGCACAGGTCGAAATTGAAATTCATGGTATTCTAGAAAAGGTAGACGTTTACATAGTCGAAGATGATGTTATTAAATATCCAGTATTAGTTGGACATAGTTTTACAGAAAAACCGGGCATAGTTATAATTAAAACTTCAGATTCCTTAACATTTAAAAGAGAAAATCAAACTAAACTAAACTTAATTTTGAAAGAAACTGTTACTGTCCAGCCTAAAGAAATCATGACTGTTCCAGTCCTAGCACATCAAAGCTACACTGGAACAGTGTACGTTAGGGGATCTATTAGAGGTCTACCTGAAAGTGAGTTTTATTTGATGCCTGGAGATTATGACTTAGATAATGGAGTAGGAATTCTAATGGTATTCAACTTAGGCAGTAAAATATTAACTTTGTCAAAAGACTCGTTAATTACTAGGGTTCTTGGTAATCCGAAAATGTATGATGTAAATATTTTAGATTTTACTGACTCAGATACCGAGTCGAGTCTAAACTATGGGGATCATTTGACTGATGCAGAAATTGTTTTACTCAAAAATCTTCTCAAAATGTATGAATGCTGTTTTTCGTCTAGCTTACGTGACTTAGGGTTTACTAACGTTATAAAAATGGAAATACAATTGACGGATAAACAACCAGTCGTTTACCGACCGTATCGCTTATCTTTTCCTGAACGTGAATTAGTGCGAACAATGGTAAAGGAAATGATTGATGCTGATATTGTGTCTGAATCTTCTTCACCGTACGCCAGTCCTATTCTTCTTGTGAAGAAGAAGACAGGCGAGAAGAGGCTCTGTGTTGACTTCCGAGCTTTGAGAACACTCAAAGAACATTATCCTTTACCATTGATCGACGATCAGCTAGATAGGTTAGCCGGTAACTCACTTTTTATTAGCCTTGATCTTGCATCAGGCTATTATCAAATCCCGATTGAAGAAAGTTCACAGCCTTTAACCGCCTTTGTTACGCCTGACGGGCAGTACCAATTTAAAAGAATGCCTTTTGGGCTAGCTAATGCCCCGTCTATTTTTCAAAGAGCAATGAATAGAGTTTTTTCTAAGCTTGAATACGTAGTTATCTATATGGACGATATCCTGATACCAGCACGCTCTTTTGATGAGGGTCTTACGCGTTTAGAAGAGGTTTTAAAGCACTTAGCTAATGCGGGACTGACATTGAAATTAAAGAAATGTTTCTTTTTCGAAAAAGAGCTTGATTTTTTAGGTTTTCATGTATCAGGGAGTGGCATACGTCCGGGTTCACGGAAAACTCTTGCTATCTCAAATTTTCCAGTGCCCAGAAACGTTCATGACGTTCGACGTTTCATAGGACTCGCTAGTTTCTTTCGTAGATTTGTCAAAGATTTTGCGCTTCTCGCATGTCCCTTAACAAACCTTTTAAAATCAAAATTTGAATGGAAATGGACCGATGAGCATACTCGGGCATTTAATATTTTGAAAGAAAAATTAGTAGAGCGACCTATATTGGCTTTGTACGACGCGAACCTAGAAACAGAGCTTCACACGGATGCGTCAAAGATCGGTATAGCAGGTATCCTTATGCAGCGAGCCAGTGATGGACAATTTCGACCGGTAGCCTATTATAGTCGGAAAACGACAGACGATGAACAGAAATTTCACTCATTTGAGCTAGAAACTCTCGCTGTTGTTGCATCACTGAGCCGTTTCAGAGTGTACTTGTTAGGTTTAAAATTCAAAATAGTCACGGATTGCAACGCGTTAAGGACAACGTTGACTAAGAGAGACCTTGTCCCTAGAATTGCTCGTTGGTGGGTGCAGTTGCAGGAGTACGACTGTAGCATTGAATACAGAGCAGGGTCTCGTATGGCTCATGTAGATGCTCTGAGTCGTGCTCCAGTAACTGAACCTACTATTCAGGGAGATACACACGTGATTGATGTTCTTCAGGTTGAGGTTAAAGATTGGATTGCGACAGTGCAGAGTAATGATGACGAGATTAAACGAATCAAGGAAATACTTTTAGATGAAAATACAAAATTTGTTGCTGATGTACGAAATAATTATCAGGTTAAGGGTGAGCATGTGTATCGTATTTTAGATGATGGTATTCGTTGGGTGGTACCGAGAGGTGTTAGGTGGCAGGTTCTGCGCATGAACCATGACGACGTAGGCCATTTCGGTTTTGAAAAAACGCTTAGTAGGTTAAAGGGGACATTTTGGTTTCCCAAAATGCGTCGCTTTACAAAAAAGTACGTCTCGTCATGTTTACAGTGCGCACACCACAAGGCACCATCAGGTCAGAAAGAAGGTTTTCTACACCCGATCCCTAAAATAGAAATGCCTTTTCACACATTACATGCGGACCATCTCGGCCCGTTTGTTCGCTCTAAAAAAGGCAACGTTTACATATTGGCAATAGTAGATTCTTTTACGAAATTCATCAATATACGCGCTGTTAAAGATACAAAGACCTCTTCTGCCATTAAAATATTTAAAGAATATTTCAGTTATTTTGGAACACCTTCAAGACTGATCACAGATCGAGGCTCATGTTTTACTAGCGCGAAGTTCAAAGAATTTACCAATAAACTTAATATCAAACACGTGTTAAATTCGGTTGCAACCCCTAGAGCGAACGGGCAGGTCGAGCGGTTCAACCGGACAATACTAGATGCTCTCAGTACCAAATGTCATGGTAAAAATGAAAATACTTGGGATGAGTATGTAGATGATATACAATTAGGCATAAATACAACTGTAAACAAAACTACAGGCAAGAGTCCCTCAGAGTTACTTTTTGGTTGCAAACTGATTACGTCAAGTGAGAATATGTTAGGTGATGTAATTAGTGAAACATCTAAATTAGTAAGTGGCTCGGAATTAATGCAATTGAGATCTAATGCTAAAGATAGAATTGACAAAGATCAGGAAGTAGCTAAACGGAGATTCGACAAACATAGGAAAAGTGCTAGAACATATAACGTAGGAGATCTAATAAGATTAGAAAGAACAATAATTGACAAGGATCATTTAGGTAAATCTAAGAAGCTTATACCAAAATTCCAAGGCCCTTATCGGATTGTTAAGATTTTGCCGAATGATAGATTCGTAGTTGAGGATACACCACTTACTAGGAAAGGAAACAAACGGTATGAAAATGTAGTTGCAATTGATAAGATTCACCCATGGCTTAATTTTAATGATTGCTCTTCTGAGGCTAGTGAAAATGACGAATGTAATGATACTGATAATGAAATTAATAAATGAACTTATTGAAATTAATCTTAGTGTAGTCTTACAAAGTTATTGATAGAATTGCAAAATGTGTGTCCTGTTTCAATGAGAGGTTAGTGCAGAAACGAATAGCATTTTTATGCTGCATAGAAAGCCTCGCATTGTTGCAGAACATGATAATTTGAAAGTGATTGTGATAAATGATTTAGAAATGATTATGATCAGTGCAGATGGTGAATGAGACTGTGACTATAGCATAGTACAGTTTCGCACAGATGATCACTATTTAGTTTAAGTATTATTGTTTATACACTTTTAATGTATGTTTTAAAGTTTTTTTTTTATTATTGTTATTAAACATTGTTTATTTTTGTAGAATGTCAGATATATTAAATTATTTATTTTTATCAGATATGTAATAAGTAAGTAAGCACAAGTTACGAGCAATCAGTGCAGAAAGAGAACTATACCAAATTGATTAATACCGCACAGATGATTGTAGATCGTGATAGATTGTGTTAGACTGAAATGGCACAAGTTACGAGCAATCAGTGCAGATAGCGAATGGTATTGATTGAAATGGTATCGCACAGATGATTGTAGATCGTGGCAGATTGTGCAAGATAGTCATGTAGTTAAGTTTAACGAAAATTTTGTAAGTTTTAGTTTTTTTTTATTTTTTATTTTTTTTTCCCTCACTTTCTCTCCTCGAGTTTGTATTTTGTATTTCAATTTAGTGAGAGGACTCACTCAGTATAGGATGGCCGAGTTGTAAGATTATTTTTGTCAACACCAATAAAATATCGCGATCCAATATTGCGATCCGACTTGATGGCCAGTGTCGAGTATACAACCGTTGCATTAAGTTGGCATTATGTGCGAATACCTTAGTCTGTCCGTTGACAGGTTGGCAACACTAACAAATACTCGCCACTTGCCATCGAGCGGTTGGACGAAGCGGACGTGAAATAATCGTGTACTAGAAGAATAAATCCAAGTAAATCACAGCAATCATCGTTTCATTTCTGAGTTTGAGGGTTGATCTTTCAAATATGATAATTGTACGCTCGACCCATCAAACAGATCTTACTCCACGGACTTAACGTAATTCATATGAACGATTGTTCACATTCTGGGTATGATGCATCAGTCTGATGCAGTTTTTCAACAATGAGTATTGTTGTCGTATTTAACCGGGATTTAAATTTCTGGTGCACAATTTTGAATGTATTTGAAATTGATTGGTTATTTTGACAGTTGAGTTGATACATGAACATAAAATCAATTTAAAATAGCAATGGATTAGAGAGTTTCAAAGCTTAGCATTTGTATAACGATAGGGTCGAGAGGTGTGAAATGAAAAGTATCGAAATCGAATCGAATATCCCGTTATCCATTGTGACATTTGCACATCCGAAAGTATTCCAAGAAGAGCCGTGCACAAGGAAGGTACGCTTTCTCTTCTTGAGGAGCACAGTCTGGTCGGTCGTTAACTGATTATCATAGTAAATGTAGCAGGCATTGTTTATGATTATGAAAGCTGGGCGGAGGCGTGACGTCTGCGCAAAACTGAAGATTTGAGCGTAACATCTTTCAATGAAGCATTAACAATAGGTCGACGATCTTGCGATGAAAGGGAAATCGGATTATTTTGTCACACAATTAATAAGTCACAAAAGAACTTTAGATGTAATCTTTTATTAGCATTACGCAATTTATACTGAGGTGTTGGGTAAACTTTTGTCACATATGACAAAAGTGTTGTTGGGCCAGCATCGTGTCGTATGATTAGGGGCATGCAAGCATGCTCTAATGAGTTCCGTAATTTCAATGCACCGTTATAGACACGCGGCGCATGCATCGACTGTTGATTCGTAAAGATTACAGCTCTTGCATAACTAGACCGTCTCGATGTACCGAACATGTTTCACAACATGCACCTGTTTTACCTATGGCGTTAACTGGATCAAACCCGCTGGTCACAGTTCATCTATCTCAGTCGCAGAGAATAATGACACCTCCAGACCGTTGACGTAAGAGCACATTATAATTTTCTGACAAAAAAGCGTCCGCATTTTTAAATAAATTATATGGAGTCTAGACCGTCCGTACTCCGTGCAATTTGCGATTTTTGCGAGGTTTCTGCTTCAGTGAGGTCATCGAAAATTAACCATTATTAGGTTCACAGTTGTCTTTTTACAAGTGCAATTTACATTATTAGATGCCTAAATGGAGTTATTAACTTTTACTTCGACAAATTATACCCATAAAGAACCTAAGACTATTAGATTCTGTCAATCAATCAAAAATAATCACTTCATACAATAAATTGACTTGCTGGGATTACGCTTGATGAAAACAAAACACCACCCGATTTTAGCAAAAAAAACTTTGAACTGTTTTTATAGAAAGAAGCAACCAGCTACGAATTTTGTGAATCAACACCGAATTCTCAAATAATTGCATGACTGTCGGAGGATTTTTTTTTTGTATTAAATACGCCTCGCTATCTCACTAACGGCTCTTTGAGACCGCTTTAGTGAATGATAAATTGTATAAAAAATTTAAGCATGGAACAATCACGTGCTCTACCACATGGACCGTACTGTATCAATCAATAGCAGGTGTGCAATACTTATTTTATTACACAGTACTTATTAATACAGTAGTAACGATAAATCCGTAGACAAACAAACATATGTGTTTGGAAGCTTAACTAGAACATGATACTCAAATATTATCCAATTCCAACAATATCACAACAAACATACAGGTCGAATTGGATATTTTTATGAATTCAGTAAAAATAATACATCTCGTTCAAAACGAAAACTTTGCGGCTGCAACTCAATGAGGCATAATATCGTGGTATAATTTAACGTTTGTCATTATTTTTAAAAACGAGAACCTTGCAAATGGTTACATTTGTTGATTTCTCGCCGATCGCTTTGCTAACAACATTAGTGAAGCTTTATACGTTTCTTGGGAGTCGTGATGACAACTTACGAACTAGGTGTGGAGTGGACTGCACTTGCATTATAACGAAGGCAAATTTAAATGATACTAAGTAATCTCACGGGCCTTAAACGTGGTCGGAACACGTGCTGATAGCAATTAAACTGAATCATGTGGGTAGTGGGCACACATCCGCCAGTAAGCACGTGCTTGTACGCATGGTCTCGTAGTTTGACACTTGTCAGGACCCTACGAATATGTTATGGCTTAGTCACATCTGAGGCCCTATTCTCGTAGTGGAAGAGAGATTTTGACGCATGACGCATGATCATGCTGACAGGGACGGCTGGTTTCGAAAATATTGACATTGTTTCAGAACAGGCTTTCTGATGATGGATGTCTATAGCACATCAAGCTGTAAATAAGAGAAGGCACATGGTCATTTTTTTTTCTACTTATTATTCATACAGACAAAGTAACTAGCAAAGACTAAGGCTGCAATATGTAAATGTAGCGGTTCTCTTGATTTGTTGAAACGACACGTGGATTGGATATATTAATTCAACCAGTATGATGGATGACTATTACCGAGACATAAGAGCGTAAACATGAATAATGCAATCTCATTGCAGGATCCTATTTTACAATCCTTTACCAAGTTCAAGGTTTGTGGTAAATATGTTTGTATAGTCGCCAGCAGATCAAGTTATCCACTTTTGCTGCAAACTAGCCTTTATAACAACTACATAAGAGTCCGAAGTGCGTACCTTGATATGTTGTTGTCCGTACATAATAAAATATATTCGATGAACTACTTATGCAGCTAGTTTCATTTCAATTCTCTTTAGGATCGCCGCAGGGCGCCTGCTTATGTATGCTATTATAATTTGTTAGAATAACTTCGAAAAAGTACTCAATGAATAATTTTAAGCTAAGTCAGACAAACATTATAAAGTTTTCCAGGGGTAAGTAATGAAGACATCGCAATTTTCAGAAACCTTTGCTAAACCAGTCTGTGTCCGGTCCGGTATTGTTTATTTTTATTTTAGACATGAATTAAAAAGATTTATAAAACAACAACATTAAAATAAGCTGGTATCTGCTACCTAGGTTGTCAAACCAGAAATACCAATCAACAGGACGTTACTTTAGATATATTTTTTTTAGTATAAATGTTCATTATTGCAACAGAAATACAGATAAGTAGGTACCAGACCGTAAAACTATTTATTGGTGGCAACTCCGCTGTTATTTGATTTCTGATATCAAAGTTTTGCAACTAAGTAAATTACTTAAACAGTTATTTTGCCTCAGGCAACAATTTGAAAATTATATTAAATTTAAAATTCTATCACGCAAACAAAATTATCTCGATTACATTGGCTAATTCATTGAAACTCTAGAAACGAATTTCTATTCACTATAGTGTTGTCTGGAACTATTCATATTTTGGTACCTACAACACATATCAGATATCAAAACAAAAACATACCTCGTGTGTTCATAAGTTTTGAGACAAACTTGGTAGTTAAAAAAATAAATTAAATATTACTGGCTGCTATATAATTCTTTTTCCAATTTTGAATTTGGAATGTTTACTTTTAATACCTTTGACTTTCAAATTTATTTCTGTCAATTTTATCGTGATGGAGGGGACTAAAGAATTGCGTGCGACCGTGATATCGTTATTTAAGGCGGGAAAAACACCAATGGAGATTTTCCGTGGGGTGAAAACTTTTGGCGTAAGCCGTAACTTCGTGTATTACACTATCAAACGATACAATGAGACAAGTTCCTTGCAAGATCGCCAAAGGAGTGGTCGGCCACGCTCTGTAAGGACGCCTGCGAACATCAAAATCATCCGAGAGCGACTTCGCCGAAATCCATGTCACACTCAGAAAAAAATTGCTCTGCAGACTAATATTTCGCGCGTTTCAGTCAACAGAATACTGAAATATGATCTTAAGGTAAAGGCGTATAGCCGTAGAAAAGTTCACTTTTTAAACGATCGGCTTCGTAAATTGCGACGCGAACGTTGTCCATTACTGCTTAGGAGACACGATGCGAGGAAGATACTGTTCACCGATGAGATTTTTTTTTAATGTCGAAGAAAAGTTCAACCGACAAAACAATAAAGTCTATGCCAAAAGTAGCAAGGATGTCCCAGCTTCAGCACGGAATGTCTCGCGTACTCATCATCCGGCAAGTGTGATGGTATGGTGGGGAGTTTCGTATGAAGGTGTCACTCCGCTCCTGTTAGAGCTCAGGGCCTGCCAGAAGTCCCACCCAAACTTGGAGTCACTGAAGCGAGCTCTTGTTCGAGAAGCAAAGCGAATCCCGCTAGAAAAGATTCGTGCCGCCATTGATGATTGGCCAAATCGTCTAAGGGCCTGTATTAAAAACAAGGGTGGACATTTTGAATAATAGATATATTTTATTGTTGATTATTATCTACTTAGTGTTCACTGTAAATTTTAGAAATATAAGTTAATTATTTAAAAAGTTATGCCTCTTTTTTTTCGTCTCAAAACTTATGAACACACGAGGTACAATGATATTATTCTTTGTACAGTGAGATGTTTTGTATCTCCAACTCTCACCATATCTGTGATCTGATTCCACTTTAAAGGCTTAATCGGACACAATCCTATCACAAAATTCCCACAGAGAGACAGCGAAAGTGCTGGTGCATTTTGCATGTTGTCAAGATTTGTAAGACAAGAAACCGGTTACATTCATTTGGCGAAATAATTTTGCAATAGGAACGCGCCCACCGCTGGTTTCGAATATGCCTGTTCAATACATCGTGCTGTTACTATGACGCAGATACGATCGCATTTTCGACCTCATAGATTGATATCCGAATATTTGCCATACTCGCGTCCGTATAAAAAAAAGAGTTCCGCAGAATAAAAGTAATTAACTCACCCGCGTCATTGTATTAGTTTAGTTATAAAATAATAAGAAGGCCAAAATGAACCGGCTAGAGACTTATGATTGTGAAAGCGTTCTACTTGAACACAGACAACAGTCAAAGAGTGATAATTAAGCATGAGCATATTTTCGTTTCATTAGTTTTGGACAATAAGTAACACTTAAGGTTAAAGACAAAGAACATTGTTGTGTGTCGTCGAAAAACCACAAACACAATAGCAGCTCATTTTAGCTAGTGCCTTGACCGCGCGATCTACGGTACGTTATGCACCTCTGAAGCTAAACACGTAAAATGAGGAACCTC
The DNA here is from genome assembly GCA_963584085.1 of Pyrausta aurata. NCBI lineage: Eukaryota > Metazoa > Arthropoda > Insecta > Lepidoptera > Crambidae > Pyrausta > Pyrausta aurata. Next base: position 10,103,173 of record OY757256.1, on the reverse strand, counting down.
AAATTAAGACGAACATGACTTGGTGACCTTGCGAGTACTATAAAAGAAATGCATTATGCTACCACTACTTAAAATGCCTATCCATCATGTTATCAAAGCAACAAAGAGGACCATGGAGCCGCGAGCAAACCAAGATTTATTGCATCACAGTCCGACGAAACGAGACCGCAAATAAAGAGAACACGGACCTTGAAACCGTATCTGACAAAATCAATCGGACTTCGAACAAAACTTGACCTAAAAATGTAATTGATGAAACGTAAATTTCAGTTCACCAAATAACATAAAAAGATAAAATAAATAAAAAAATAACTAAGGACCACTTTCTTTAACAAATGTTGAAGAACTATAACTTTGAAATTTTGGATATGGAAACATAACAGAAATACTTCATGATAAAAAAGCTAAGAGAATAGCATATAGATAACTTCATCAATTAAATAGGCAACGTAATATTTAATTATACAAAAATAAATAAGTAAATTGGTAGGACCAAGCATAGAAGCAAGATTGAATGTGTAAACAATAATTTCCGAATAGAATTGCAAAATAAGACGAGTCGGACTTTCAAGGATTCTAGTGACTGTCGAGATTTATTCGGGAGAGAGGGCAGGTTTAAAACTATTGTACTCATACTCGTAGGCTTTAATTGCATTTCAATTAGATATAATAATACTCGTTCTTTATCAAAATGAAATAAAGGCTATTAGTCGACCTCGGTGGAGCGTTGGGGCAAAGTTCGCGTAATACAAGGAAGATTTTCATCTTTGATTAAAACTTGAAGGTTTTTTTAAATGTATAACTGTAATTGTAACTGTAATGTGTAACTGTAATTTTACAACAAATTCATATGAAGTTTTGACGAAGGTGGGAGATGAAGCTGAAGTTTTTGACAGCTAAAATATTAACGAGTACTATTTCCTACATTCGGGGATAGGTTCATGGAAGTAAATACTACATGACACTTTCATGAATCTCGTGAGATCCCTCGATTTGATTCCATTTGCATCATTTTTTGTCTCGTTGAGCAAGGGAATTGTCTTGATATTGCTTAATGTGTATAATTGGCGTGTGATAAACGCAAATTAGATAGGAGACTGCGTCTCTCCCATGAGAACAAGACTAGAACATCTGACTTATATTTCATAGGGTAGTACCCTGATTACTCTTCTTAGTCTAGGTGATATATTACTTTGATTCTTTACATAGAATGCGGTGAGTAAGTTATAACTAGAATAAACTAGAAAGTAGAATAAGTAGTCGCATGCATTTCAATAAAAAATATTGCAAAGGTAACCTGAATTATGCAAGCACGATGAAATCAAAACCGAAGTGATATCGAGATGATGGCAATAATATCGCAGATGCGGCGACAAGGAAGAGATCCGCAATGAGTTCCGTGCACATTCGGTAACCCGTAACACCCACACATACACAACTTTACAATACATTGCGTGTTACACAACGACACACATAAGTAGTATTTTAAGTGTCTGTGTCAAGAAAATCAACAAAACCTTTCGAATTGTACTAAATAAGCGTGAACTAATTTTGCAATACTGCACACAAAGGTGAGTTTGTCCAAGCGGGTGTCATGTTTTGAATGAAAAATAAAAATGGCGTGATAATTGGTCGACCCGAAAACTCGTTAGTCAAAATAATAGCCACTTACTAATATATTTGAATAATCTGTGTCTGGGGTTTTGGCTTGACATTGTGTTTTATTTTGCTGAAATAACAGAGTTAGTGTAAAATTGCATAGCATGGTTTCTATTTAGTAATTACTAAATTCGAAACCATGGATGCAGATTTAAAAAAAATATGTTGAAATTAAAATACATATTTTTTTTTAACAAAATACGTACTCTCGTAATACACAAAGCCAATGTTTTAACATAAAATTCAATATTTTAATGTCATTTATTGGAATGCAGGGTCAACCAAAGTAAATGATAAATTGTTATATTATTATTTATCTAGCTAGAGATCGATATAAAAAGTAAAGAAGGAAATCTTAAAGAATTCAGCAGACGTCCTTTGAACAAAGTCACATACATAATGCTATGTAGATAAAGCAACTAACAAGGACTTGGATCGGGTACCGACTGACTACATAATGAAGTAAATGAAGGTGGCAACAAAATTGTGCATATTCATCATATTGAGGAAAACGAATGAATTGTATAAACAGTATAAATTGCTCTCTTAACATAACATGTAATTTAATTTGAATTAACTTAGGATCGGATTGGACCCCGGGCTATAATGAAACGTCAAATTATTTTGCTAGTAATCATAGTTATTAGTTGCGTAATGTTAGATATATTATGAAATAAATGGCATGCTACTCTCATCTTATGGTGTCCTATGACTCATTGTCATCGAGATTTTAAGAAAAGGAATGCTAATAGGTAAAGTTTATATCCCTAATAGTCTAGTCAGAGGCTAGAAAAATAATGTAGCCTCAATCATCAGCAATAAATGTAAATAGATACCAAAAATTATTGAGCACTTATAAGAGGATTAAGAATAAACATTTATTGATGTATTTAAGCACTTCATGCAATCTTACACAAAGACTAAGCTCTACGTACACTTCACATAATATAAAATATTTCCATCCTTGGATTAGAAGTCTTTTCGTTTTCCATTCGAAATAATTTTGTGATATTATAAACTACAACTTTTTGTAGCGATACAAACGCAATGCAGCATCGAAACCATTGCCCGGCTGTCGCACTTGCGTTCGTATCGATGAAAAAAAAATAGTAGCCTACATACACATAACTAATTAGTCATCTCTTTCATTCCAGATCTCATTGCCCGAGTGGCACATACCGCGACCGTCTCTCTCTGGCAGCACCACGAGCGGAAGCATCAGCGATTCCAGATCGCGAGGCGGCTCCGCATCTAGCCAAGGGTCGTCTAGCAACCACAGCACGCATGTACGGTATTTTCAATAATAAATGTAATAATAATGCAAAATATAGATTACATAAAGCTAAAGAAAGATGTAGCCTTGCGTATCAGTAAGATCAAGTGGCAATGGGCAAGGCACATAGCGCGAAGAACTGACGGCCGTTGGGGCAGAAAAGTACTAAATTGTGACACTTTGCGAAAAAGCCGATCGCGAATCTGGATCACTCTAAAAACATGCTCAAGTTCGATCACCCCGATCGTCCGACTGTTGGACACATCTCTTTTATTAATTATAGCAATTACTTCAATCTTCATGACGCAAACAAAAAATAAATAGCTCAGCCCAAAGCTATTTAACGCTTTTGTTCATTTTGAGGATCTTCCACTAACAACAAAAACTGTTTTTTGTCTTTGACTTTTTGTCCACGGATGAGGTGAGATGATAATGGACGTGGTCAAGAAACCAATTAATATTGCGTGTCCGATTCAGGATCTTCTTGTCAGAACTTATATGAGAACTTTTCATAATGATATATTACTCAACGAAAATAACGCTCACACGATATTTACATTACAGCAGCTACCAAAAATGTTGACTTTGAAAACCTTAAAAGCGAACCGTAGTAACGCAATTAATCTTCTCATATCAATGCAGGTGATCTATTTCTAATTAAACCAACAGTCTGCACCACTAGTCATGACCTTTCGCGAGTGTGACCCAAGAGCCAACGCTGTTTAAATTGGTCAAGTGTGACGTAACGTAAACAAATATGGTGCGTGACTGTATGCGCGTGAGCGTTATGAGAACAGTGGGACATGATACTTGAAGCAATTTCGTTATTAATAATTTTTCTGCTCCATAAGCGGAAAATATTGTAGGTCGAGATGAAACCAAGGATCCATAAAGTAATATGTGTGGTCTTTTCTTTCAGAGTGTGTCATCGGGTTCGTTTCTGCTGAACGCTGCACATCTAGCACGCATGCACGGCAGAAATTCGACCCAAGAGGACTACGGTTACCATTCGAAGTTGGGTAGCTACGGACGGAAGGCTGGCTTATCTGAGGCTGTGGTTACGATACCTGAGGAGACTCGCGACCCAGCCGACGGTTTTTGGAACGGTGTGAAACGAGGGTCAGCTTCTGAGCAGGACGCCGCTTCGGTAGCGAGTTCTACGCACTTCACTGTGGTGAACGGATTCACGAAGCAGCGCACCGGCAAGGAGCCAAAGTCCTGCTGCTGCGACCATTCGCATCAAGTCACCGTTCTCGTCATATCGATGACCATACTATTCTCCGCCTGCATTCTGGCGGCCATATGTTTTGTCGAGAGTGAGTACATCACATTTTTTTTAATAATCAGAGCTGTTTTATAAACCGCTCTTTCCAAATTCATAGCTCAGAATACATTCTACGTACGATAGCCGAATAAGTACTAGACTGCAAATGTATTATTTCTTACACTTAATAAATTCTAATGAACGCTGTTGATACAATTCGTAGAATATAAAGGAGTTTTATAAGATTATATTTTTTTTTAGATTATTAATCATGTTTTTTTTATTACAGTGCGAATGCGTAAGGAGACGGGGATGTATAAATATTCCTAATCGAAGAAGACACAGCCAGCACGAAAAGTATTAGTTAAACGGTTTATATTTATTTAAGTACTTACGACTATGTATTGACGAGTAATTTAAACTTATTTTTATACTTGATCCATGTGTTATAGACATAATAATTGTCGACATAGTAAAATTTATAGATATTAATAATTTAGATGTAAGTTAAGTAGGTTAACAAAATTAGTGCAATATATTACTTAACAATCCCAGTGAACGATTTGTGACTAGTTCAATTGATTTAATGATGTAGCAATTATGAAAAAAATAGGCTACAGGAACTGTTCTACGATTTTATATTTTGTGATCCTGAATGAATATTAAATATTACTCAGAGAGCTGTAATTTTCAATGGTTTTTCTTGTAGTTTTTAATTATAATTTATTTTAAAACTAGACTTGTAATGTTGAGAACAAAATGCACATAACTTGTTTAATGGCACAAGAAAGATGCGTATTTTCGTAGACACATGAAAATATGCGTCTTTTAATACCATTTATATTAGACTATCTAAATAATAAGTAAGAAAACAAGAGAGATACTGTTATGACGAGTTCGTAATTTGTGTATGTTGTATGCTACGGAAGAACTGTGATAAATTGATATCAATCATAAATAAAACTATACCCTCCAATTCTTTTCTTTTGTTTACCTGCACTTCACGTAATATGACAGTTTTCTTAGACAAAGTTAAAACAAATAGATTGCATGTTTGATGTCTTAGGCTGGAGGCTTGGCTCGATTTCATCACCTAGTAACGTGTCTCATATTTAAAAAAAAGATCACAGCTAATGGCTGTATGATCAAATCGACCACACAGGCAGACAAAAGATTGTATTAAAAAACTTAAATAAATATTTAACTATTCTAATTTTCTAATGATAGTCGGTCTTATTAAAGGGTAGTACAACCTTCACATTTAGAGCTCATAGATGCGGGCGCGGCTCCGGACATGGCCACGATACTTGTGTTTCAAATGTGAACACACCTCCATTCTACATCGATATAAAGTAACGAATCCACTAGTGACAAATTAGTCCAATCAACGAGGAGATTCGTTGTATGGAGACATCCGAATAATTCTCCCGTCGTTGAAACTTGGCACATAGTGAAAATAAGTAATACAGATTATAGATATACAATAATCCAATGATTTTTTTTACGAGAAGTTAGGAATTTATACCTAAACATGGAAATCGTTTATAACTCTCTGTGAAAAAATTCTCAGTCTGAAATTGTTCGTGTTTACGTATGTATGTATAAGTTAGAATAGGTAAGAATAAGAATCCAATATTTTTTCGATTTCCGAGATACTCAAAATTAAACTTTTTGCATTTTGCTCTATAACTTCTACCGAAAAAATTCTCTGCTCATTTTTATTTTTTAATATGGTTTTATTTACGTATATAAAAAAAAAAAAAAAAAAAATGAAAAAATCTTTATTACGTATCTTGTAGGGTTTACATTTACATAGGTTGAGGTCTCCTTTTAAGTATAATTACCTGTGTTAGGAGACCCCAAGCATATTAATATAAGATATAATAATAATATATAGGATATAAGTAGCTTTAATAAGTTATCCAAAACATTTTTCGTTACAATATTACAATTCTTATTATAACTTAATTATGGCTCGTGAATAATTGCTCAGGCAAATTAAATGCGTTTCTTAGTTAGGGGTCGCTCGATTTTTCAATAATCCAATAAAAATTCCACTAAATACCAAGTTTTTAAAATATCAATAACGGGTAATATTGAATTTTACCGCCCGCGCCACTTAGAACCGACCGGGCGCGCGGCAGTGCAGTGGTGCGTGTGCTCATATCTAAAACGTACTGCAGTCAGTCTATCTGTTTAAAAAAATGATGATAGTGTTTGTAGGTAATGGCTGTCACCCGCGAAAGCCCAGCAACTAACTTAGGTGGTCTTGGAACTTGGGCACACGGGTTCTAATCCCAGTGCATCACATCGTATGTTATTCATTTGTATGTATGTTCTTATGAGTTCTTTTTACTTTTTTTAAACAAAATATTGTTTTTTTGCAGTGATTATTAGCCAGTCGAATTCAGTCCTTATATGTTAAGACGTAAGGCTTATTTTGGCGAACGGCTGACAGCGGAGTCTGGAACGCGGCGTGTGTTTATTGCGATTTCTGTCGGGAGAAAGTAGTTCTTATTTTCATAAGTGGAAGGCTTGTAGTCGGCTGTGATGAATGATTGAGGATTCTAGAATGCCGTCTATTGTATTTCGGCGCCCGTGCACTCCATAGCTATTGTATAACTATAGTATACTATTATTCAATTATTGTGACGGTATTTAGCGCGCGGTCATTAAAAGTCATTCTGTACAAAGAAAGACATTTCAGTTTTCATTCATCTCAGTTACCTACTTGACCAATCAGAGGACAACGACTCAACGCAATATAATAATTACGTGAGGAGTTTAACGAGAAATGAAATGAAAAGATGGACCAAGAAATAAGTAAACGACGGTGGAAAAGCAAAAGGCTTAAGCGACACTTTGACAGATATTGGTCTTAACTTAGTTGTATTCAGCAAGATTTTCTGCGTCGTTTGAGCTGGGTTTGGTGTAAATCAGGATTGTTGTAAAATATGTTCATAGAATTTATCGGAGCATATTGAATGAATGAATGACTTTCTTTTTATCGGACAATGGCACCCATAATAATAAATAAACAATTTAAAAAATTACAAATAATGAATATGAATTAAATATTACATTTGATAAAATTAAATTAAAGCACGATTTTTTTTCTAATAAAATCTAGGTAGAACATACATTAACGATCTGATTAATGAAAAATATGAATGCCCCATTACCTATAGATTCAATGGAAATCAAAATACTGTTGGTTCCTCCCCCGCAATCTGCATAAGCAAGAAGCCTTTGTACTTTAGGCGTTGCAGAAACAGCATTCTAAAGGCTTTATTGAATGTCACTTTAAGTCTTTAGCGCCTTTTGCGTATAGCTGACCCAGAGGGAGCACGAGTAGAACAACTGGCAGTGTTTGAGGTTAAGACCTCCGTATGTGTTTTTGACATTATAATAGATTTGAAATTATTTTAGAGAAGAAAAAAATGACAGAAAAACTTTTATAGCCAGATTGATTCCCATTTCCGATTAGTTATCTGTTTACATTGTTTCTTAATAAAGTGAATATTTAATCAGTACCTACCTATTTTTAATACCAAATTATTTAATCTGCAAGTAAGAACAGGCAGTATGCTTTAAGGAGAGTTAACTTAACTTCATTACTACATCGAGCAAACCTCTGGGCCAGCATATTACTCCGGAATGCCAAGGCGTATTTAAAAAAAAATAGAATAAGCGACACCAAAATTCTACTAATTAATAATAAATATTGTTGGTTTTCTAATTTTGTTGTTGTATTTATAATTAAATTTATTTTATATTTGGTTCAAGTGATTAAACTAGACTGGTTGCACCTGCGATAATTTCTTATAACCCGAAACCGCACCGAAATATTGGTTTATTTCAGTAAGTATTAGTGTTGGGAAATAAGTATAAGTTATCGAAATAATATTTTTAGTGTAATTTATTTAAAAAACAAAGAGATAAGTTTTTTAATAAAAGCATACAACGCAGTAATTATAATTTCTTACATAATAATAATAGTCCCCCTAGCCGATTTCGACTACGGTGGCCAGTCACAACGACTAACCGACTGCTCGGGACATTTTATAGTGCACAAGTGTGTGCGTAAACACAGGTGCACTCTCTATTCCTTTCACTCTCATAGCCCGATGGGACAGCAATCTGACACGAACGGAGAGAGATCAGGCGCAGGACTAACGGCTTTACGTGCTTTCCGAGGCACGGGGGTGAAACACCGCCAACTTCCAAACTCCGGGCTTCCCTGAGTATTTCTGAACAGAAAAACCCAGGTACATATTTTTGGCCCGACCCGGGAATCGAACCCGGGACCTCTAGCGCAGCCATCGCTTAAAAATGTGACCCTCTTACCGCTGCGCCACCGAGGCAGTTCTTATATACTACACAGAAAAAAAAAATTAAAATATTTTACACAAACACCTTTCTCCACTTTGATTTGTCTGTATCAGAACATTCACTTTTAACATATTTCTACATAATACATCTTGGCCGTGAATATTAAACAATTAAACTTCGATAAAACCATGTAAAAACGTAAACAAACACTCGAATAATGCATTATCGTATTTACGTCTGTTCCCGCTATAATAAAATTAAGTAAAAAATTCAATTACCTATAACAGTGCGGGAAGGGGTGTAATGACCTTGTATTCTATGACGGGCCTTTCGGCCCGTTACCCGCAAAAAAATCATTTAGTGCGGTATCAGGCCGAAAGGCCTTAGCACCATTTTCTTGCTTTTTTGAGTAGCTCTTAAGATAGTAAACTCAAACCTATACTTGTCTCTTTTGAACATACAGAAATGTTCCTTACACAGCCTCCACACCAGGAGAAGTATACTGTTTCTTGCTTCCGCACAGAGTGGGAGTACATGCATCGGGTTTTTAAGCCTTATATTGCAGCGAACGTGTTAAACGTAACACAATTAACAATTTTTGCGTTTTTTGTCTATAATCGGGCAAAGGTTCGGTCGGTATTTGGTGCACCCGCGAAATCAGTTTGAATTTTTCGATTGAAATTATATTTTAAATTTCTTGCTAACTTATATACAGGGAACATATAAAATGTAGTCTTTCATAGACTAATTTCATCGAATAAGTTCTTATTTCACTACACGAAATTAAAACATGCCTCTAAATGGCGCACCCGCGAAAATTTATTAACTATTCAGCCTTCACCCTGAGCTGAAAAATATATTAACTATTCAGATATCGATATCCCATAAAATTGTACTAATGGAACTTTTGATTCAGACTTTGAGTTATGGTAATTTTTAGCGGTGAATAAAGCTAAAACACTTATCTAATGAAATAAATGTATGACAAACTACATTTTACATGTTTTCTATATTATATTAGTTAACAAAGATTTTAAAACATAATTTCAATAGCCAAGAGGAAAATTCAAACTGCTGTGCAACAAATATGCCCCACCCAACCTTTGCCAGATTATAGACAAAAAACGCAAAAATCAGTTCATTGTGTTACGTTTTATTTGTTTACTTTAATATTTTGTGAGGTGTTTAAGTAACAAAGTAAATAATATGAGAACTGTAAACTAAACAAACATAAACAATCATTTATTCGTTTTTAATTGATTGCGGGTGCAACCAGTCTAGTTTAATCACTTGAACCAAATATAAAATAAATTTAATTTTTATTACAACAACAAAATTAGAAAACCTACAATATTCATTATTAATTAGTAGACTTTTGGTGTCGCTTATTCTATTTTTTTTAAATACGCCTTGGCATTCCGGAGTAATATGCTGGCCTAGAGGTTTGCTCGATGTAGTAATGAAGTTAAGTTAACTCTTCTTAAAGCATACTGCCTGTTCTTACTTGCATATTAAATAATTTGGTATTAAAAATAGGTAGGTACTGATTAAATATTCACTTTATTAAGAAACAATGTAAACAGATAACAAATCGGAAATGGGAATCAATCTGACTATGAAAGTTTTTCTGTCATTTTTTCTTCTCTAAAAGAATTTCAAATCTATTATAATGTCAAAAACACATACGGAGGTCTTAACCTCAAACACTGCCAGTTGTTCTACTCGGGCTCCTTCTGGGTCAGCTATACGCAAAAGGCACTTAAAGTGACATTCAATAAAGCCTTTAGAATGCTGTTTCTGCAACGCCTAAAGTACAAAGGCTTCTTGCTTATGCAGATTGCGGGGAAGGAACCAACAGTATTTTGATTTCCATTGAATCTATAGGTAATGGGGCATTCATATTTTTCATTAATCAGATCGTTAATGTATGTTATACCTAGTTTTTATTAGAAAAAAAATCGTGCTTTAATTTTATTTTATCAAATGTAATATTTAATTGATATTCTTTAATTGTTTATTTATTATTATGGATGCCATTGTCCGATATAAAGAAAGTCATTCATTCATTCAATATGCTCCGATAAATTCTATGAACATATTTTACAACAATCCTGATTTACACCAAACCCAGCTCAAACGACGCAGAAAATCTTGCTGAATACAACTAAGTTAAGACCAATATCTGTCAAAGTGTCGCTTAAGCCTTTTGCTTTTCCACCGTCGTTTACTTATTTCTTGGTCCATCTTTTCATTTAATTTCTCGTTAAACTCCTCACGTAATTATTATATTGCGTTGAGTCGTTGTCCTCTGATTGGTCAAGTAGGTAACTGAGATGAACGAAAACTGAAATGTCTTTCTTTGTACAGAATGACTTTTAATGACCGCGCGCTAAATACCGTCACAATAATTGAATAATAGTATACAATAGCTATGGAGTGCGCGGGCGCCGAAATACAATAGACGGCATTCTAGAATTCTCAATCATCCATCACAGCCGACTACAAGCCTTCCGCTTATGAAAATAAGAACTACTTTCGCCCGACAGAAATCGCAATAAACACACGCCGCGTTCCAGACTCCGCTGTCAGTCGTCCGCCAAAATAAGCCTTACGTCCTAACATATAAGGACTGAATTCGACTGGCAAATAATCACTGCAAAAACACAATATTTTGTTAAAAAAAAAGTAAAAAGAACTCATAAGAACATACATACAAATGAATAACATACGAAGTTCCAAGACCACCTAAGTTAGCTGCTGGGCTATCGCGGGTGACAGCCATTACCTACAAACACTATCATCATTTTTACAAAAACGGAACCCTTATAATAGTTTCGTCAAGTCTGTCTGTCTGTCCGTCCGTATTTCACAGCCACTTTATTCTAAAACTATTAGCATCACACAGCTGAAACTTGGTAAGTAGATGTATCTTGTGCACCGCTTTCCGATTCATGTACTAAAAGTTAAAAAAAAATGAAATTTAAGGGGGGGCTCCCATACATGGAACTAAAACCTAAAAAATTTTTTTTTACCCAAACCTATACGTGTGGGGTGTCGATGGATAGGTCTTTTAAAATGACACTGAGGTTCCTAAAACCATTTTTTCAAAAAGTCTAACGTTTGAGATATAGACGCTTCCAAAGTGATAAAATGGGCGTCCCCCCCGATCTAACTTTTGAACTAAAGTAGTGAAAATTTCGAAAAAAATATATATGATGTAGATCTTAATAAAAACTTTCAACGAAAATTGGTTTGAGCGAAATCGAACTAGTATTGTTTTAGATATAGCACATTTTTATTAACCGCAAATATAACTTTGTCTTTCATACAAACACTATGAAAAACAAAGTTATATTTGCGGTCAAGAAAATATTGTGGTATTTTGGCTAAGTGAAAGTAAGAATCCCTAATTCAGTTAAAGTTGGCACGGAACCCTCAGTGCGCGAGTCCTACTCGCACTTGGCCGGTTCTTATTTTATACAGATAGACTGACTGCAGTACGTTTTAGATATGAGCACACGCACCACTGCACTGCCGCGCGCCCGGTCGGTTTTAAGTGGCGCGGGCGGTAAAATTCAATATTACCCGTTATTGATATTTTAAAAACTTGGTATTTAGTGGAATTTTTATTGGATTATTGAAAAATCTACTGCAATAGAGCGACCCCTAACTAAGAAACGCATTTAATTTGCCTGAGCAATTATTCACGAGCCATGATTAAGTGATAATAAGAATTGTAATATTGTAACGAAAAATGTTTTGGATAACTTATTAAAGCTACTTATATACGTAAATAAAACCATATTAAAAAATAAAAATGAGCAGAGAATTTTTTCGGTAGAAGTTATAGAGCAAAATGCAAAAAGTTTAATTTTGAGTATCTCGGAAATCGAAAAAATATTGGATTCTTATTCTTACCTATTCTAACTTATACATACATACGTATACACGAACAATTTCAGACTGAGAATTTTTTCACAGAGAGTTATAAACGATTTCCATGTTTAGGTATAAATACCTAACTTCTCGTAAAAAAAAACATTGGATTATTGTATATCTATAATCTGTATTACTTATTTTCACTATGTGCCAAGTTTCAACGACGGGAGAATTATTCGGGTGACAAAAGCTTCATTGATTGGACTAAATAGCCTGCGACGGCACCCTACGCTGAGGCCCTATGCTATGTGACGCGGACGTCCGCGGTGAACGACTGTCGCGGACGCCTGTGGTGTGTTCCGACCTGATTTATCTATTCAGTGGTTCCGAAGTTGAGACGCGGAAGACCAACAGCGGACGTAACAATGCAAGTTTTAAAGTAAGTAAAGGTAAAGTAAAGTAAACTTTATTTCGACAACTAAAAATTTATTATGTCATGTTTGGAAGGTACTATCCTGACGATGATTTTATAAGATAGTTGATATAATTATCTTTCATTGGACACCTGTTTCATCAAAATCGGTGAAATAGTTTGACTTATAGAAATTCCTAATTTTGTTTTTATAAAAGTGGCGCCATCTTAGTCCTATAAGGTGAAACTGTCGCTGCTGCGGGATGAAATCGCTTATTTTGGTCCCTACTACCACTGTGCAAAGTGGCTTGCTTTAATCACAAAGTTTAGCTTTTAAGTCATAAGACGTATGACTATTTTGCCTGTTTGTTGCATGTAGATTGGAGTCCGTCGCAGACTCTGTTGCATGCGTCGAGCGTGCCGAAGACCCGCGCAACATAGCTGTGATCTAGGTTTTTTCACAAACAAGATCCGCATCATATAGCGTTAGCCTTTAAGTGAACGTTGCCGGGACTACATCCTAGATAATACTTGACACCACTACCTCGGATGCTGTCATGATATTAATTGCCTTATTGACGTGATGAGCGCAGTAGCGCGTGCAAGTCAAGTCATGCGACTTTGAGAAACTTCGCCTGACGTTTTAACTGACTAGGTATAGACTATGGAAAATTGCTAGGTTCTTGCAATTTCCTGTACAAGGCCCGACGTGGGTAGGAGTTCGGGAGATGCGGCGTCGTATTACAGTTTTGTGTCCAAGCCCTTAGGCCGCGCGATGACAGCGGTGACATGTCGCAAAATATTTGACAGTGTATCAAGCTATGCATTTGCAATTATTAGCATAAATTATGTATCACATCACAATCTACAACCAAAGTAACTGTTATTGTAGATTATCAACTGATAATAACTGTAGTGCTAATATTGATTACTTACCTCAACTTCTTCTAATGTCTGAGTCCACCTGTAGTTTTCTAGATCACACCCATTGCCAGAGTTGGGCTTTAATTTTCCTTTCTCCTTGGGGTCATCATCATCCTCTGGTGTCTCGGGAACATCTGCATTTTTATCAGCACCTTCACCACTGCCATCTTCTGTTTCTGTAAAATGATTATCAAAAGTTATTTGTCATATTATTAATATAAATATTTTGACATTTGGTGATTATGGATGGACATAATATGGATGGCTATTACTCCTGCAAGCAAATAGGTTTTGATTAAACTTTACTTATACATTGGAATAGCACATAGGCTGTTGTGAGAAACAATATTTATGCAAGTGAAGCCGCGCAAAACTGCTAGTGTACACATAAAAATAAAACAAAGAGAATCTTATTGATGTGTCAATAAGGTCTATACGGGGAAAACATGATACATAGACAATGTGCAGTCAAAAAAAAGATGATCTTCCTTATAGATTAACCATTAACCATCAGCGGGAATTAAAAGTATGCAAGGTATCTTAGTATTTTAACCTAATAGGGGCCATGAATTCTGGCTGGGTTTACATCTACTATTTAGGATCTTCAATAACTTCTCATATTTTCACTCTTTAGTTTTCCTTGAAAAGTAGCTTAACTTATTTTTTGTTACATTTACAGCCTGTTACTGCTTTTTGTTACATACTTCATACAAAATGACGCTGTATTAGTATTCACTGGTTGTTTCTACTTATTTATGGTAAAACAGGCCATAGTTATATTTGCCCAAAAACTTACTTTTGACTTTATCTTTTTCAATTTCTTCTTGTATTTCATCTGCTTCTTGATCAGTGACCTCCGTGACAGACGCAGGTTCAAAGTCTTGTGCCAATCTTTCTTGTTCTTTCCTTTGCTGGATATCCTTAAGACGTTTGTCTGCTTCTTCCTTCTCTTTCTTTAGTTTGAGTGCCTCTTCACGGGCCTTCTTTCCATATTCGTGAAATGTATCTTTTACAACCTACAGAAAAAAATATTTTTGTAGATCAATTGTAAAGCATGTTTTACATAAAAATAATATGGTGTAGATTTTACTTTTAATACACTATAAAAAATTCTGGTTTAGTTTGGACTAATATTGGCTGTGCATGGCAGCAAAACAGCTATGTTAGTGTGCATAGCATGTCTTAGAAGAAAATAGCTATCTTAGCACATAATGATCATAAGGATCTACTTTATTTAGCACTAAAAGTAATTTACTGCTAGACACAGCCGTTATGCCTCACAATGTGTGGCACTTTACAAGTTTACAACAAATACTTAGATTCAGAAATGACAATTTATATCCTCACAGATGTGTTTATAGTATGTGCCATCCACGAAGGCGCGCGTCGCCTTTCGTCCTAATCGTTTATAGTAAATTTGTGCAAGATTTTTCCAATATTTAATGATATTATAGTGAATATAACTATTTAATATTTATTATTTCATATTTTTATATATGCCACACACCTCGTACCCCAAGCTTTCCTCAATCAAAAATGAAAGGCGCGGGCCTTTGTGGATGGCATTATCTATATCAACATTATTTTATCATTATTTTGTTTACGCGATGGCCAGCAGCCTGTCAATTCCTAAGTGTACATATTACCTTTATTTCTAAAAAGTTTATAGACATTTCTAATTAAATAATTAATAATTACTACTTACTTTCTCCCAATCCCCTTCTCTACCTCCAGTAAAAAAGTCAGTTTTTCTTGCAAGAAAGCTGACTATTGTTTTGAGTAACTGGAAAGATGGAGATATAACTGAGTAGAATGTTTCAAATTATTGGTAGTAAAATGGTATTATTTCACTTGTTGTAACCACATGTTTTATTTGTATAGGTTATGCCTATTCTGTAGGTTTTTAGCTGCTATTAAAGTTTGTTCATACAAAAATAATACACAAAAGGCTTTATGAGATGTCACAGAAGCACTAAACTAAGAATAGAACAAAGTAACAAAGCGATTTACATAGAATCAATCAAGTTTACTATGTATCAAACTAAAGTGAAAAAAAGCTAAAGTGATTCTCGTCTAAGATTGCAGCACATTGCTAAAATTATCAGTAATCAATGCATACACTTTGAAATTCACAACAATGATATACAAGCGAAAAAAACTTTTTAAACAAGAAAGGTCTTCAGTTTCAGTGAGGACTTACATCTTTTACTCCACCCTCATGTTGTTGAGCCATAGCTAAAAGCATGGAATCAAATCTTTCTGGATCGTTAGCCATATTTTTAGTAATCTGAACTAGTTTTTACAAAGAGAAGGTTCGAAATTCTTGTATTTCGACAAGTTTCTAGATAAATCTCCCGGTTGCTGAGGTTTCCGAACCGAACCAAACATCTGAAAACAAAAAATCATTGGATTTTGAAGGCTGTCAACTGTCAAAATTATGTTTACCATAGACAACATAGAGCTATTAACTCTAGGGCTGTAACTTACAACCTGAGATCAATTGAATGTTCAATTGATTTACAAGTCAACTAATGAGAGGAACATTGTAGAAAACGTAATTTTACCACGCCATGAAATATGCAACTTGTTCCATGTTTTCTTGTTTACTTCATCTGAATGCACTGCATTCAATGCAATGAAAAAATAGGTATAGGTCATAGACAAATAAAGAATGTCCACAACAGGCAGTGGCAGCACTAGTTAGCAGTAGAGCCATACAACACAACAAAACAACCATGAGTGTCAAAAAAAGGAACTTCAATATTTTCAGGAAAAATTGACAGTTTTGCTTGTAACTAGCGCCCTCTTTTGCTGCTTCGTAACATTATCATACTCACCCACTCACCGACAATTTGACAGCTCATCTGTATATGTATACGTATAGACAAAAAATCACACACACACACACTCTCAAAAACGCAAGTGAAAGAAAGTGTCAATGGAGGTCATGCATTGCATTTTAGTGCATTTTATTATCTGATAAATTGTTTTTTTCT
This sequence comes from Pyrausta aurata, assembly GCA_963584085.1. Lineage (NCBI taxonomy): Eukaryota > Metazoa > Arthropoda > Insecta > Lepidoptera > Crambidae > Pyrausta > Pyrausta aurata. Next base: position 10,086,434 of record OY757256.1, on the reverse strand, counting down.
GATAGAATTAACTAAAAGTCTAATGGTTTTTGATATTGTGATGTGCAAAACTACCAAGGTAAGTGAAGTGTGCTATAACAATCACGTTTCAATACGTTTCTTTGCTGTCGTATGTCAAAGATGGGATTGAGCAAAAAGTTTATTTTTGCAGGGTTTTCAGCAGAATACATAGTTATGGCAGACCAGTTTTGTTTACGTTGGAACAACTTCCAAACGAACATAGTAAGCGCTTTGGATTCGTTAAAATGTTCGGAGGACTTAGTGGATGTTACACTCACTTGCGAAGGCAGAAACATCAAGGCCCATAAAGTCATTCTGTCCGCGTGCAGTCCGTACTTCAGGAATGTGTTCAAGGTGAATGACTGGGGACACTAAATAACCTTCATGTTCATAGCAACATTTATTCAAGACAATTTATTCCATTATCTCATTGACACTGTTGTTTTATGTTCTAAGTAATCAATATTTTGCTCCTGGTAAGACTGTTGCTGTTAGATTATTTTGTAAGTACTTCAAATCCAATTCGACACATATGCTGTATAGCTGAATAGCTTCAATTTTCAATCATAAAACCTGTGTGATTGTTTATGTTTTTGTCCTTGGAAAGAGTAGGTCAACCAACAACAGTTAGTTTTAGAGAGCTCTATTAGGACTGATAAATGAAAAACTTTACATCAAAATTCACTTAATTAAATTGTATTTACATATTTGTTAGAAATAACACCAGCCTCTGATATTGATACTGCTTAGTTTTTTTCACATCAATAATTGTATATTTTTCAGGAAAACCCTTGTCAGCATCCTGTAATTATTTTGAAAGATGTGTCAGCTGATGATATTGTGAGCCTTCTCTCGTACATGTACCAAGGGGAAGTTTTTATTGAAGAGAGCAAGCTATCATCGTTCCTGCATACAGCTGCATTGCTGCAAGTAAAAGGGTTAACAGGAGTTACACAACAGGTGAATGCTACAACCATTTAGTTCAACCTAAGCTCACCAAACCATCATACCAATCCACAACAAACAAACTAGCTGTACTTGCAGAGTACACCAATAGCCTTGCGGATTCAGCTGTAATCCAAACGGAACTTATTAACAAAAAAAAATAACATTTAGTTTGTCTTGAATTCTTAACTCATCCATAGTGTAAGCCATAAACCGAAAAAAAAACTCATCCATCATGGATGTGTTTATCAACATTCTTTTGTGTACTCAATTGCCAGCATTCTATCACAATCTGTGAGGCTTTAATTATATGTACTATTATTTTACTGATTTACACTTAATTTTCTATTCCAGAAAGAGAACTTTACATCACCAAATCCAACGAACAAGTTATACACTCAGCTCACAATATCTTCTAAATCTCACGTTGGGGGTGTCCACAAAGAAACAAAACTTCCAGCGTTAAAGAAAAGGCGAAGCAGCACTTCAGACAAACCTAATGATGTAAATGTTGGAGATGTACCCAAAAAGAGCAAAATCCTAGAAACATGTGATATTTACAACAGAACAAACTTCTCGCAACACGTAAAATCTGATACTTCTGTATTTGTACCTGAAAATAATATAGAAAAGAAACATGAAAATAAAAATGATCATTCATCTGTCACTACTAATGGAAAATCATCATCAGCCCAGGTATTACAAGTCTTAAAAAAATATTTAAAATGAATTATCCATCAGAATAGTAATTTAATTATAGTAAGTTGTATTTTTTTGTGTGTAATACAAATAGTAATTCATTAATTAATTCATCCAATAACGAAATATATAAAACATAATAATTGTTTTCTATCTATCTACCTATATGCATGCAAATATTTAATTAAATGAACTTGTGTTTTTAGATTCAGATAAATTCTCAAGGAGAGAACATTCCAATTATAATAAAAACAGAAAGGATTGATGATGACAATTCACAAACACCTCCTCAAAACATCAACTCTGAAAATGATGAAAGTCTTCCAGATTATGAAAACAGTATGCTTGCCAGATCTTTGCTTCAAGGTGAGTTAACCAAACATAGTGTATATTTATGTGAATAAGCTTGAAATAATCATATCTATCAATGTATTTCATTTTGTATTTATAGGTATCTGTTTTAATTTTTTAGGTATAAATCCTTCAAAGAATGATATTGCTGCTATCAGTGCATCGAAAAAAGTTGTTAACGTAGAGATTCATACTACCCGACCGAAAGAAATCAACACCGAGTCAATTAGCTTTACAAACGCCGCATCTAAAAGTCCGATCAAGCCTGTCACACCTGAAGAATTATTAGTGAAACCAGAGAAGCAATCTCCTAAATCGGATATAGATTATGAACCTGAAGTGTTGCTGTCAGAACATCAGGATGGAACAGATGACAGTACATATACTCAAGAACAGTCGCAAGCGTTGCTATTACTGGCCGGTATGTCGTCAGTTCCAGGATTAGGTAGTGGAGCTTCGACATCACAAGGGGTTTCCCATCAGCAGTCCAATCACGCAGCTATATGTGGCGATTGTCCACACTGTGGAATGAAATATTCCAACCAATCTGCTCTCAAGTACCATGTAAGGTTAATGCACTCAGACTTGACGAACAGGCTATGTTGCTATCTCTGTCCAAGGTCGTTTACGATGCGTGAGACATTCAAGGAGCACATGTGGACAAGCCATGGGCAACGAAATTAGTATTTAATTGTTGATATTGAGATGTGCCTTAACATTTGTTATTGTCAAAGGTGACTATTATGGTGGTTTAAAATGTGCCTTGTGGGATGCCTATTTGTTATTAGAAACTTGTAGGTTGATTTTGATATTTTACTAAAGTATGTTATTGATAAGATGAAATAATATTGCACGCAGTTTTGTTGTGATACTGTCTTTGGATTCATCAATGTTATGGATACAGATTGTTCTTACCTTTATAGTTTTTAATTTATTTTATATCTTTGTTACTAGTGAAATCAAATGAAGTTATACGATTTTCCTTAGGTAAATTAAATTCAGTGTGGTGCAAAAAAAGTGAAAATGTTAGATTTAGGTATAGAGTTATTGATTGGTGCTAAGCAAGGAATTGTGACTAATTGGTTAATAATGTTATTGGTCTTGTTGCTTATCGTCATTGAGGATTGAAATTATAAAAGAGATTGGAGATTGATATGGAGTTTATGTAGAAATGTCTTGAAGACACGATACTAGTAGTCTTGTTGTCTTATTTTAGTTATAGCGATTAACTAATGTATGGGCATGAAAAGATTCTGATGTGAATTAAAAACATTGACGACCTTTGTTGGCAGGTGTGATAAAATTTGCAGATATGTGAAGATTTTTATGCAGACGTAGAGTTACAATTGAGTGTAACCATTAAGGTTTGGGCTCACTACACTGTATCATGACCATGACAGTACTAGGAAAGTATAAGACACGATAAGCAAAACGATGCTCTATTGTGCTCACTGAACGGATCTACTGCGTTCTGCATCACCCTTATATGAAGCGAAAACAAGTGCGTATTTTGCCGGTGGTGACACGCTCCGTGCATGACACGCGACTGTGTTGGTCGGTGACGGAACGATCTAGTGGGAAGTGGGTGTTATAGTTTCCAATACAAATGTTTTTTTAGTTGGCACGTTCCTAGGACAATCATGGTATTATGCTACAATGTAGTAGGCAAAACCTTGAATTTAAAATCCTATCAGTATTTTTAAGTACACAGTTAATTTGACGACGGATTTTTTATTTGACGCAGGTATACCAATACATGTATGCTTGCTATGTACGAAATCTACGATACATTTTTGGTAAATTGTGCCAAAACTACTCTTATGTTAATAAATTAAAGAAGAATTAAAAGTTACATATGAGTTACCGAAATGTTTGTTATTTTAGGTAAAGTATAAGTAGAATACGTTTATTTTTGTTATATCTCAATTACGATACTTATAGGTAAGTTATTTTTGTAGCAAAATCTTTTGAACTACTCTAACGTGTCGAATGCCATTAGCGAAAATCGATAAAATATTTACTTAGAATAGAATACAATTATTTTTGAAATACAAAAGTGTAGTAGATAGGTATTAAATATTATAATGTTATACTATAATATATTTACGTTAAAATTAAACATTGTTGAACATTTTATTCAGAATTTTACAAGATTTTACATTTTAATTTATGTTATGGAATAAATATAAATGCTTCATAGTTTGAGTTTTATTGTAGGTACTTAAAATATACCCTCTAGTTAGGTTCTCAACCTCAATGATCAATGAATTATTGGGCGCTAAACCTGTTTGAATTAATTTTATCAGTAATCCTAAGGGCCTCCTTTACTCATGGCGACTTTTTGCATCGATACAAACGCGTGTTTCATTGCTGCGCGACATAAATACTAGTGGGTAACTTGTTAAAAACATTGGATAGGTGCTCATACTTAAAGAAGAATAGTATTTGTTTATGACAGATAGTGGTTATGTTGACGTTAGCAAATTTAATAAAAAGTAGTAAGTATGTATGTGTTCTAATATTTCATAAAAGATGTATGTACTTATGTTTCCCTTTGCAAATTAAAAGACTTCGGGAACTAAAAATGCACCTTGTAATGAGTCGCACATAAAGAGTTTACCAGAGAATACTTTCTCATACATCATAACTTTGAGCACAAGTGAAAAATGCTGCATGCAAGTACGTATCCACATAGTAGGTATTCATGTGTAAGCAACTCACCACTACCTAAATCCAGATAAGAACTCTCGTGTCGCGAACTGAAAGATTATCGGGAAAAATCTTTCAAACCGAAGTGAAAAGGCCTTGCAGTCGCGTCGAGTTGTTAATAAATAACGATACCGACTACTTACACTAACTTGTACATTTCGTGGTCTAAAGTATCTACTTGTAAATCTGTTTTTTATGCTCAGTGAGGTGAGGATATAAGTACCTACTTAGGTTCATACAATGCGTAACCGAAAATAGGTATTAGCCTACATGTAAAAAATAGCATTTTTTTTTCATCATATTTTATCCCAAATTACTTAAATGTTTCCTTCTTGAGCTTTTTATTCGCTGAGGATCGCGAACTCATTTACAAGGTTATTACAATAACTAAGTATGTTATGTAGGACCTACGCTCTACCTATACCATCTTCACCATTATAAGTCCGAAACTCTAAAATGCAAAACTGTAAGTATATTACTGCTAAGTACAATATAGGCACCACAACATCCGAAAAGGCTAATCGTCGAGAAGCGTTCCGTTCAAGCTCAAGGGATTTCACATACACAATTCAAAACGTAACGCCCGCAGACGTGCATTCGACGTGTAGCCACCTAGCTGCATTGTACCTACGTGGCGTGTAGGTGTGGGTAGGCGTAAGGGCGTTCGAGGAAGCCCCTTAATGCGGAGACACTCTAGTGGGACGCTATTGATCGTCATCCGCCGTCAGTGGCCAGGCGCCCTTATTGATTCGCCGCAATCTGCATGATAACCCGCGCCAGGCTTCTCTACTACATATTAGAACACTTGCCGGGGACACGTTCGCAACAGATGGTACTGCGTGGTACCTCTACTAATCGCGTTCGCTCACCGATTTGCAATAAACTATAAACAGGTCATTCTGGCTTCACTCTCGCCTGAAACCTGTATTGATTAGTCTGACACTCCGGGTTTCGGGAAACACTTCATGTTTCGCGCCACAAGGACATAAACAGATGTTGCTATATCGATCGGCACGTTTAGTTAACTTAGGTTTATGGTTTTAAGGTCAGGCTGTTATATTGACCACAATTTGGTTATAAAGTTTCGATCACTCAGCGCAAGAAGCGTTGGCAATATGAGTAGGCCTTAATTCAGTTGTAGTAGGTATGCCTCCTCATTACCTTAATGGAAGAAGGTAGGTAAAGTTTAATTCTCTCTATTTAAAAACTAGGCAATTGTACTACATAGGTGTAGAGTGACTGCCCTAGAATGCGATAATTCATGCGTCAGAGAACTAAAGGCGAAAATTGATAAATTAAATTTGATCAGTACGTTCTAGCCCAATTTTTGGGTGAATTGTCATTAGCTTAGGAAAAATATATATGCTACCGCAAAAGTAGAGTCCCTAATGAGTCTCTGTTCTCGAAGCACGAAGAATATGAGCTTACTTTGTTTACTGTTATCATGACATCTTTAAATGAAATACTATTTTACAAGTGCCATCATTTGGGTAATCTGTCCATACGTATCATACATATCATACCTATCATATAGGTATTAGTATTTGCTATAATAGAGTGCTAACAGCCAATTATCTTGTGAACGCCTAATTGAAATTCAAATCTCGGCGTTTACATGTCGTCTAATTATAAGCAAATGATCGCCTCATTAGACGGAACGCTGTAGGGTTTAGGTCATACAAAGCCCTTTACATAACATTAACATACTATCTACTACTATCCTTTAATAGCCAGCTAACGTGTTGGTAAATTCTACATACAATTAATTCATTCATACCAAACATAGAATGTGTATAAAGAAGGAACTAACTTTATACGTAAAGTGAGTGAGTATGAGTTATATAAGTATAAATCTGCACTAATTATGGCAGATTTTTCAATAGTCATCAAAAAATATTCGTCAAATTAAAATATGGCTTATTTGAAAACGGTAAGTATATAGGTACTATTTACGGATACTCCTAAAGAATGTCATTTTAAAAAACCGGCCAAGTGCGAGTCGGACTCGCGCACTGAGGGTTCCGTGCCAACTTTAACTGAATTAGGGATCCTTACCTCCACTTAGCCAAAAAACAACAATATTTTGTTGACCGCAAATATAACTTTGTTTTTCATAGTGTTAGTATGAAAGACAAAGTTATATTTGCGGTTGACAAAAATGTGCTATATCTCAAAAACTACTAGTTCGATTTCGCTCAAACCAATTTTCGTTGAAAGTTTTTGTTAAGATCTACATCATATAATTTTTCCAAAATTTTCACTTCCTTACTTTAAAAGTTAGATGGGGGGGGACGCCCATTTTACCACTTTGGAAGCGTCTATATCTCAAACGTTAGACTTTTAGAAAAAATGGTTTTAGAAACCTCAATGTCATTTTGAAAGACCTATCCATAGACACCCCACACGTATAGGTTTGAGTCAAAAAATTTTTTTTGGTGTTAGTTTCATGTATGGGAGCCCCCCCTATAATATAATTTTTTCAAATTTTTTGTACCTGAATCGGAAAGCGGTAAAGAGGATACACCTACCTACCAAGTTTCAGCGGTGTGATGCTAATAGTTTCAGAATAAAGTGGCTGTGACATACGGACGGACAGACAGACAGACAGACAGACAGACAGACAGACTTGACGAAACTATAAGGGTTCCGTTTTTTGCCATTCGGCTACGGAACCCTAAAAAGGTCACTTTATATTTCATCAGTCAGTTAACTTTATCTGACTATTGAAAAATCAGCCCTTACGCGCTTATCTTGAATCGTCATAATAATATACATTAAATATGCACGTTCCTGAAATCCTGATATAGTATTACCGTTATGCTAAACAACGCAATTAATCTGAGAATGAATTTAATCATGAATGAAACAAGCGAAAAGTTTATGTCTATTTCGTAAATGTTTACAGCGGATAGGTGGTGTGTGACAGCTACATAGTTCTGTGCAAATCGTTCAAACCTCCGAGGCTTTGTGCGCAAGCGCCCTGAAAACTTCTTCAAACACCGATTCGGTTTCATAACTTTACGAAACAAAACTATATTCTTTTCAAAAGCAAACTTTTATATTGTGAATGCCTACAAATATGTAGTTAGGGAACTAATTATCATTAGAATAGATGAGTTTCATTGTAAGTGAATTACCATTTTAAGACTCAATGGGTCTAAGAATAACTAAATGTTATCGATGCTTGAACACAACAGCGAAGCGTCTAGGTTGACTTATGTTTGAAGTGATAGAGAATCTCTATAGAAATGGGGAGCTGGCGGGGTTATCACTACTTACACGTCGGTATGCGATTGTCTTGAACGGTAGTATACATAGGTACACAAATATAATATAGGTACTGACCTGTACTGACATACTTGTAGAAGGAAAATATGTATAGTGTAAATGAAGATGGGGGAGATTTTTTGAAAATTTCGCTATCGCGAAATTATCAAGCTGTTTAATTATTAAATTTTTCAAATTAAATTATTAGCTGCACTATAAATATACTGTATAATTTATTTAATTTCATACAGGAATCATTAAACTATTTAGAGGAAATTTAATTTGCAAGTAGAGGCCATAGAATACTTTACTATTAGAATACTACTAATACATGTTTGTTTTGGTATGCATTCTAGTTAGTTATATAGTTAAACTTTACAGGACAGCGTTAAAGCAACATCAACGAATGGTAAAAAGTTCGCGGGAAGATTAAATGTTATAACGCGAAGGACGTAGGGCGCGGGCTGCGCCACACGACTCCGGCGATATGGGTCACTGCCGCCTACGCGCAATTCGATAAAACTCCGCCACATCCACAGGACATACAACACGACCGACCCATCGCGCTCAAAGCCATCGGCGCCACCCGCCACGCTAAAAACTTAACGCTCGTTAATTCGAAAGTTGCATCACACCGTCAAATTTTTAATTTTGAATCCGACGTTTGGGATCGACTCGTCGACTCTACTATGTAAACAAACATTAGATATCTCAGTTTAAGCCATATATTTAGTATCGAGTGAAAGTGTTTGTTAATTAATAGTGCAAAGTATCGATCAATCGTTTCACCATGGTTCTAAATATAAAATTCCGTCGGGGAAGACAAAGTTCGCGCGCAATACGGGCGCAGGCAGGTAGCGGCGGGCGGCAGCGG